>LPNX010351903.1:373732-386709 GCA_001517045.1 Pseudotsuga menziesii | reverse complement strand
AGTTCGGGCTCATTAAATCCACGGATCAGTGTATCAAGCATTATTTTCCCATCTCTTCAAGCTTGTTAAAAAATGAAGAGGGAACCGAGTTTACTTTCCGGGACTCGTTAAAACTTAACAGGGAAGGTAAGGAAGAAGGTTTCTCTTGTTTTCAGTAATGGCAGCATGTCATCCTTGAACATAGCACTCTTTGCTTTCCAATATCCATGTTTCAATATACACTTGTGTTCAGCTATCACTTTGAGTTTTGACTCCTCCTCTTGTCCATTGTATCTGGGGAATCTGATCATGTCTCCTACATGACAGATAAGTCTAGTTGTTCTATCTATCCATTGTATGCTGCCTTGGGTCATCCCTGTGTCGTGCTCACTGTTCAAGGATTATACCTCATGTCTGATCTATCACCTGATCCTATTACTATTATATATGTTATCCATTTACTTGTGTCTCCCTTCTTTTGCCCAGTTCCTAGTCACCCTTGTGATCCGTTGGAGGATCCATTGCCTTCCTTATCGCAGTATGGTTCCGTTTCAGCACCTCCTGATGACGAAGACCTAGATTTTTGATGATAGTACCTCTGGATTCACTTTCATCATTGGTGAACTCCTTTGCTTCAGTTGTCAATTATCACTTATTGATTGACAAACTGTTGAATCCTCTCCATGTTTTACTTCAGCTTACCCTTATTCACATGGCTTGGATTGTACTGGTTCTTTGGGATCATTTATGAAGACCTTAGTCCCTCATTTCGGGCTAATTTGCGCAAGACCATGTTCTATTGTGATATCCAGCTCCCAGATCTTTGAAGACTCATCATTATTGTATTGTGGCTTCAATCCACCTTTGTAATATACGTGGTTTTTACCCGTATCATATGATGTAATCAAATATTGTAAAGGAGCTAGTGTTCCAGTAAATTGAACATAGTATCCTCAGATGTAACTTTGTATATCACATTATTATGTATTTGTTTCAGGTACTCTCTCTGTTCCATTGGATTTCTGGGTTTCTCCAGAGTTAAATATTATAATTTATTTCGGCCATCGTTCCCCTCTGACCTCATACATTAGGGGGCATTTGTTATACACCTGAGTGGAACCTCTCCGTTCGAGTGCTGATATCCCTCATGTCGGCACACAAAAGTACACTTATGGATAGAGGTTTTCCCTTGACACTATAGCTTGGCTTGTCATGAAATACATTCTACCTTCATCCAGCTAGTTACTTTTCCATTTAGCCATATTGGGATGTATTCGCGACTCTCATTCTTGACAACTCGCAATTCATTCGCGAGTATCCTTCACAACAAGTCGCAAATCCTTGTATTCACAGGTTGCACTTATACAGAGTCGCGAATCATTCGCGGGTTGCTCTACTACAGACCCGTGAATGTGTCTCCAAATATTAAAAGACAAAATCACGTGCTAATGGGAGTTTAGTTAAGTCATTTTACTTAATCTTCCTAACTGCTACAACTTCCCCAACCTTCGAGAACTGCCTTATTTCACCCATATAAATACAGGCCTTGGGGATGGTTGTAGGGACTGACACTTAGGAGCAAAGTTATGCTGGTGGATTGTTTACAGAAGTCTTTGGAGCAGTGAAACTCAGAATCCTTTGGTGACAGAGGATTCCTTGTCTCAGACATTTGGTTGTACTCTGAACTTTCTCATTATTGATAATAAAGAGATTACTTCTTCCACATGTGTCTCATATATCTTGGTTTGATAATTGTTTATGTTACAGTATGTTATATTTGATTTATCTAACCTGCTAACATATATATATGAATCATACTATATCTGGAAGATTGTCTCTGAACAGGTGAAAGAGGAGTGAGCCTTGAAGACTTTGGAAGTGGAGCAGATTGGAAGAGGGCTAGCAAGGATCGAACATCGTTTAACAAGTAAGTTCCTTTAATCCTCCTGTTTCATATTCTGTACTTCAGAAGTCAATTGTCTACAAGTGTTTGAGTATGTTGGTATTCCCCGAACTATGTTTATTAGGTGCATAATCCCTTACAACAATGCTGCCTTCATTTAGTCACCATATGCCGTTATGCTCTTGTTCGAAGGAAGTTGAAACCTGAGTCGGCCATTCCTCAGTTATCTTGACTTTGCATGTCAGCCATTCCTGGTACAGTTACTGGTTCATGCACCTTATGATCGATTCCTTCCACATTATACAGCTTTGCTAAGTACCTCGTGTTGGATGATGGGGGATGCTTTAATGCCCTCCTTCCAGCGGATTTCATCCCATCGACTTTAGATCATTTATTCTGGGATTGCAATCTAGAGTCATTTTGACTGCCTTGAGACTTACAGTCATCAGTAGCAGGTTCTCTCACCATCGACAGTATTTGGGAATACATCAATGTCCCCTGATCGATGGATCCTCTCAAGTGTTCAACCTCAACACATTTATTCACACTTGTTAGTTTGCACTATAGTACCTTGATTCCCATTTTCATTATCGATGGGTGATCTCACGTCTATTAACGGTATACATCAATGACCGGTAATTAGACGATCGACAACTATGTTCAACCTCAACACCTCTATTCGCATAGTAGGACATGTACTCGTAGTGGTTTGTGTAGAAGACTTTCCAGATTGGTGGGACCTCTTATATGCTACCTCCTTGATCGTGCCATTGTTCATGAGATTTCATCTCTCGTGACTTGATTCTAGTATATGTTAGATATTTCCAGCCACTATGGAGATCTTGATCTGTTATATATCTTCATCCATTATGGAGATCATGGTTCTTTGTATATCTTCATCATGGAGATTCTGATCTATGTATATTGTACGTGGCGATGACCACTTATGTGATATCTTGTATCATGCCTATTGATGGCCATTGTACTCTTATGTATCCGGGACTGCTATATGTATTTGCAGTTATGTGCAGAGTTGTATCATGGTACTATGCTTTCAGGGTTGCTGGTCTTCCATTTGGGATCCTTCATCACTCCACTTCTGGGATGGACTTATAATGTATTTCGGCCATCGTATGACCCCTCTGACCTCACACATTAGGGGGCATCTGTTATAGTTGATTTTACCACTCCAGGTGAATCACACTTTGTATGGCCTTCCCCTGTCCAACTGCAGACGCCTTAGACCCCTTGGACCATTTTTTGTCCTTTGATGTTTCCTTGATCATCCCTAAAAACATGTGAAAAATGATACACATGACTTTTAAACCTATAATCACGTATATATGCGAGTTTGACCCCTAAAACCGCATACATCAGGATGTGTACAAAATCCAAATCCTTTTGGAGTTTTCCTTGACATTGATCCAACTCACTTGACTCCTAGCCTTCCCTATGCCTTGAGATCCCTCGGATTCGACCTTTCATTACCCCTTTGAAAAGCTATATAAGGAAATCTATGGTACATTGAAGGCATATGAGAGAATTGAGAGCAAAGAAACTATAATCCATTGTTGCCAAAACTTATGCTTGAGTCTGCATCCCTTTTTCCCTTGGAGCACTTTTGTGTTCTTCCCAAGTTTTCCTTTTTCTTGTGAGCTTGCTATCGAGAGATGGAGGATTGAGGTGGTGGAGGCCCAAGTGGGGGATTCAGTTTCTTCGGTTCGCAGACGTGCCGTCAGAGGTTGTATCTATTGTAATCTCTGATTTATATTAATAGAAATATCTTTTCCTATCCAATAATGTGTGTTTGAATGAATATTTTATCCATGGGATTATTTCAAATGTTTATACATTATTGATTATATATGCTAGAATAGATCTAACACCATGATATATAGTATGCTTGTCTTGTTTACTTGTTGTTGAGGAAGTAATCGATCAATTCAAGCTGAAGTTGGAAAGCTCAACGGGGATCTACTTCAACCGTCCGAAATAAGGTACGAGGTCTGATCCTTTAGTGTTAGACATTTAATTTCTATTGCATATTGGAAAAGATTGGTTTCTGGAGTCAAGCTATCTGTTGTGGTACCCCAAGCCATAGGAATTTCTCTCCATAACAAATTGGATGAGAAATGGATATTTCTATTAATGTAAATAGAGATATAAATTACAACCTATGTCGACACCTCGTCAAAATCAATAAATCGGGTCCGTCCACCTAGGCCTCCACCACTTAAATCCTCCATACAATGATAATCTCACAAAGGAAATGGAAATCATGGGAAAGAGGACTAATGGCTACTTCAAGGACAATGGGATGCAAACTCAACTCTTGTTCATCTCCACACTCCATCCATAATGCCCTACTTTTCGTTCTCAACTCTTGTTCATGATCTTGTAGAATCAAACTTCTTTTGCTTTCCACATCTATAATATCATGTTTAGAAAATTTAGAGAAAAAAAAACCTCTTTCATGAAATTTCTCTTGTATTTTATGTTAAGTCATCTTTATATTCCTATCATCTCTTTTTTTTTGTCAATAGACCATTTAATAGACAAATCTTTTGCCACTTTAATATTTTTTTAACAAACCGGTTAGAAGGATATCCCTCCAAGTTACATCATACTTAATCCATCCATAAGATAACAAATTAACAAAAGATTCATCCTCAATCCATTTAGTATTTCATTTAAAAGGACACAAAGGTTGTTTATTTCCCCCCAAAAATAATATCAAAACAAGAAAATGATCAGAATCTACACCAGTACAAACCCACTACTTAATATGAAACTGGTTATCCAAGAGAGATTCATTTACAAGAATTTGTCAATTCTTTTCCGAATTATAGCATTACATGCTCTCTTATTTTTCCATGTAGGATTATTCAACAATGGTTTAATGTTAACAAGACCAATTTCTTCCATTTTTTCCATAAAATATGTAGAAAGATGATCAAGATGAGTCGGTCGACCCCATACTTCAGAAAACCCCAGTGAGAAATTTAAATCTCCACCCAAAATCAGATTCTTAGCCTCTAAATAGCTCTTCGACAAGAAATTATCTTGAAAATTTATTCTATTGCAATAGGGACCATAAATATTAATAAACAAAAATTCAAAACCCACATCAGCAGAAAATAAAGATACGCCAATACCCGAATCAATAGCACAAGCATTTTTAAGTAGTAATCCATTACCTCTCTAACCTATGATTAAACCTCCATATTTTCCTTTAGCATCCACAAACTCAAATAACCATCCAATAAGTAAATGATTTAGAAAAGAGACTATACTTTCACCATCAGACATCAGTTCTTGAAGGAAAATTACATCAAGACATTGAATCTCAATTAACCGTCTCAATGCTAGCTTTTTGGGTAAGCTATCCAAACCTCAATAGTTAAGGGTTACTAATGTCATTTAGAAACCCCATCCAGGGCCTCTGCTACTCTAAGCACCCTAGAAAAAAAATATTCACTCAAATGCGACCCCAAACATACCACAGCAGGTTGATTCACTTCTAAAGAAAAAAGTTTACAATTCTTCAAACATTTTCCATAATCCCCAACCTCCAATTAAAAATATGTCCCCTTCCTAGATCATAAATTGTACGAATCCTTATATTTAGGAGGATTCCCAAAAGACAGATTGCTATACTCCACATTATGACTAACACTTAAATTTTCAGAAGGAAGAATTTCTTCATTATTTACCAGAGAAGAAGAAAGGGTTATGTCATGAATAAAATTATACAACGGTCCATTGCATAATAGAGTAAACCCATGTAAATCAGATACATCTAACTGAGATGACAAATTATTAATATGAATAGGTTTAAGAGATCCAATATTCTTACATCGCTCATCACCATCACCATTCTCAGAATCTTTAGGAGAAAAAAAATATCCCAATCCAGAAACGATAACCTCATTCATCTTTGATTGATACAAACCCATCTCTTGTTGAGACTGAAACTCATTCTCCCTTATATTTTCTAGAAAATAAGTAGAAATAAGAATAGGGGTTTTTAAAGTAGAACTAGATCCAGTCACCCAAGATTCTCGTTTGTCCTTCCAAATTACAATAAAAAACTCTTGTGTTCCCATAATTTCCTTTTAAAGGAAATAGAGCATTCATTTTCCACATGAGAATATTTATGGAAATGTTTGCAATTGAAAGGAGTCCCTTGATAGTCAATATTTTGAGAAAAAGATTCATCCTCTTTCTGGAGGATAATGGACTCATCTAAACCCTCTCGTAAATCCAAGTTAACTAAGATTTTTCCCATTACCATAATACCAGTTTGAATATAAGATAAATCAACTTCAACAAAGTGTCCTATGGCGTTCCCAACAACTTTGAAAAAATCGAAGTACCAAAATTTGAACGGAAAATGAGGCATTTCAACCCAAATTGGAACATTATCATACCTTTTAGTTATGGGATCGAATAATGGTGACCACTTTCTCAAGAAAAGAGCTGCAGAATCCCATTTCCAAACTCTAGCTAAAGTATTTGAAGTGTCAGCATAGGTAAATATGAAAGCTATGTTAGTTTTTCAACATTAAGCTAGCATTATTAGGATCTTTAACTAAGAGAATAACAAGTATAGCAATCAAACACAAGAGACAATGGACATAGTTTTTTTCCTCGGGGAAACCATAAATGGATAAAACCCTGCAACTTCCTTAGAGATAGAATCAACACCAAAACAATAAAAGCCCAAAACAGTAAGTGATCTCCCAACAGCAGTAATCTTCTTCTTGTCTAGCCCTAGTGTCTTCTCCTTCCTCAACTATGCGCTACACTTGAGTGTGTATGAGTTGTGTGATAAATAGAGATTCCAGTTCTCTATTTATACTAATCCCGACATGACTAAAACCCTACCAGGGCCGACCTCTACTAAGAGAGTCTAATAACCCTAGTGCCCCGGAACTGCGGGGACTTTAACCCTTAGACAATCAGAGGGTTACTCACTATGACTTGACATGACTTGTTTATATTATTGATCCTCTCAACCGGAACATCAAGGCATGGAAACATGACTCAATTACATTATAGATACATCCCGGAATAAACATCGGGTTACAATACATAAGATACATAGATGAATACATTCTGAAGTTACAAATACATCAACACTCCCTCTTAACTAGGAAGGTATTCTTTTGACACAATTTTCAGCACTAGTCTTCTTCTCTATATCAACTCGATCATCTCGTCATTTGCATCTTCAAGTCTTCTTAGTCTTCAAGTCATCTTTGTCTTCAAGTCATATTCATCTTTGGATCTGGATCATCTCTCGATCTGGATCATCATGGGACATTATCACTGGATCTGGATCATCATCATTGGATCTGGATCATCACTTGATTTGGATCATCACTGCTGGATCATCATCACTGGATCTGGATCATCACTCGATTTTGATCATCACTAGCCTTCATCACTAGATCTGGATCATCACGGGTGCTATCTCATGATTCTTCTCGTCACAGGAAGTTCTACAGAGCCAGCCCTTTTTCATGCTGGTTGTAGGCCTATCCTGCATGTAGGTATTCTTCAGCACTTATATCTGACCTACTCATCAGAAAGGCATAGTACTCACATCCATCCAGGCGGGAACACATCCTACCACAATGATGAAATATTTCCACACATTCACCCAGGCCGGAACACATCCTATTAGAATGATGAAAGACTCTCACCCAGGCCAGAAGACATCCTACCATAATGATGAAATATTTTTGCACTTACATTCACCCAGGCCGGAACACATCCTACCACAATGATGAAAGGGCCTGCACTTACATCCACCTAGGCGAGAACACATCCTACCATAATGATGGAAGGGCTTGCACTCATATCTGATCTTGTAGGAACCAATCCTACAGTCATATCAGAATGGCCCCCATTCCTCCTCGACTGAGCTACCTGGTAACTAACCAAGTGCCTCCATTCTCCTAGAGAATGGCAGTTTCCCTTACATCCGACCTGCTCATCGGAATGGCCAACACTCACATCTAACATGGAAGGAACCTAATCCTTTAGCCATGACATAATGGTTCAGCCCTTACATCTGATCAAGTGGGAACACATCCCTCTATCACATCAAAATGGCTACTCAGTCCTAGACTAAGTGTTCCTGGTACCTCACAAGGCAGCTCCATTCAAAGAATGGCAATTTCCCTTACATCTGTCCTACTCGACAGAATGGCCAGTACTCATATCTGGCATGGGAGGAAGTAATCCTCTCACCATGATAGAATGGCTCAGCCCTTATATTTGACCTAATCGTCAGAATGGCTATGGATCTCAGCCCTCATATCTGACATGGAAGGAACCAATCCTCTCACCATGACATAATGGCTTAGCCCTTACATCTGACCATGGAAGGAACCAATCCTCTCACCATGTCAGAATGGCTATGGGACTCATCACTTTCCCTTAGAGGAAACCTCTATCTGGAGAACACCAAGCTTCTCCCTGAAGTACTCGAACGTCACCCTAGCCAATGGATTTTTCAATACATCAGCTATATGTTCCTTCGTCGCAACATACTAGAGCTTGATTGCTCCCCTCTGCACCATATCCCTGATATAGTGGTACTTAATCTTGATAAGCTTTGACTTGTCATGGAACATTGGATTCTCTGACAACTTTACGCAAATATGGTTGTCATAATGTATACAAGTAGCATCCAAATGGAGATCAAATAAATCAGACAGTAGCTTCCTTAGCCATACTACCTCACAACTAGCTGAACAAGCTATGACATACTCTGCTTCAGCTGTACTCAGTGTGACACGGGATTGCTTCCTGCTAAACCAAGAGATCACACCTGATCCCATACTGAAGCAACACCCTGAAGTGCTCTTCCTATCGATGGCACTGCCTTCCCAATCTGAATCAACATAACCCTTCAGGTTAATATTTTTATTCGCATCGTACTTGAGCCCATAATCAACTGTACCCTTCAGGTACCTCAGAATATGCTTTGCAACAATCAAGTGAACATGTCTCGGATCTGTTAGGAACTGGCTCAAGGTGTTCACAGCAAAGCAAATATCTGGTTTCATGTTCATCAGGTACATCAATGACCCAATCATCTGATGATACATCGTAGCATCAACTGAATCTGATGAAGCATCATTTAATAGCTTCAGGTTCGATGCCATAGGTGTGGCCATAGTCTTGCAGTCCATCATCCCAAACCTCTTCAGAATATCTACTGCATACTTCCCTTGTCCAAGGAAGATTCCATCTGCACTCTAGCACACCTCCATACCTATAAAGTAATGCATCATCCCCAAGTCCTTCATTTCAAACTTAGCAGCAAGCTTTCTCTTCATATCAGCAATCAACCCATCTATACCCGTCACAAATAGATCATCTACATATAGTAGAAGCATCACTGGGTTTCCATCTTCAACCTTGTAGTAAAGGCTAGAATCTGCTTTACTCTTGGTAAAGCCCAAACTGGATAGAAAGCTGCCATTTCTGCCATACCAGGTCCTAGGTGCCTATTTCAAACCGTACAGGGATTTCTTTAATCTACACACATGAGACTTCCTGTCATATGTCTCAAAACCAAGTGGTTGTTCTACATACACTTCCTCTTCCACTACACCATTCAAGAAGGCAGTCTTGACATCCATCTGGTGTATCTTCCATTTCATCACTGCAGCTAGAGAAAGTACTGATCTGATGGAAGTGTATCTAGCTATAGGTGCAAATGTTTCTTCATAGTCTATTCCTTCTTTCTAAGAGAAACCCCGAGCCACAAATCTTGCTTTATATTTTTCAATGCTACCGTCTGTAGCATGCTTGATCTTGTAGATCTATTTGGAAGTTACAAATGACTTCCCTTCTGGTCTTGGGACAACATCCCAAACATCATTCTTCATGATCGATTGGTATTATTCGATCATAGCATCCTTCCATTATTTCCATTCTACCGCTTCTTCGTAACTGGAAGGTTCTTTATCAATGAAATCACATAGTAAAGCTACATACCCGGAGTAGGATCTAGTCATCTTTCTTTCTCTGTGATTCTCTTCTGGAGCCCCATATCTCTCTGCACCTTGGATAAGTTCTTGTACCCAAGCAAGTTTCCTCTTATAAGGATTATTCTCCAGAGGTGGATCTATAGGCCTTTGTGGTTCTTCAAAATCTTGATCTTCTTCTTGAGTTTCTTCATTCATGGTTGTATCATGAATTCTAGGTGCTTCTGCTTCTTCAGGTTCTTCAACAGGTCTCTTTCTGTATTTGTTGTAAGCTATGTCTTCATCAAATGTCACATCCCTACTTATGTCAATCTTCTTGTATCCTGGGAAATATATTCTGTAAGCCTTTGAGCTTTCAGAGTATCCCACAAATATACCCTTCTTTCCTGAAGGATCTAATTTTGTTCTCTTCTCTTTTGGAATGTGTATGTACATAGGATAGCCGAATATTCTGAGATGGCTGACTTTTGGTTTCTTGTTAGAGAAGACTTCTTCAGGAGTCTTGTTCTTGAGTACTCTATGTGGAGTACGGTTCTGTACATACACAACTATTATGGTAGCTTCAACCCAAAGATGCATAGGAAGATCTTGATCATGAAGCATGGCTCTAGCAGCTTCCATGATAGTTATGTTCTTCCGTTCCGCAATCCCATTTTGTTGTGGGTTATAAGGAGTGGACAACTCCCTCTTAATCCATGATTATTTGCATAGCTCTTTGAATTCATTCGAAGTGAATTCTTTTCCATTATCTGATCGAAAATTCTTGATCTTCTTTTCAGAGTGGTACTCGATCAAGGCTTTGAATTCCTTGAATTTGCTGAATACTTCGTCTTTGTTCTTCATGAAGTAAACCCATGTATTTCTAGAAAAATCATCAATAAAATAAACATAGTATGCATACCCTCTTAGTGAGTTTGATGACATAGGACATCATACATCGGAGTGAATGATTTCTAGGATTCCTTTGGCTTTGCTTTTGCTGCTAGGAAATGTCTTCTTTGTATTCTTTCCTTTCGCACATCCTTTGCAGACCCCATCATGTGTTGCTTTGAATTTTGGAAGACCTTCAACAACTTTTCTTGCAATAGGTAGTGCTCTGTAATGCACATGTGCAAGCCTTCTATGCCAAAATTTACTTGGCTCTACCGTGTCATGGACCAAGGCTTGTTCTGGATGGCCGTTTAGCTTGTAGAAACCTCCTTCTTGTTCTCCAATCACCTCTGCATCATCGAGTCTTTCCTCTTGGCCACATGATGACTTGGCCATATATGAATGCAACCCTCATTCCTTTTGCATCCAATGCTGATATAGAGAGAAGGTTCTTCTTGAGTCCTGGCACAAACAATACTTCTTTCATTGTTAGAGACTTTCCAGAGTCTATTTTATAGGAATATTCCCCACTACCTTTTATTGGATATTGGTAGTCATCTCCTAGTTTCACCTTGTGAGGTGATTCATGTTCTGACAGTCTCACAAAGGATTCCTTGAATCCAGTCATATGTTTGGAAGATCCACTGTCTATAAGACAATCATCACTTCCAAGAGTAATATTACCTATGAGAGCGGAAATCAAGACATATTCATCCTCTCTTGAAGAATATTCACTTTCATATCTAGTTCTTTTCTTGGATGGTTCATAATCTTCTGCAGCAAGAGCATGATGTCGTCTTTTGTTCCCCTTCTTCTTATGAGAGTGGTCCTTGTTCTTAGGACAACCTTTTGCAAAGTTCCCTATCTCATCACATGTATAACATCTTGATCTAGATAGGTTCTTTCTATTGTTATCTCTATGATGAGGATTCCTACCTTTGGAGTAATGAGTACTTATTCTTCCTTTCTTGGAGTGAACTATGAGATCTCGATCTTCACTTATCATCTTATCTTCTCGGGATTCTATCCATGCTTCTTCTTGAGAACATTCTTCCCATAGCATGCTGAATTTGACTAACTTCTTTCTAGCACAGATTCCTTGGATGAATGAACCCCATGACCTAGGAAGGCCATTCAGAGTTGTCATCACAATCTCTGCATTCTCCACTTCTTCATCTACAGCTTCTAATTGTTCCTTAATCTGAGAAACCCTTGTGAAGTAAGACTGGATGGTCTCTGCATCTTGAATCTTCACATTCTTCAATTGATTCCTCAGAGCCATCTTCCAGTTTATGTTCTTCCCTTCAAACAATTTGGTTAGGGAATCAAACATAGCTTTAGGTGTCTTGAGAGAGGACACCTATGGGATAAGGTGATCCTTGATATAATTAGCAATGATCCTCTTTTCCATAACCATATTCTTCTTATGTAAGGCCTTTTCCTCATCTCCCCCTGGAACTAGAACCTCCTCGTGGATGTAGGAGTCTAATTCATTCTCTTCTAGGACCAGGGAGATCCTATACTTCCAGGATCAGAAGTTATCAGCTCCCTCAATCTTTTCATCAAGCTTGGTATGATGAGACATCTTAAACTCAGAACCTCAAATGGAAATACAAAATATTTTAGATCTTACCAGGTCAAGATGTCAGATTTGAAACTTGAGCTGAAATCTTGTAGAGCTGGTTCAGGAGCAAATTAGGGTTTTTGTTTTCCGGAGATCTATCCACCCAAATGCCTAGAAATTTATCCCTAACTTCAATTTTGGGGAGGAGATTAATCCAGGCCTTGGCTCACTGAAAAATTCATCTTCTATGAAAAGCCCTAATTTCTGGCAGTAGTGTCGAGTCCAAAACTGAAAAACCTCAAAATTGGATTCTGCTTCGACAAAAAGATGCGCCCTAAGGAGGAGAGTTATTCCACCTTACTTTTGATGAAAATATGTGGAGGAAGATCAACAAACTAGGAATCCCTAGTTCCCACAGTTGCACAGTGTCTTCTTCTCAGGTTAGCTCTGATACCATGTTAATTTTTCAACATTAGGCTATCATTATTAGGATCTTTAACTGAGAGAATAACAAGTAGAACAATCAAACACAAGAGACAATGAACATAGTGTTTTTCCTTGGGGAAACCATAAATGGAGAAAACCCCGCAACTTCCTCAGAGATAGAATCAGCACCAAAACAGTAAAAGCCCAAAAGAGTAAGTGATCTCCCAAC
>LPNX010351903.1:363295-373673 GCA_001517045.1 Pseudotsuga menziesii | reverse complement strand
CTAGCCCCAGTGTCTTCTCCTTCCTCAACTATGCGCTACACTTGAGTGTGTATGAGTTGTGTGATAAATAGAGACTCCAGTTCTCTATTTATACTAATATCAACATGACTAAAACCCTACCAGGTCCGACCTCTATTAGGAGAGTCTAATAACCCTAGTGCCCCGGAACTACGGGGACTTTAACCCTTAGACAATCGGAGGGCTACTCACTATGACTTGACATGACTTGTTTATATTATTGATCCTCCTGATCAGAACATTGGGGCATGAAAACATGACTCAATTACATTATAGATACATCCCAGAATAAACATCGGGTTACAATACATAAGATACATAGATGAATACATTTTGAAGTTACAAATAAATCAACAAGCTAACCATCCACGAGGAAGACATAAAACACCACACAATACCATATCCTTCACCCAAACCTTCTTGACCCAATTCTGCAAACTCAATTTATTTACCCTTCTGCCAGAAAATCTACCCTCTAAAGTAGTCTCAACAATTAAGCAATTAAAACAATATCATTTAAACATATGTCCTCACCTAGGATGATATCGAAGGGTTTTTTCTTCATGATAACTCTCATTCTTTTCTTGTTACTCAAACCCTTATTCGCAAAATATTTATCAATGGGATTTACATAATTTGCAAGAACATCTGGCTCCACAATTCTACCAAGAGATTTTTTACCATCAATAGCACCCCACTCTGATACCTCTATATTGTCAACAGAAATAAAACCACTTACCAGTGAAGCATGATGAAACGAATTAACCACACAGGAGAAAATTAATCATCCTGCAACAGAGCAATGATTGTTTCCATAAGCTCATTGTTGACCGTTGTATCTCAAGATGCTCAAATATAATAGTCAGCAATGAACCTGTGGAAGCAATCATTGCTCTGCAGCAGGATAATTAATGGTCTTCGATTTTTTGAGGTGTGATATGAGAAGCATATTTAATACTCCATAGTTCCATTAAACGCCAGCTACGCTTGATCTATAACTTCAAAATGTACAAATTAATTCGTCAAAAAATCATAATGACCGTTCTGTCATTACCTCTCCAAACTACGTACCTTGCTAATCAAGTCACCTTGTATTTGACAATCAAACTCCATCTTTAGTGACAATGTCGAAGCTACTGAGTTACAAGGTGGAAACGTTCTATCAATGATCTAGAACGTCTAATGTTATATCAAAGGCAAGGTGGCACTTCCATGTGATCGTATAAATTCTCTCCTTCCTTTGTCATTTTCATGTGAGATATGACGCTACTATAGAGATATTGGGCATATAAAATATTTACATGAATGCATATAATACAAAACCCTAAAGTGATTTTACATTGAGAACTAAATGTAAAGGACAAAATACTTCATTCCAACAACAACTACATCTTTACGAAATATAGTAATGGTGTGGTCCATATGTATTTTATAAACCAAATTTATTCTGTTCGCACACCTGAAGGAGGATGGACACCTCACCTTTATAAACCCCCAAATCGTGAATCTCTTCTCCCATCCATTGTGCAACACAAAAACATATTTCTAGCCATGGAAAACTAAAGGTGATTACAAAAAATCATGAAGGAAAAATGCTCAGCTAGCTCCAGTTGCATGAGGAAGTGAAACACATGGGTAAGGAATGGTTTCGACAGCAATTTCTGGGTTTTTCCTCTCCCCGCAAGCCAAAATACGTTTGGAAAAAATGATCTCTTGCCCCAGTACGAAATTGACTGTCATACCTCTCTCTCCATTCCCAATGCATTAACTACCTCAACCAACTTCTGGAAGAATGAAATGATTGGGTGCATAAGACAAAATGGGTAGTTGATAGTTTATGGTTTCTCCCATTGAAATTTGGATTTACACTATTGGCTCAAGGGTTTGAATAAATTCCCTCCCCATTCCTTGTGAAATCATGCCCCCATCTCTTATTGCATTGCAGAACTAGTTGTGGGTATTTTATTAAATTGCATTTTTACATGATGTGTCATTTTATATTTTGTCTGGCTAGCACAAGAACCATAGGTATCGATTTTAATTGTCGATACATAAAACACTAAATCGATGGAGGGGCCTTGGCCTTGAGATTCTCACCATTATTTAATAACAATATTTACATCATGTAAAATTTTAATGCAATAGGGGTCAAAATAGGGATATTACATTCCCCTCCCCCTTACATTAGCATTGTCCTCAGTGCTCTTCAAAATTTAAAAAATGGATGTGCTACTCTCATGACATCCTTTAGCTCCAATGTAGGCTAATCAAGAGCATAGTGCTTCCATTGCATATTTACCTGTGCAACGGCTTGGTTCCGGAGCATTGTTACCTTCTTGTATAGGATACGCAATGTCTCTATTTGGAACTCTCCCTTGGGTTCCACCTGGATCACGTCCCAATTAGACATGTGGTTAGGATCATGTACATATTTCTTAATAAAAGAGACATGAAAAACATTATGAGCTCTAGTACTAGCAAGCAATGCAAGTCTATATGCAACTAGTCCTATTCTTTCAAGCACTTCAAATGGCCTACAATATCTAGGTGATAGCTTCGCACAACTCCCAAGATTCAAGGAAATTTTCCTTGGCCTCACTCTAAGATAAACATGATCCCTAACACTGGACTCCCTATGCACTCTATGCTTATTTGCATAGCTCTTCTTTCTATTTTGGACTTCTTTCAAGTTTTTCCTAATTTTGGCAATCTCTTGTTCCATTTTCTTAAGCGATTCTAGACCAAGCACAATTCTATTCACTGGATTATCCCAAGTCACTGGTGTCCTACATCTTCTTCCATATAGATCCTCATATGGACTCATTCCCAATTATGCTTGCTACTTGTTATTATATGCAAACTCTACCAAGTGTGAATAATCCTCCCACTTGGATGGTTTGTCGATTACATACATGCGAAGCATGTCTTCAAGAACCTGATTTACTCTCTATTTTTGTCCATCGGTTTGAGAATGGTAGGCGGTGCTAAAGTTCAGCGTTGTACCCAAATATGCAAAAATACCCTTCCAAAAATTGGAAGTAAACTTGGTATCCTTGTAAGAAATTATTGCCTTAGGAAATCCATGCAATCTGAAAATTTCCTTCATGAAAATATTCGCAATGGCATCAACTTTATATGTAGACTTTACCGGTATAAAATGTGATGCCTGTGTTAACTTGTCCACCATAACCATGATGGAATCATGTTTTCTCATAGTCATTGGAAACCCTATAATAAAATCCATGGAAATGGCTTCCCATTTACATTCTGGGATTGGAAAAGGCTGCAACAAACCTGTTGGGTGTTGATGTTCAACCTTCACCTGCTAACATTTCATGCACTTAGAAATATACTCAGCAATGTATTTTTTCATTCTCGGCCAAAAATACTGCTTTCTAGATGTAGCAATTGTTTTCTGATATCCCAGGCGACCAGAATATGAAGCTTCATCGATTTCATCCATAACAATCCTCCTCAAGTTTGTCACATTTGGAATACAAATTCTATTCTTATAAGTAAGAATTTTTTCTCCTTCCAATTGATATCCTTCGTACTTCCTTTCAAGGTTTTGCTGCCACAACTTGTCATTTATCTGCACATACACTTCATCATCGACAATATGGTTAATAATCTGCTTCCTCAAATTTGGAAAGTACCAAGAGATGCCACATGCATTTCATGTACCTTCCTGTTGAGCACATCAGCCACCTTGTTTTCTTTTCCTTCTGTGTTTGATTTCAAAGTCAAAATCACACAAAAATTCCAAGCATCTAGCTTTCCTAGCATTTAAAGTTGGTTGATCAAACAAGTATTTAACACCACAATGGTATGTCATTAGCTCAAATTTCCTTCCCATTGAGTAATGCCTCCACATATTTAGAGTATGTACTATGGATGCAAGTTCTAAATCATGAGTAGCATAGTTCTTCTCATGCTCCTTCAAATTTCTTGACTCATAGCATACCACATGGTTTTCTTGCATAAAAACTCCTCCAAGTCCTTGATTGCATGCATCGATACACAGCACAAAGTCTTTTTCTAGGTCTACAATTTTTAAAATCGGTGCACTCGTAAGAAGATTCTTCAATCATTGGAAGCTTTCCTCACATGTTGGTGTCCATTCAAAATTTATCCCCTTCTTTTGCAAGGAAGTGATTGAATGTGTGACCTTAGAGAATCCTTCAATGAACCTTTTGTAGTACCCGAAAAGTCCCAGAAAGGATCTCACATTTGTCACATTTCTTAGAGTTGGCCAATTCATCATGGCCTCAATTTTCTTAGGGTCCACACATATTCCTTCATCTGAGATAATGTGACCCAAATAATGAATTTTATCTTTATAAAAGTCATATTTTCTCAAATTTGCATACATCTTATGCTCCCTTAGCAATTGCAATACCATTCTTGTTTATTTTTATCATCTAATCAATATGATCTAGGATCTAATATGAGAGAATAACATGCACAACAATAATCACAAGAGACAAAAGAAATGAATAATTTTCCTCGGGGAAACCATAAAGGATAAAACCCCACAACTTCCTCAGGGATATAATGAGCACCAATAGCAAAAGTAAAACCCAAAGATACAAAGATGATCTTCGACAGTTGTTCTCTCTCTCACTTGTGCGAGCTAATCCTCTCCCACTCATGCGCTATTGTTGAGTGAGTGTGTATTTCAAATAGAGAGTCTCACTCTCTATTTATACTTGTTTTCCACCTGACATTTACTCTATAGGGCTGAATTCTCTAGCAGAGTCTAATAACCCTAATACAACTCAATTGTGGGGTCCATTTCCCTGACTTACAATGGAGGGTTAACTCAATGACTTTGCATGACTTTATTATATTAATGACTCTCCCGATCAAAGGAGCAAACATCTCCATCACGGTACAATGAAATACAATAAGAAATATACAAGTGAATACATTCCGAAGTTACAAATACATCAACATTCCCTCTTAACTATGAAGGTATTCTCTTGACACAGTTCATCAGCAAAATTCTTCAGCACTGGATCATCATCAAAGTTGGATCATCATCATCACTACTGTCGCTATCTCAAGAAAATGGTGCTATCTCTCAAATCTACTGTAACACCCCGGTTTTGACCCCGTTGCATTAAATGTACATGATGTATATATTGTAATGAATCATGGTGTGGAGCTAAAGGCAAAAGCCCCACCATCGATTTAGTTGTGTTATGTTTTAGCGAACGGAATCGTTGCTGATGGTCTATTGTGGTATATGGCATATATTAAGTTTTGTCATCATGTCAATATGCATCTTTAATTAAAATGAACCCAACCATCTATGCTCACTGCAACCATAATGAAAAGGGCATGATTTTCTCAGGGATAGGGGGGGATTTGTTAAACCATGAACCAATGGGGAAAAGTCCATGTGTCACCACCATGTCTTATCCAACTACCACCATTAAAACTGCTGCTATTAGTTGGGGTAGTTATGGCTGGGAGTGGAGTGTGGCAGGATTGTCATTCCTTTCCCACACAGACACTCCACCAGTGGATGAACCTCACGATGGGAAGAAGAATGACTATGCCCCTCATTCCATTCTCTCCACTACGCATTATCTCCATTGTCTATTATTTTTTCATGATTGTCTATTCATTTTTCCTCATGCACAAGCTTCTTTCCTGTTTGGTCTCACGCAGCCAGGAGAGAGGATTTGTCTCCACTGTTATTCACATTTCCAACATAGAGGAATCTGGTGTGTTTCAATCCGTATTTGGGATTTGGTATAAATCCTCTCTCACGCACTAGGTTCTGCGTTGTTGTTACTCACGTAGCAATCTGGGGCCGTTCAGTCACTACCACCCACGATTTTTCCTGTGGAGAGCCATCTTTACGCTTAGGGACTATGTGTAAGTTTTCCTTACCGATTTGTGGCTCGTGCATATGTTTTTCCCTCTATATTTTGGGGCCTGGTGCAATTTTACCTCACGCACAAGTTGGGAGACTGTATTCTCTTCCCCTAGTGTGGTCTGTGTAATTTTTCCCGGTGACTTCGTTGTCCAGGATGGACTGTTGTTTTCCCCATGTTGTGAGTTATGCTCGCTGATATGTTTTGGGACTATTGTAATTTTCTTGGGAGTCGTTTGGCCACGATAGGGCCAAGAACGACTCAAGAGTCGCTGTCCCTGTTTAAGCTGTAACTGCTGATTGATTGCATGCATGCAATGGTTGGTCTTAGGACTGTGTAGGGAGCAGGGATGGGGGCTTGGTTTGCTTGATAAACCTAGTGTGTTTGGAAACCACACAGACAGAGCTAGAGGGATGGCTTTCTTCTCCACAACCCCTGAATAACACTGGAAGGGAAGTCAAGGCTTGAGGGACTGTGTAGTAGAGAAGGGACTGATTCCTTGTGTTGGGTGTGTGTGGGTGTCTTAGAAGTCAGGCTAGTTCTGGTGTAGGTGTTCCTAGATCTGTAATGAGCTCACCAGCTTAGAATTTATCCTTTCCCAACTCCTTGATGGCCTGATAAACATGACCATGTCGTCTTGGTTGTCTTGTGGATGGCCTGATAAACCCAACTATGTTGGCTTTGCTGTGTTTTGTGTATCCTTGGCTATGTGTAAGCTTGCTTGTTCCTTATTCCTTGGAGAATCATGCCCAGCTTAGGGGTGGCAGCATTGCTGAGAGATTTAGGAGCATGCTAGCCTATGGTTGGGTGGAACATTACAGTGACATAGCTGGTTACAAAATGAGTTCTTCATAAGATAAGTAACCTTGTCTATTTTACTCCTACAATTATATTTACTGTTAATAAATTATGATGAACATGTTGCTTGTATGAATGTATGTTTGTTTCCACTGTGTATGTGAATAATTATGCATCTTAGCATGTTTTATTTTCAAGCATTTTCTGTCACCATTTTATATGTACATACATGTTCATGGGGAGGTTAGCCCAGATGGTTAACGCCATGGTAGCGTCCTCTTTGTCGGTTGGAGGGTTGGGGACGTTACATTGTGGTATCAGAGCTCATGTTGCAACATGGGCCTGAATGAGCCATGAAGGATGCAGTGACAGAGGTAGGATTTCTTTCTGCCCAACAGAAATTAGTGAATGACTGGAAAATTCAAAATTTGCCTAATTGTTTGAACTGTCGGTTCATCGGAACAGTTAGTGGGAAGGATTTCCGATGTAGCGGAGAGATAGGCGGAAGCACACTTGACAGTGGATAGTTGGAAGGAAAATTGTGGAAATTTTTTCTAAGGGTGCGACATCCATCGACGAAAAATAGATGTTAGGATCGCTGACACAGTGGAAGAATTTAGCGCTTGATAGTCCGTCGTTGTGGCTGATGTAGGGACTAAAACGATGATGCAGCAGTGTTGGTGGTTCCGATTGTCGATAGTAGGAAAGTTCAAAATTTGGTTTAAGTGTTGAAATCATCAGTGGAAAATAGTTGATCGAGCACCCACCGTTGTGGATGGCTAGACAACTACACGTCCGATGGGTAAGACCTCCAACCACCGACGCCGTAAAGAAAGAAAGTTTAAAAACTTTCTCTAAGGAACGAGATCATCGACCATCAAGAAATGTTAGTGGATTGGATCGCTGATCGGAAAAAGTTCAATGAAGGTTTGACAATCCGCCGTTGCGGCTGCTTAGTCGACTATCTCACCGACGAACTTGTCCTCCAGTCGCTAATGCCGAAGCAATAATGAACAGTAAACCTGGGCAGCGGCGACAAACAGGGGATGACCATCGATGGATAGGGGAAGTTTTCACTGATAGGTAAGAAAAGGATGGGTGTAAAATAGTTGATTGGTTGCCACCAATGCGGAAGCCTAGAGAACTAGTCGCCTGATGAGTAGACGAACAGATCACCAATGAACAGCGGAGGAAGTTAGTTGTGCTGACCGCCGAAGTGTCGGAATGATAGTTGGGATGAGACTTGATCCTGTACAAGGAAATTTTGAGTTTTCCATGCAATTTCCTAGCAAATTTCAACTATTTTTCAGAGGGATTTTCAGCGGTTTTTCAATAGATTTTCAGGGCTAGAAAGGAGAAAGTGGCAGCGATCTTATGCGCTAGATTGCACGAAAATCATAGATTTACAAAAAACATGTGAATCACACTTTGTATGGCCTTCCCCTGTCCCGCTGCAGACTCCTTAGACTTCGTGGACCATTTTTTGTCCTTTGATGTTTCTTGACCATCCCTAAAAACATGTGAAAAATTATACACGTGACTTTTAAACCCTTAATCGCGTATATATGCGAGTTTGACCCCTAAAACCACACACATCGGGATGTGTACAAAATACAAATCCTTTTGGAGTTTTCCTTGACATGGATTCGACTCACTTGACTCTTGGCCTTCCCTATGCTTTGAGATCACTCAGATTCGACCTTTCATTACCCCTTTGAAAATCTATATAAGGAACTCTATGGTACATTGAAGGCATATGAGAGAATTGAGAGCAAAGAAACTATATTCCATTGTTGATGGAACTTATGCTTGAGTATGCATCCCTTTGTCCCTCAGAGCACTTTTGTGTTCTTCCCAAGCTTGCCTTTTTCTTGTAAGCTTGCTATCGAGAGATGGAGGATTGAGGTGGTGGAGGACCAAGTGGGGGATTCATTTTTTCTGATTCGCAGACGTGCCAACAGAGGTTGTATATATTGTAATCTCTGATTTATATTAATAGAAATATCTTTTCCTGTCCAATAATGTGTGTTTGAAAGAATATTTTATCCATGGGATTATTTCAAATGCTTATACATTGTTGATTATATATGCTAGAATAGATATAATACCATGATATATAGTATGCTTGTATTGTTTACTTGTTGTTGAGGAAGTAATTTATCAATTCAAGCTGAAGTTGGAAAGCTCAACAAGGATCTACTTCAACCTTCCGGAATAAGGTATGAGGTCTGATCCGTTAGTGTTAGAAATTTACTTTCTATTGCATATTGGAAAAGATTGATTTCTGGAGTCAAGTTGTCTATTGTGGTACCCAAAGCCATAGGAATTTATCTCCATAATAGAATTGGCGACTCCATTGGGGAGTTCCTAGCAGTTGTCCTTTAAGGGTTGTTCTATCGGCATTCAATGAATTTCAATTGCTCGTTCTCTCTTGTTTCTATGTCGGGTCTAGGGGCATGTTTGCCTAGTAGTGTCTGATTGGTGTGAAGTTTGTCTTAGCTTGTCTGTTTGACTTGATTTTTATGCACCTTTCTTCCTGTACATGATTTTTTAACTCACAGTCATGTATACACGCGGGTTTCTCTGTGATTTTCGCGTATACACGCAGGTTTATTGTGAACAGTCGCGTATGTCCTTAGTTTTTCCTTTTAGTGGAAGTTAAATGGTTTCTAGGTGAAGTTTGATGATTGCTGAGTCTCCTTTGGCATTTCCGGAGTGTGTTTATACCTTTGTTTCTGACTAGAGACGTTTTTTTTTTAGGCTAATTTTTTTTTTAAGAAGGTTCTTGTCATGGCATTTTCGATTTTTTGTTTGAGATTAGTACATTAGATTTCTTTTACCTTAGTGCTCTGCTTGAGTTCTGTTTGAGTGTGCTTGCAGAGTCTGGGGGTTGTAGAATCATTCTTTTTCTTTTTGTATCTCATTTTATTTCAAAAAATCTAAAAACATTTGCTTATCATCATGCATTGCATTTTGCATTTCACATTGTACTTGCACTAGAGTTGCTTTGAGGTATTAGTTAGGATTTAATATAGGAAAGCTTGCATTCATCATTTGAAGAAAAATTGTGCATTTCACGTAGTAGCATACCCTGTTTTCACGGACATAATGCATTTGCATTGATTGTTAGGTGTGCATTTTACTTCATGTTGTGTCATAACACCATTAGTTGCATGGCCATATCCCTCTTTTGAGTAATAAAGCCAATTAAAATCAATGCTTAATTAAAATGAACTACACTCTTTTCTTTTATAGGGTGCACCAACAAGATTAGGTTTTATGATCTTGGAATAGTTCATTGTGAGTAAATTCTCCAAGATCACTAAACAACAACATGTATGTGTCTTTCCAGGTGAGTGTGTGAAATCCTTGATATAACCAGTGTTTCTCAGGATCCTCCTCTCAAAAGGGAGTTAAGCACAAGGCAGTGTGAGCAGTTATTGATTGGGATGACCCCTAGTCATAACTGAGTAGCACAAGAGATATTTCTAGGATTGTATTCGTATCTGGGGGCTCTTTCAAGAGTTTCAGGCTTTGCTACCATGCCAATACGGTCAATCTCGCCTGCGACTATCCTCCTGAGCATTGATTATATTGAGGTGACCTTAGTGGCCTTACCTAGGATATCAAGGGGGTACTTTGCAGGGGTTATTCTGTGAGTGTCCCAGCCAAGTTGG
>LPNX010351903.1:317578-344570 GCA_001517045.1 Pseudotsuga menziesii | reverse complement strand
AGGTGACCAAATGGAAGAGCCAGGTGGAGGAGTACCAGAAAGGGATGATTTCTCTCAGTGAGCATAGAAAAATCATCAGGGGATTGGAAGAGAATTGGGTAGAAGAACGAATTTTCCCACAGAATTCGGGAAGAGGAGCTACAGAGCAACTTGAGAAGATTGAAAAAGTTCCAGTCCATGCAGCAGGAGAAAGAGCAGATGTATGCTCTCTCTCAAGAACTTCTGGGCACCAGGAAGCCTTCCTCCTCTTATCTAGTATTCCTATTTGAACAATTTGTCTGGTTTAAATTGAAGGATGTAAAGGAAGGGAGGTTGTTTGAAATAACAACCTCAGCAAAGTTCTTGGAGACATTCTTTGGAAGCAATTTTGAGGATCAAAATTTGCTGTGTGAACTCTACTTGCATGAGATGGCTTTCCCTCTGGACCGCCACTCAAATCCTGTCCCATTTGCAGGGGATGTTCAGCTGAGAGATTTTTCCTCTTTTGTGAGCAACCACTCTCAGTGGGAAAGGTATTTTCAAACCTTTTCTCATAATGAAGCTCACACTAACCTGTGGATTCGAAGTGAGCCCCAGAATCCTGGTATTCTTTTGGCTCGGTACAGAAATTTCCGTTCAAGTCCTCCCCAGGCGCAACATATAATGAGACTCTAGGAAGAAGTTATTTCCACTTGCACCAACTACATTTCCAGACACCAATAGGTAGCATTGGAAGGGAGTAAGCACAGATGGTAGGCTGCCTCCCCTGCACTCAGAATCTGAGACCCCTACTGTTTCAAGAACTTCAAGCAGGAACTCTCTAGGGTCAACGGCTATGTGGGAAGTATCAGGGAGTGTGGGGTTAATTGGTTGGGTTTGAAATTCAAATTCCCCCTTATTTGGTGGCCAACAAAACCGTATAACATGCATTTTTCCTTAACTAGGGCAGAGGAGCAGCGATGCTGGAAGTATTGGGTTACTCACAGAGGATTTTTAAAGAAAGATGAGGTGCCTGAGTTTCCCTACAACTTTTCCTCCCTCCACGAACAGAGCTCAGTACAGGACTCAAACTATGAATGATGCAGGTTGTTGCATGAGGACATGAAACAGGATAGTTGGGGGGAGATGTTGAGCCTAGAATTGGTCCCTTTTTAACCATCCTCAATCACCTTTTCTGCCCTTGTCCTACACCATTCAGCATGTTAATCAGACCTATTGTTTTCACTTTATTCCCCAAACTGCCAAGGTATGAATGATCATTTCTTTATCTTATTAATGCTTAGGATTGTGATAATTAAGGCTGTGTATCTCTCAATTGTGCTAACATGTTATGATTTATGAAGGTAGTTTGAGATAAGTGGACTACAGGAAGATGGGGCTGAACAAGTCTTGAAAGGAGGGGTAATCACTGCTCAAGATGATCCTTAGCCTTTCGATCATCTTAAGGAACGTGGTTCTAATGAAACATCTTAGACAGAGCTGTGACAAGGCAGTTGTAACAGAATGCGCTACAATTGGAGATCTTTTGTACATTGTTGCTTGAGTATAATTGTGATCAGAAGAGATTGCCACTCTTGGGTCAATTAACAGCTTTTCCGTATTCTCCATGTCTTTACCATGCCATGTTTGTAACAACTAGTGTTATTTAGGGCGCCTGAAGATCAGAGATATTCATGGCTACCCTTTTTAGAAGGATCGGATGTTATAATCGTATGTATAAATATGGGAAGCTGTCTCGACCCAGGGGGTTAGAAAATAGATAGTTCATTCATTGTATTAGCAGTGGAAGAAACTTGTGTAATCTTTCTTTCTTTAATATAAGGAGTTACCTCTGGTTTAAGGGAGCTTCACGTTGTTTAGCTGGCATCTCTGTCTAAAGGCTGGGCCCGCCTTCCATAGAGATTGCTGAGTTAATTTAGGACTTTTTAATTTAGTATTGTGTGATGCTTTGTTGATCCTATTTCCTTTGCACGCAGCCATAGTAAGTGTGGATTTACAGTATAATTGTGATTACATTTTCTTGAGATAGGTAAGTGGTACAGAGTGACAGTCGAATGAGTAGGTAACTTTCTTTATGCAATTCATGTGGTAGTTGTACACAGCTTTGTTCATCCTGCAGTTTTAAGTTGTTATCCCACGAATCCTTGCAATTTATCTTTACTGTTACAATTTTTGACTTTCATTCCTGTAACTCAATTCCTTAGAGTAGCTGAACTCAATCCTTTGCAATTGAATTCCTAGATTAATATTTGATTTATGTTTATGGCTTTCAAGAGTAATAAGTGAATTACTTGTTCTGGGATGTGAATAGGATTTCCTTTTTATCTGCAATTGTCATTTGATCATTTTTCCTTGATACATGGTAGAAAGTAATTGATGAATGGGATTACACAGATTCTTGGGATAGGCATAGTTGTTAGAGGATAAGGGTGTTCAATTACAGTGATTTTTTGTTTAAGCATATACTGTGCATTTATCCTTTGAAATAAAAGACTTTCTCGAGTTGACAATAAATCTCGTATGCTCTGTATGTTGGTAATAATTTACCTGCATATCGGGTGCTCGATAGGTACTGTCTTCAGAAGGCGTATGTCTGCGGCCATCTTCCAACAATGTTGTTGAATATAGTGTCGTTATTGAGCTTCTACGAGATTCCATTTCACATGGCATTCTCTCTCTTGAGGTACATCTTGATTCGAAGTTAGTAGTGTCATAGCTTAATGGTTTGTACCATGTTAGAGATCTAACATTGTTAAAAAGATTCTTACGTGTGAGATTATTAGAACGACAATTTGACAATATAACATACATACACACTCCAAGAATTAATAATCAAGTTACTGACTCATGTGCTAACTACGTGTTATATTGGCATTTGTTTCATACATAGTAAATTAATCACAAACACAATTTTTACACATGTAAATAAATAAACCGATCACCATAAAACGTTTTATATAAAATCTAAAATGTGATAATACATAGTGTCATGATACAAAATTGGGGCTCTCGAGCCACCAACATATAATACACGGTAGTACAAAATGTATACACTCCCAGGTATCTAATCCTGTGGAGGAGGAGAAGGGTTGTGATCATGGAAGGTCACTATAGCTCTAGCTAGCCGTCGAAACAATTGCACCCATGCTCATGGTACACCCACCACCTGGCGCTACATAGCCTCAGGCAAGTCCTGGACTTGCGCCATGGGAACCCTATGTTTCAACCTCACAAAATTGGTATGAATTCTTTGGAGCTTCCGCTCCGCATCCACACCCGTGATATCATCTCCTCTTTCCCTTCGTCTATGACGAGGGAAGCCTTCTGGCCGCCGTGGTCCCACATATGCACACAAATGATAGATGTCACTATGTATTGTCATGCAAAAATATGTCTTTTGATTACATATAATCAAAAAACACAAAAAAAATAAATAACTCGAAATTTTAAAAAGAGAGGGTCAAGATTAGTTACCTATATCACCATATGCCGATCTTGGTGGTAGTGGCATGTCTGGGTCTCCCTGGAAATATATCCCTGCATAGAGGTAGTCATCAATGGAAACTATATATCATCACCACCATGGAAAGAAGTCAGCTGGATAGGGGTTGGCCACCCTAGCTCCCCCCAGTCTGTGCATCGCATCTGCCCAATGCCGTTGGGCCGGATCTTGAACCCCTCGAAGAGGAATGTCCACTCTAGGGCTCAATCTTGGAATACGCTCGAAGAAAAATGTGCTCAATATACTGCTGAACCCGAAGTTCAGCACTCTGCATGCCTTACACTCACTGAGCTGATGTTTCATGTTTCTTAGTAGTGTAGTGCTCCAGTCATAAATAATGGGTCTCATGCACTCCACTGCATAGAACATCAGAGGCCGC
This sequence comes from Pseudotsuga menziesii, assembly GCA_001517045.1. NCBI lineage: Eukaryota > Viridiplantae > Streptophyta > Pinopsida > Pinales > Pinaceae > Pseudotsuga > Pseudotsuga menziesii. The sequence goes on along the minus strand of LPNX010351903.1, from coordinate 340,710 downwards.
GAGGCCTGGTGGAGTGATGCCAAGCCTACTATCCTGCCCAATGTCAATAGTATGGCCTTTAGGCCCAGCACCTATATAGAGTTGGTAGGGACCTGACTCCCCATATTCTCTGTGTCTGGATAGCAGTACACCATAATGTACTCATCGATAGTCAGGCCACCTCCTGGCCCACCATGAGAACGAAGGTTCAACACTTCCCCTCATCAAGAAATCCCAGTAATGAATTATATGTCTTCCACCTCTATAGTGAGGGACATCTCATCTATCTGGAAGGACTCAGAGTCTGGATCCTAGTAATCCACCAGCATCTGCAATAGTCTTGGTTTGGCTCTCAAGCCACCAAGACACCAAAACTTATAGAGTCCGCATGCACGTAGAGCTTGTTGAGCCATTAGATCGGCCCTTACTACCTCCTCTACCTCACCATGTTCATGCTCTCTCCACTCTAGGACCATCCTGCACAAGAAATTGCAAATTTTCCCATTAGATTATTGAAAAAAGCTTATGCAAGGCCTGATACGCGACTATTTTCAAAACAGCCACGTATGTACGTGGCTTTGGGGGCATTTTCCACGTATATCCAGCCCTATACACGGAAAAACCCATGATTTTCGTGTGGGCCATAGGGCCCATTTTAGTTTGGCTTAGAAAATTGAATTGACCTTGGAATTTGATAAAAATTGCATCAAAATGAAAGAGAAGAGCATGGGTAAATACCTGGAAGAAACGGTGGTGGATTCCGCCGGCTGGATCTCCTGGAATTCGCTGTTGAAAATCTGAGCTCAAATGGGTAAAAGTTTCAAATGTTTTATAATATTTTGAATTGTTTACTATTTATAGAAAAATTTTACCCCCTTTCCTATAGTTTCGACAATTTCTAACCATTTTCGACCATTTTTGACATAATTCATGATGTAAAGGACCTTTTTCAGTGCCGTTTCAGCCGTTGGATTGACCCGTTCGTACTGATCTCAAGTGTCATGTCTAAAATGGAATATAGGTTAGGTTTCATCACCATTTTCATTTTGCATGACCTTATGACCATTTCATCATGACCTTAGGTACGAACCCACTCTATTATGTCACGGAACCTTCTTGCTGTTTTAGAAGTGGCATGATATGAGTGGTAGAGATTCACCTTACATGGGTACCCTAGTTAGCGCCTTATTTGCATTTTGTGCCCATGCTAACGATTTCTCCTTTAGGGTGTGGGAGTCCATTGTATAGTACTGCCATGACATTTCGCAAGAGCCTCATACTCCTCTTGATCTTTTACTTGCCTATTTCCCTCAGGACTCCGTCATGTCAAGTTGTGAATGCATTATCATGAGCTTTGCCTACCTTATTGAGCTTTATGCCGGCTTCCCTAACATTTTGTTTCATCCATATAGCTTGAGCTTGTCTCATGTCTAGCCATGCAGAGCCATTTTTTATATCCTTCGCAGCTTGTTTCCCTTTTTACCAGGAGGGGATTTTCCCCCGAGTGTCGATATCCTGCACATGTATCCTTGCATTGAGCATAGGTATGTTCCATTTCTTCGAACTAGTTTGTTTTCCCTTATGACACTCGTCTCCTCCTAGTCTGTAACTATAAAGCAATTTTATTCTTTTTCAAGATTTTTAAATAATTGAAAAAGTCCAAAAAAATCAAAAAACCAAAAAGATGGACAAGGAAAGATGTTATCTGTGGTAGCTGTCAAGTCGTGTCGCCTTCGAACAGAGCACTGTATATCACATCCATTGGTTGGGTTATAGTTTGAATTTAGGAGCTTTATTCAGTCACCATATGTCGTTATGCTCTTGTTCGAAGGAAGTTGAAACCTGAGTTGGCCATTCCTCAGTTATCTTGACTTTGCATGTCGACCATTCTCGGTACAGTTACTGGTTCATGCACCTTATGATCGAGTCCTTCCACATTATACAACTTTGCTGAGTACCTCATGTTGGATGATGGCAGATGCCTTAATGCCCTCCTTCCAGTGGATTTCATCCCATCAACTTCAAATCATTTATTCTGGGATTGGAATCTAGAGTCAGTTTGAGTGCCTTGAGACTTGCAGTCATTAGTGGCAGGTTCTCTCGCCATCGACAGTATTTGGGAATACATCAATGTCCCCTGATCGATGGATCCTCTCAATTGTTCGACCTCAACACATTTATTCACACTTGTTAGTTTGCACTCTAGTACCTTGATTCCCATTTTAATTATCGGTGGGTGATCTCGTGTCTGTTAACGGTATACATCAATGACCGGTAATCAGACGATGGACTACTATGTTCGATCTCAACACCTCTATTCACATAGTAGGACATGTACTCATAGCGGTGTGTGTAGAAGACCTTCCATATTGGTGGTATCTCTTATATGCTACCTCCTTGATCGTGCCAGTGATCATGAGATTTTAGCTCTCGTGACTTGATTCTAGTATATGTCAGACATTTCCAGCCATTATGGAGATTGTGGTCCTTTGTATATCTTCATCATGGATATTCTGATCTATGTATATTGTACGTGGCGATGACCACTTATGTGATATCTTGTATCATGCCTATTCATGGCCATTGTACTCTTATGTATCCGGGGCTGCTATATGTATTTGCAGTTATGTGCAGATTTGTATCATTGTACTATGCTGATTGGGTGGCTGGTTTTCCATTTGGGATCCTTCGTCACTCCACTTCTGGGATGGACTTATAATGTATTTCAGCCATCATATGACTCCTCTGACCTCACACATTAGGGGGCATCTGTTATAGCTGATTTTACCACTCCAGGTGAATCACACTTTGTATGGCCTTCCCCTGTCCCGCTGCAGACTCCTTAGACCCCATGGACATTTTTTTTCCTTTGATGTTTCCTTGACCATCCCTAAAAATATGTGAAAAATTATACACGCGAATTTTAAACCCTTAATCGCGTACATACGCGGGTTTGACCCCTAAAACCACATACATCGGGATGTGTACAAAATCCAAATCCTTTTGGAGTTTTCCTTGACATGGATCCGGCTCACTTGACTCCTGGCCTTCCCTATGCCTTTAGATCGCTTGGATTCGACCTTTCATTACCCCTTTGAAAAGATATATAAGGAACTCTATGGTACATTGAAGGCATATGAGAGAATTGAGAGCAAAGAAACTATAGTCCATTGTTGCCGAAACTTATGCTTGAGTCTGCATCCGTTTGTCCCTTGGAGCACTTTTGTGTTCTTCCCAAGCTTGCCTTTTGCTTGTGAGCTTGCTATTGAGAGATGGAGGATTGAGGTGGTGGAGGCCCAAGTGGGGGATTCAGTTTCTCTGATTCGCAGATGTGCCGATAGAGGTTGTATCTATTGTAACCTCTGATTTATATTACTAGAAATATCTTTTCCTATCCAATAATGTGTGTTTGAATGAATATTTTATCCATGGGATTATTTCAAATGCTTATACATTGTTCATTATATATGCTAGAATAGATCTAACACCATGATATATAGTATGCTTGTATTGTTTACTTGTTGTTTAGGAAGTAATTTATCAATTCAAGCTGAAGTTGGAAAGCTCAACGGGGATCTACTTCAACCGTCTGAAATAAGGTACGAGGTTTGATCCTTTAGTGTTAGAAATTTACTTTCTATTGCATATTGGAAAAGATTGATTTCTAGAGTCAAGTTGTCTATTGTGGTACCCCAAGCCATAGGAATTTCTCTCCGTAACAGGTAGTCCCTAGGATTTATGCAGCACTGGAGGACCGCCAGGCAGATTACCAATCAACTGTGGCTGAGGTAGCAGGTAAGATTGTTGAGCAATCTGTTTCTATTTTGATTGACCCTGGTTCTACTCGTAGTTACATTACTCCTAGAGTAGTGGATATTTGTGCTTTTAAGAAAGTAAAGCATAGGAAGTATTGGTTAGTGTAGCTAGCCACTGGGACTAAGAGAAAGGTTAGTGAAGTGGTAGAGAGATGTCCATTGGTCATGAATGGATTGGTCACTTGTGTAGATCTGAATGTTCTACCGCTTGATTCCTATGATGTTCTCATCGGAATGGATTGGTTAGAAGCTCACAGGGTAAAGCTTGACTATTATAATAAGACTTTCGAATGCATGATTGAAGAAGGGAACCTTGTATTTGTGAAAGGTATTCCAAAGGTGATTTCAGTACGGCAGGTTTTAGCAATGCAGTTAAAGAAGTTCTATAGGAAGGGTTGCCAGTTGTATGCAGCCCATATTTTGGAGACATCAGGAGATGAAACTCCTAGGTTGGAGGACTATCAGGTGTTACAGGAATTAAGGTATGTGTTTCCTGATGAGATTCCAGGGCTTCCTCCAAAGAGGGACATTGATTTCACAATTGAACTTGTGCCAGGAGCAGCACCAGTGTCCTAGACACCCTACAGGGTGAGTACATCGGAGATGCTAGAATTGAAGATGCAATTGCAAGAGTTGTTGGAAAAGAAGTATATCTGGCCGAGTGTGTCTCCTTGGGGAGCACTAGTTCTGTTTTTAAAGAAGAAATATGGTACACTCAGGTTATGTATTGATTAACGACAATTGAACAAGGTTACTGTGAAGAATAAATATCCTTTTCCTAGGATCGATGACCTCTTTGATCAAATGAGGGGAGCAAGGGTATTTTCCAAGATCGACTTGAGGTCTGGTTACCATCAAGTGAGAATCAAGGATGAATACATTCATAAAACATCCTTCAGGACAAGGTATGGGCATTATGAGTTTGTAGTGGTGCCATTTGGTCTCACAAATGCACCAGCTACATTTATGTGCCTTATGAATAGTGTCTTCAGTAGATATTTGGACAAGTTTGTTCTTGTCTTCCTTGATGACATTCTTGTTTATTCTAAGAATGAGGAATAACATGAAGAGCATTTGAGATTGACATTGAAATTGCTCAGGGAGCATCTGTTGTATGCGAAACTGAGCAAGTGTGACTTCTATAGAGATAGAATTCAGTATTTGGGGCACATTATCTCAGAGGAAGGTATATCTGTGGACCTTGAAAAGATTAAAGCCATTATGAATTGGCCTACTCCAAGAAATGTGACAGATGTAAGATCTTTTATGGGACTTGCAGGATACGACCAGAGATTCATTGAGGGATTCTCTAAAGTTGCACATGCCATCACTTCTTTGCAAAAGAAGGGGATGAATTTCGAATGGACATCGAGGTGTGAAGAAAGCTTCCAGCAATTGAAGAATCTTCTCACCAGTGCACCAGTATTGAAAGTTGCAGACCCAGAGAAATACTTTGTGGTGTGTACCGATGCATGTGGACAAGGGCTTGGAGCAGTCCTTATGCAAGACAACCATGTGATATGTTATGAGTCAAGAAAGCTGAAGGAACATGAGAAGGACTATGCCACTCATGATCGAGAGCTTGCAGCCATAGTACATGCTATCAAGATGTGGAGACACTACTTGATGGGTAGGAGATTTTAGCTCAGAACAGACCATTGTGGACTGAAGTATCTATTTCATCATCCTACTCTGAACGCTAGGCAAGCAAGATGGCTGCAATTTTTATGTGAGTTTGATTTCAAAATCAAGCACATAAAAGGGAAGGAGAATAAGGTAGCTAATGCACTCAGTAGGAAGGTGCAGGAAATGCATGTGGCATCCCTTAGTATTTGCCAATCAGATTTGAGGCAGCAGATTGTTAATCATGTTGCTGGAGATGAATTGTATGAGTAGGTAAAAGACAAATTGCAACAGCAAAGTCTTGAGAAGAGGTATGAGGGATACAAATTGGAAGAAGATGGGCTTCTCACTTATAAAGGTAGAATTTATATTCCAGATGTAGCAGATTTGAGGAGAGTTGTTATGGATGAAATCCATCAAGCTCCATATTCTGGTCACCTAGGATACCAAAGGACAATTACTACAGCTAGGAAGCAGTACTTTTGGCCGGGAATGAAAAAAGACATGGCTGAACACATTTTTAGGTGCATGAAATGTCAACAGGTAAAGGTTAAACATCAACACCCTACAGGTTTGTTGCAGCCTTTGCCAGTTCCAGAATGGAAATGGGAAGTTATTTCCATGGATTTTATTATAGGATTGCTGATGACTTGGAGACAACATGATTCCATCATGGTTGTGGTGGACAAGTTGACTAAAGCAGCACATTTTATATCGGTTAAGTCTATGCATAAGACTAATGACATTGCAAAGATATTCATGAAGGAGATTTTCAAATTGCAGGGATTGCCTAAGGAAATAGTCTCTGACAGAGATGTCAAGTTCACTTCCAACTTTTGGAAGGGATTATTTGCAAATTTGGGTACAAAGCTAAACTTCAGCACTGCATACCATCCTCAGACAGATGGGCAGACAAAGAGAGTTAATCAGGTGCTTGAAGACATGCTTCGCATGTACGTGATGGACAAACCAGCCAAGTGGGAAGATTACTTACACTTGGTAGAGTTTGGTTATAACAATGGACAACATGCATCCTTGGGGATGAGTCCGTATGAATCTTTGTATGGAAGAAGGTGTAGAACACCTATGACTTGGGATAACCCTGTGAACAGAATTGCTCAAGGAAATGGAGCAAGAGGTTGTAAAAATCAGGCAGAATCTGAAAGCAGCACAGGACAGACATAAAAGCTATGCAGATAAGCATAGGGTGAATAGGGAGTTCAGTTTTGGGGATCATGTTTACCTCAGAGTCAGGGCAAGGAAGAGTTCCTTGAAGCTTGGAAGTTGTGCCAAGTTGTCACCAAGATATTGTGGTCCATTTGAAGTGCTTGAAAGAATAGGGCCAGTTGCCTATAGAATTGCATTACCTGCTAGCACTAGAGCTCATAATGTTTTTCATGTTTCTTTGCTTAAGAGATATGTACATGATCCTAACCATGTGATAAATTGGGATGTGATTCAGGTGGAACTCGAGGGAGAATTCTGAATTGAGCCAATGCGCATCCTTGACAGTAAGGTCACAATGCTCCGGAACCAGGCCATAGTGCAAGTAAAGGTGTAATGGGAGCACTTCGGACCTAAAGAGGCTACATGGGAGCTAGAGGATGCCATGCAATTGGCACATCCATTTTTGTTCAGTTCTACAAAACGTTGAGGTGATACCAGTGTAGCATTTTGTTCAATTTTGTAAATCACTGAGGACAATGGTATTGAAGGGGGAGGGGAATGTAACACCCCGGTTTTGACCCCATTGCATTAAATGTACATGATGTATATATTGTAATGAATCGTGGTGTGGAGATAAAGGCAAAATCCCCACCATCGATTTAGTTGTGTTATGTTTCGGCGAACGGAATCGTTGCCGATGATCTATCGTGGTATACGACATATATTAAGTTTTGTCATCATGTAAATATGCATCTTTAATTAAAATGAACCCAACTAGATATGCTCACTGCAACCATAATGAAAAGGGCATGATTTTCTCAAGGATAAGGGGGGATTTGTTAAACCATGAACTAATGGGGAAAAATCCATGTGTCACCACCTTGTCTTATCCAACTACCACCATTAAAATTGCTGCTATTAGTTGGGGCAGTTATGGCTGGGAGTGGAGTGTGGCAGGACTGTCAGTCCTTGCCCACATGCACACTCCAATAGCAGATGAACCTCACGATGGGCAGAAGAATGACTACACCCCTCATTCCATTCTCTCCACTACGCATTATCTCCATTGTCTGTTCTTCTTTCATGATTGTTTGTTCATTTTTCCTCATGCACAGGCTTCTTTCCTGTTTGGTCTCATGCAGAGAGGAGAGAGGATCCGTCTCCACTGTTATTCACATTTCTCACATAGAGGGATCTGGTGTGTTTCGATTCGTATTTGGGATTTGGTATAAATCCTCTCTCATGCACTGGGTTCTACGTTGTTGTTACTCACGCAGCAAGATGGGGCCGTTCAGTCACTACCACCCACGATTTTTCCTATGGAGAGCCATCTTTACACTTAGGGACTATGTGTAAGTTTTCCTTACCGATTTGTGGCTCGTGCATATGTTTTTCCCTCTGTATTTTGGGGCCTGGTGCAAGTTTACCTCATGCACAGGTTGGGAGACTGTATTCTCTTCCCCCAGTGTGGTCTCTGTAAGTTTTCCCAGTGACTTCGTTGTCCAGGAGGGACTATTGTTTTCCCCATGTTGTGAGTTGTGCTCACTGATACATTTTGGGACTGTTGTAATTCACTTGGGAGTCATTTGGCCATGATAGGGCCAAGAACGACTTAGGAGTCGTTGTCCCTGTTTAAGCTGTAACTGCTAATTGATTGCATGCATGCAATGGTTGGTCTTTGGACTGTGTAGGGAGTAAGGATGGGGGCTTGGTTTGCTTGATAAACATGGTGTGTTTGGAAACCACACAGATAGAGCTAGAGGGCTGGATTTCTTCTCCACAACCCATGAATAGCACTAGAAGGGAAGTCAGGTCTTCAGGGACTGTGTAGCAAAGAAGGGACCGATTCCTTGTGTTGGGTGTGTGTGGGTGTATTAGAAGTCAGGCTAGTTCTGGCGTAGGTGTTCCTAGCTCTGTAATGAGCTCACCACCTTAGCATTTATCCTTTCCCAACTCCTTGATGCCCTGATAAACTTGACCATGTTGGCTTGGCTGTCTTGTTGATGACCTGATAAACCCAACTGTGTTGGCTTGGCTGTGTTTTGTGTATCCTTGGCTATGTGTAAGCCTGCTTGTTCCTTATTCCTTGGAGAATCATGCCCAGCTCGGGGGTGGCATCATTGCTGAGAGATTTAGGAGCATGCTAGCCTATGGATGGGTGGAACGTTGCAGCGACGTAGCTGGTTGTGGAACGAGTTCTTCATAAGATAAGTAACCTTGTCTATTTTACTCCTGCAATTATATTTACTGTTAATAAATTATGATGAACATGTTGCTTGTATGAATGTATGTTTGCTTCCACTGTGTATGTGAATGATTATGCATCTTAGCATGTTTTATGTTCAAGCATTTCCTGTCAGCATTTTATATGTACATACATGTTCATGGGGCAGTTAGCCCGGATGGTTAATGCCATGGTAGCGTCCTCTTCACTGGTCGGAGGGTCAGGGATGTTACATCTACTCATCCTAGGAAGTTCTACATATCTATCCCTTTTTCATATTGGATGTAGGCCTAACCTCCATGTAGGTATTCATCTACAGTTCCAGCCCCTTTTCATACTATATGTAGGTCTCATCATCTTCAACACTTCTATCCGACCATGGGAGGCCCAGCCTACCACCATGTCAGAAATTCTTTGTACTTACATCCAACCATGGGGAGGCCCAGCCTGCCACCATGTCGAAAAGGCTCTGCACTTACATCTTCCCATTGGAGGCCCAACCTGCCACCATGTCTAAAAGGCTCTGCACTTACATCCAACCATGGGAGGCCCAACCTGCCACCATGTCGCAAAGGCTCTGCACTTACATCCTACCATGGGAGGCCTAGCCTGCTACCATGTCAGAAAGGCTATGCACTTACATCCGACCATGGGATTCCCAACCTGTCACCATGTTAGGAATGCTCTGCACTTACATACGACCATGGGAGGCCTAGCCTACCACTATGTCGGAAAGGATATACACTTACATCTGACCAAGGGAGGACCAACATGACACCATGTCGAAAAGGATCTGTAGTTACATCTGACCATGGGAGGCCAAGCCTACCACCATGTTGGAAAGGCTCTGCACTTACTTCCGAACATGGGAGGCCCAACCTGCCACCATGTCAAAAAGGATCTTGTGTATCTACATCTTCTAGACTCATCACTTCCCTTTGGAGGGAACCTCGATCTCATGAATACAATGCTTCTCTCTGAAGTACTCATACTTTACTCTGGCTAATGGCTTGGTTAACACATCAGCTATCTACTCATCTGTTGCAACATACTAGAGCTTCACCTCGCCTCTCTACACCATATCCCTTGTAGCATGGATTTATCCCTTGGTACAGGGCAGGAATGGCTACCTTTCGTCTATAGGATGGAAGGATAGGTTCCTGGTGGAGAAAGCAAAGAAAATAAACAGAAACAAAATAGCACATAAATGAAGAACAAAAGAAAGAACCCCTTTGCAAACAATGTTAGGGTTCAGCTCCAATACCCTACAAGAACATGTTAGAAACCTGCAAACACACAATGGAAACCTGCAAGCAAAAATGGGTTAGATAAAACAAAATAAACAAAACAAAACAAGAAATTATACCTTCTCTTGGTGGAATGGGCCACCATGCCCTAGCTTGGAGAAGCACCTCTCTTGGCAATGGGGGAGCTATGGCTTCAATGGGAGGATGGAGGAGAGGGAGTGTGGGTGGCTTGAGAGACAAATGGTCTCAAGGAATCCAATCAGGCAGCATAATAGTATGCAACGGAGATGTCATTTGAGAGTGAACCCCACCCCTTTATTTATAGCTCTTTTGGGGCTTTTTAGGGTTTTAAGCCCCTGGTTGGGGCTTTAGCCCCTTTTTTGGGCTTTTATCCCCTTCTGCCCTATCTTTAGCTCCTTTTGGGGTTCTTAGCTCCTTTGAGGGGTTTTAGCCCCTTTTTGGAGGCTTTAGCCCCTACAAGAGCTATTTAGGCTCTTTTTAGGGGGTTTTAAGCCCTTTTGCTCATTCTTAAGCCTTTTTTAGGGTGCAGGGGTCCAACGGCATGAAATGAGGGTCATGCATGGGTGTCCTTGGGTGTGTAGGCCATGAAGAGCTGAGGGAGGGATTTTTTGGGTTAACATATTACCCCCTGATGTGTGAGGGCAGGATCTCATCGTATGGCCGACGGACATCATAGGATTTTCTACGGAGAGGTGGTGCTTCCTTGGGCTGGGGCATGGTGGCTTTTGGTTTTTGTACTAATATGGTTCCTATCAATGGGTGAGATACAAATAATGTGTGACATGTATATGGATGAGGCACGCATCCCCATGCTCGTAACAATGTCAAAAGAATAATGTGATCTATGCTTTATAATACAAGAGCCGGTCATATACAACTGATGATACATTGTAGTTTCCTCAATGAGAGGCTGAATACAATACTGATCTGAAGAACTGCTACATTGGACCCATGGCATTCTCATGGAATGCTATATCTTCATGACTGAGGGCCTGCTAGATCTGGAATGGTACATAGCTATATGGACTCATTGATGGAGAGTCAGAGTCTCTGTGGTACAAATATGCTACATCAATCATAAATCTATATAGAAGCGCTACCAGGGCTTCTGAACACTGTCTCCAATGCAACCCAAAAATCACAAGGGACATAAACATGCTTAGGTCCCTCAAATAGACTCATCAATGTGCTAAATTTAGGTGACATCTGGGGTCTTCGACCAAATACTGCAGGGACCAAACCCTGTATGAATCTCAACAGTGCGATGATGTAGTTGAAGTCGAGCACATGAGAAGCAACCATCCCAAGAGGCACTAAGGACTCCTCTCAAGTGGTCCAAGGAACTCATCAATGAGGTTAATGAAACCGAGATACAGGGAGCTCTGGGTCTATCCTCTAGAATATGTGTGTTGTCATCGACAAAGGGAGACCTACCCCTAGTCAAGGCAATGATGTTTCGTTGACTAGAAGCACAAGGGAGATAACTGAAAGATGTGAGACAATCTGTGGACTAAACCATTGAATGGGAGGGGGGGGGGGAAAGAGTTGAACAGGGGCAGAGGGAGTGTAGTAGACTAAAACTTCCTTTATTCAGATTATGACAGCAGGGTGGACTAGGAAGCGGATGAAATTGACTCATGGGAATGGGATCATAGCTGTAATACTAGGAATGCCACTACAGATGGGAAGTACTTGGGGGAGGTAGATACTTTTGGTACTAATGGGATCCAAGGAAGACACATTACATAGTACTCTGAACAAAGGTGACCCAAAGTGGGAATGCTTCCAAACTGTTATCTGTGGGGTGGTGTCTAAAGACACCGTTGTGGCACGATCTCGTGGATTTTTGGCGAGCCCAAGAAAGTAAATGCTTGATGGTGCTTTCAATTTTAGAGAGTCTAAAAGCTCGAAGAAGACTCCAGTGGGGGATCTTTTTCATTGGTAGTCTCCTGTGCCTGAAAAAGGATAAAGGTATACATAGGAGAGCTCGCCCATCCTATAGGGGATGAGAGACTTCTTTATCGTTGGTAGTCTAATCAGGTTGGAAAAGGTTAAACCTATATTGACTGGACGGTCATTCAGATAACTTTGCAAGCATGAATGAAACCAAGTTTTCTCAGCAATATTTTCTTAATGAGAAGGCTGGCAAAGAGCTTAACGAAAACCCATGGTGAGCTTTTTCATAAATTTTGGCCCCTCTACCCGAGAAAGCATAAAAATATGCAGAGGGGAATGGTATTAGCTTGAATATGCCAAGGTGGTCCTTTTCATTTGATGGTTTACATAATCCACAAAAGGAGATAAATGAGACGATGTAGACACCCTTTCATATACTTTAATGAGTGGGAAAGGAAGCAACTGCACTTGACAATCTTTTCATTCACTACTACATTTCGATCCAAAATCCGACGGAAAAATCCGATGGCGTGTGGATTTCTCTTTTTAAACTTACCAAAAATCACAAGGATACATTTTTTTTTTAAATGTGGCCACAAGCGTCGGTGAAGCAATGACTATTTTCATAACCATCGATTAAGCGTCGGTTAAGCGACAACGAGTTAGTAAGTGTCACTTAACCGACGATTAACCAACGATTCCTAGCCAAAGGGGCCTATATAATCATAGTGGAAAGGTGAAAGATGAAGCTATACATTAGCCATATGATGAAAATGCATGCAAAAACTAAAATGCCTTATAGTATCGACAGTCATTATCATATTTACAGCTGTAACTAGGTTGCGGGATGTAGACTTTCACAGTACATTTTGGTAAATTCCTTTTTGAGATCGAGTCGAGTACTGAATGACAGCGCCATCGTTTATTGTGCATTTTTGATTTCTTGCTAGTGAGTTGGAACTTGGGTCCTTTCTCCAAGGTTGTCCTGAGACATAATAAATAAATGCAACAATTATCATCATGTTTACAGCTGTGACTTGGTTGTGGGATCTAGACTTCGACAGTACTTTTTTTTGCGATTGATTCAATACTGTGACAGGTTTATTGTGCATTTTGGGTTTCTTTCCAGTGAGTTGGGTCCTTTCTCCAAGGTTGTCCTGAGTCTTAGTACCTAAATTGCAAAAGGGAGGGGCATATTTTTCTTCCTCCATGGGGTTAGCTGCGTTTCTTGGAATGATATTCAGTTTCTCCATTGGAGTATTGAGTAATTTGTCCTGCATAGCAGGTTCTACTTTCTCCATAGGTCTCTCCTCCCCTTGGCTGCTAGATTCTTTCTGAGAGGGGGTTGCTTTAGAATTGGTATGGATTGATGCAACTTTGAGCACAGTTTTTGGAGTGGTTTCCTTTTAGTGGAGTAATGGGTAGGCCTTTTTTACTTCATTCTCCATTTCTATTAGTTGGTGGTTTGCATTGGCACTGTTCCACCATGTAGGATTCTAATTGGATTTCCTTTTTACATAGGGTCTACCTTGCTTCGCTTCCCCAGGTCATGAATAGGTTTGTGATTAGGGAAAGAGGTGATTGTGTGTTCAACAGCAAAACAAGATTGGCAATAGAAGCTAACGTGCTCATAGTCAAGCTTCTGTTTCAGCTTTCCACATATCACTTCAGGAAGGCTTTTGGAAAGATCCATTTCAACACAAATCCTTGCATAGGTTGTCCATTGTCTTTCTGTTGTTTTAGGTCTGCAGTAACAAATTTTGCTTATGCCATTTTCAATCTCCGCCAGTGTCTCAAGAGGCCAGAATTGTAGGGAAAGGTTAGGGTTTCCTTACATAGTGGAACTGAGGTTAAACAATTCACTGAGGTGTTAAAGGTAGGTTACTGGGGCTTCATTCAGAGAGAAGCTGATCCCTATCAGCTGCCGCATCAAACTCAACAATGGAGAAATATGGTGGACATGGGTAGAAATAATACCTCCTCCGATAGAAGGGGCTTCTAGCTTTGATAAGCCCAGTTGTGCAGATCTATGAATGTATGCCATCAGTTAGAAATCAGCAAACAAGTCCATGCTTATGATAGGAATCAGTTTGTGTGGGATTTGTGGCATCCTTTTCCACAGAAACAGAGCACCGAGCAAATCTATGTAAGTCTGAAGATGAAACAACATTCTTAAATGACAATTTGCCCTTTACAATGACTGAAGGACTGATGGTGAATGGGAAATAAGCAGCTTAATTTAGGTTCAAAGGTATCAATCCTTGGTTGGGAAATCTAGGCTTGAGGGAGTTTGACTCCATGGATGACATGGTGTGAACTTGTAGGGGGGAAATGGAGACAGTTCTGTAGTGGCTAGGGCAAAACCCTAGCTGTGGAGAAGCGTAGAGGAGAGCGCATCCATTTCTCTCAATTTGTTGGTTCTCATACTACATTTGGTCTTTTTTCGAAGAGAGAAAGATATGATAATAGGATGTCAAAGCAGGTTTCTATAGTCTGTTGGAACTATGACAGTGCATTATCTATCAATGGGGTTGTGGAACTTTTAGCTTTAGAAAGGTGATATGCCCAACAAAAACACCCTCAATTTTGGAATAATGAAATATGCCAGACAAAAATTTAGGGTTCCATCTCCTTATTACAAGTGCAAATTGGTATAAGTGTATGAAATACACCCGAAATTGGCTACAAATTTAGAATTAGAAAAGTATCTCAATATATGGCTAACAGGATGGATTTTCGAAAACAGAGCACTGTGATTTTGATTTAATGACTGGAATATCTGTATTGTGTGAGTAATTCTCCAGTTGCGACTGTTCATGAATTGTGTATGTGCCAAAGCCACACCAGATGTCATGGACGTTTTAAATGGAATTTTTGTTTTAACTGTGTTATTTTTGTGGTTTTCCAAACTGCTATGCTTACAACAAGACGGGTGCTTGAAATACTTGCTGTGCATTATGTTTCCCAGTGAATGGCATGGAAGCTTCTAAAAGGTATAAACTAAATTGTGATATTTGTATTTTTTGAATTTTCTTCTTCTCATGCAGCAACTAATTTAGTGTATGTCCTTAATAATGACTTTCTGTTCAAGAGATTGAATTAGCTGAGTATGATGCCTGCTGCAGCTTAGAAATATTAATCAGAGATTGAATTAGCTGAGTTAGCTGAGTATGGTTTTCCAAACTGCTATGCTTACAACAAGACGGGTGCTTGAAATACTTGCTGTGCATTATGTTTCCCAGTGAATGGCATGGAAGCTTCTAAAAGGTATAAACTAAATTGTGATATTTGTATTTTTTGAATTTTCTTCTTCTCATGCAGCAACTAATTTAGTGTATGTCCTTAATAATGACTTTCTGTTCAAGAGATTGAATTAGCTGAGTATGCTGCCTGCTGCAGCTTAGAAATATTAATCAGAGATGTAGTTAGCCTAGAATGCTTCTAAGTGGGGAAAAAATAATTCATGCCAATGAGAAATTCACGATGTTAGCTCTGAATTTTCTTCCTATGTTCTTTTGTGTTTATTCATTGCTTTCCTGTCAGTACTATCTTAGTTCTTTTCTGAATATGTTTCATATAGTAACCTCTCAGATTTGCTTCTTCATTGGGATTTATCTGTGTGGAAGGTTGTAACTTGTGTCAATCTCTTTAGCCTTCTTGGAGTCACCATATTTTGAAAATTGAACCCGTGACTTTGCAATATAGGGATCAAATCTCATTATAGTTTTAATATTCCTATCTCACCTTTTTCTTATCATTGTTTTGTTTTCTCCCTAATCCGATCCTCCCAAATCCACAAATACAATTGTTTCCAATATAGTAGTGTCTAGACCTTGCTGTTTAAGACACCAAGTATATTCTCTACTCTGAAATCCTGCTTTTCCTATCTTCCTCTAACTCTTCATTTTCCTTTTGCTCCACTAGAATTCTAGTAAGCTGAATTTAAACAGGATAGGAGAGGACAACTATTTGTGACAGTGTAAGTTTGTCTTGTCCTTTATATTATTTTGGCCTGTTTCCATTTATAAAGTTATTTTGTTCTATTCTATTCCCTAGTTTTCAAAAGCAGAGTTCATTCTCCTCTTCTTCAATCTGACCAGATCCTTAACTTCAATAACTTTTAGTAGTCTCATACCTGCATGTTTGTTAACTATTCTCAACTTGGCAATACTAATTTGTGAAGTTATATCTTCATTTGTGGATATAGATATGGAAAGAAGCTTCGCATTCAAAAGCGCCGTCTGATTTTATTTTATTTTTCTATTTTTCTTACTAGAAGAGAGATTTTATTTAATCCTTGAAGGGGATAGAGAATAGGATTTCTGAATTCTTCTGCTAGAGTGTATTTTTTGCATCCGGTTTAAGCACACTCATGAGGGCTTATCACCTTAGGATATGGAAAGTAGGTTACCCCTAAAACCAAGTAAAACCTAAGTTATCAGGATACGTATCTGGTGATGGATCTGCAAAATTTTGAAAATCCATAAGTTAACATTGTTAAGTACTTCTAAGTTTGAACTTTAGGCTACTAGCCATATGTTAACATGGTGAAACAATTGCAGTGAATGCTAATTTTTTTCTCTTTACAATTCTTTCTGTTCTTAAACCTTTTCCATTTGTAGATTGTTTTCCTGTCAATTAGAAATGCTGCCTTTATAGAAATATATGAGGATCTGTTGTGGTTAAGGATTATAAACAAACTGTTGGGAATTTGGATGGGCATAGCATTTCTTTGGGGTTACCTGGAAAGAGACTTCACTTAGTATCGCTATTTGTGTGTGCTCATCTGCCCTTTATTATAATGGGATATAACTTGTAAATGATAAGAAACAGATTTTATGGTTTATTTTATGTTATGTAAGTACCATTCCTAAGTTGACATGAGGTCTCTCAATGAAACTATACATATTTACGATTCTTGTTACTGGTAAAATTGTTTTTGGGTTATATGTATGTGAGAATACTTTGTTGTTATAATTTTGCCTTTGTGTATTACTAGTGAGTAGTAAATTTCTTGTTAATTTTTTATCTTGATGGTTGTGCATAACTTCTGGCTTAATTGGCCCTTCTTAACATGACAGGTATGCTTGCACATGTTTTCATTGGACTTTTTGAACCAGGTCACCGAAGATCTTGAACAGGATAGCATGTGGGTATTCTCTCTTGCATTTCTGTTGTAGGTTAATTGTGGTGCTTCATGTACATTGGTTATCTACCATGTTTTCTCTCTCCTTCTCATATTTTGTGAGATTTGTAGTATTTGTGGATAAATAGGAATATCAAACAGTTTACACAGAAGACTGAAGTTTCTGAGATTGGATGTTTCCACAGTGGATAACATTGAATTAAGCCTTCTGGATTCACTGTGTTGAAAGTTGGAGCTGATGACATATTTCGAGTGGAACCTCTTCTCATCATCAAGATCCATAGAAGTTGTTGTATTAACATTTAGTGTAGTCTGTGCATTTATATGCTCTCCTGATATTGTGTTAGTAGAATATGTCCTTCATTAAACTTCTATGTTGATTGAACATTAGACAAGTTCTCATATGGAAGAGATGTTACTGTAAAAATATGGTTTTTGGGAACAAAGAGATTTTAGTGGTCTATTCAACTAACACTACTCAAAACAAAATGATTAGTTATCAACAATTCAATGTCCATATTCTGAATTTGGCAGTCTTAACACTTGGTTTATGATAAGAAATGTGTCCTTTTCATGATTTTTACATCTAAGAATTACAAGTGTATGTCAAAACCATTGGCACTAGATTGTTTCCATAGTTACTGTATTTTGGAAATATTTTAATGCTGAAGTTCTAAAACATTCCAAACAATATTTTGAAAAGACATGACCTTGATGATGCATAATATAAATTGAAAAAAATTGGCAGATGATGGTCATATATGTGAGTAATTGTGACATTAGTTCATTTATAACTTATCCTTAATTATTGGTTTGAAATGTTTGGAAAAAATGTATTAAAAGAATTACCAGCCATTTTAATTCCTGGGAAGTGCCACCAACTTGGCTATCCAAGCAAGTTTGAGGAGCTATGCATCAGTGAAATGAGTGAGTTGGGTATATGCTTCTTCAAGTGTGCTGAATTTCTCTTCAACTATGCCTCTGCCCCAAAAGTGTTATTATCTGTAGGACTAACTGTGGAGATTGCTAATTGATTTTAGCTTATTTAAAGCTTGTTTAGCCCTTCTGTTGGTTACTTAATGTCAAATTATAAATTCAGTGGTGTTCCGATGAAGTTTTCAAAATACTTAATATGAACAATAATCTAGTTGTTTTTGGTAAATTATTTTATTTTTTGCATTGCTAAAAATGTAAAGGTATGCACAATTTTTTATAGAGTGATGCTTCAGTGATGTTATGCCAAAGTCATAGGTAGCATCTCATGACATGTTTTGCTGGGTTATCAGCTACCATCTGGCAGAGAAGAGAATGCCTTCTGTTGAGGGACATATATTGGGCATAAAGTTGGAGCAATTTACTTTTGATGCATTTCCGTATGCACCTTCAATGGCTCTCTTTGAGGTTAGTTTGCAATTCATTGGTTTATCTTATTTTTATTCATGTGTTTTTGTTCTCTTTACAATGTATTATGCCTCTCTTTTTCTTGTTTATTCTTTATCTTCAAATAGGATTTTGATAATAGTCTACTTATAATCTCTGCACAGGTGTTGAGTGAAGAAGAAATCACATCTGTTAAAAATGCAAGTGGTAATGCAACTGATACACCTGAAACTTCTTGAATTCTTGTTCTCCATCTTCATACTCGCTGGGTTATTGCTGCTGGTGGCTTTCTGACACATTCTGTGCCTTTGTACATAACTGGTATGTCATCATTCATGCTTAGAAGTTCTGGTTAATTTCTTTTTCTTAAAGTTTAAACATTATATTTCTTATATCATGGTAGTTTGGAATGGAGTTATGGATTTAATTTTACTTCATGAAATCATAAGATAGTTTGTAACAAGAAGTCTGTCTTTTGGCTTAAACCACATTAGAATAAAAAACAGACATGGTGGTTGTTTTGTGTGTGCGCGCTTGTACACATATATACATGTGGCACCTATTATTATGAATGGATTGTTAACAATTTATTCAACTACGCATGTTTATGCATCTTTGTAATTATACCTTGATCGAGAGCATATGATTTATATGGGTTCTCCACTAATCCAAATACTATAAGTCTATGGAGAAGAAGAAAGGGCTTGGATTTCTATTTTTATTTTATAGAAAAAGTGAGCTAGAACATAATATGTATGTTTGAACTTATAGAAAGCATGATTGTTCTTCATGCAAATCGATAGAGGTAGTATTATTTCCACTGGTTATAAGTGTCATTATTCTTTAATTTGGTATTATTATTCTAAAATGTTGACGGTGATTCAATAGTGTATTAAGTTCTAAACAGTTGAGTTAAAGTTGCTTGTGCTTGCTGGATGATAGTTTATGTTTAACATGCTAAATTTACCTGATCATATATGGTACCATGACCAATCTATTTCTTGTAAAATACTTTATTTTCCTTAACTTTAGTTTCATCAGAGTACAAGAACATTCTTCATTATTTATCTTGATACTAAAATTTAAAACTGCAGAAAGCATTAGACGCCCTTTTTTTTCTTTTTTTCTTTGGGGATAGATAACTTGAAAGTCTTCTCATTCTCCATGCAACCTTCATCCTCAAGATTAGAGTCACTGTCATATGGATAAAGATAATCCCTCTCATCTGAGAAAGGAAAGAATGGATCAACGTCGCTAGCCCCCCTCAATGATGTAGTGCTGGAAGAAACATATTTTCGAGGCTTCAAGCAGAGGCAGCTTGTTCCTCTTACCCCTCCTGCTCCACAATCACAAAATAAATGGCTTAAACGAGAGTAAACAACTCTGTGACCCCTGTGGCACACCCTGGCACAAATAGAACAGCACCCTTTAGAAACAGTCAAATCGCAAGTGTAGCAAAAGTACCAATGTTGTTCCATAAAGTTGCTTCCACTAGTGGTGAATGTACAAAATTTTGATGCAAGTGACCGTTCACGGTTACTCTCATCATCATCTTATTTATCCATACTAGCCAGTTCTCCATCATATGTGCCATCATCCTCATCATCATCTACTGATGTGGCATCACACTCAATTGCACTAGAATGGACTCCCTGATTGACTGGATTAACAAAAGCCTCCGAGTTCTTTCTAGGAACACCGGGCGTCAACTTACAGCTAGCAGAATCATTGTTAGAACTAGTGTTTGACCAAGGATTCTCTGTTAATTTTTTAGAAACATGCTTGTTAGCACCATACGAACCCAGTGCAGAAACCAGAAAACCCAAGACAAACTTCAAACCCTCCAGATGGGTTTCATCGGTAGACAACTTGACCACCATATCAATTGCCCTCTTGATAATAGGATTTATTGTGGACTCACCATTTGCCAACGGAACTACAAAATTGAAGCATGCTTTCGTAGTAGGAACATCAAATGACAGGAATGCCTTCTCTAGACCCACAAGCAATGCATCAAGAATGTGATCACAAAGTTCTCTTGATTTTGAATTAGATGAAGGTGACACCAGAGCATTGATGAAAGCAATAGCTGAATCTCTTACTGAATTAGAGACTCCTGTTGGAAAAGTACCTACAGCTGATTGAGCAGTATATCCTAGCAGCATTTTTTCTAGCCATGAAGCCAAAGAAGATGAATCCATCAATAAGAACTTTTCTTGCAAGGTGTGTTTCAAGTTAATATAACTCGGATCACCCGTTAAAAGATTAACAAACAGTTGTAGCACCTTCGTATGCACTGACTCATTATGGCATCCATCCAAAGCATCAATTAAAGGCAAAAAGTTACCATTGCCTCCAAGAAATTCCCGGAACTTGTTGGATTGGTTCAACATCAATGAGTCCTCAGTGTTCCCCAAATAAAACTTAAGCAAAATGACTTTACTAGGATCCGTTCTCAGGCATTCCACCATATCAGTTGCACTTGTAAGTAGATGCTCTTTAATAGATAAGTTAACCTCCTTTCTCGAGTTCATTTCTTTTACCAGGATTTCCATGTTCTTCAGCAAAAATAGATCACTATACATACATCTCTCTTCTATAGAGGGAATTAAATTATTGAACAGGATTCTACATTTATCATGTATACCCTCAAATAGCCTGTCAAACTTTATGGTCATTATGACCTCAAGCAAACTATTGAAAACTTCTACATCAACCTCAATTCCCCCTAATGCATCTCTTGCTCTGAAAAATTGCTCAATTGTATACAAAAATCCCTCAACAGAGAGGGTAGAAGAGACCACAGCTGCACTCCCTAGATGAACATGTGATGGGAAACCATGCAATGAGGAGCTCAGAAAAAGTTTGTTCAAGTTCCCTGTGTTTTATTTGCTCACAATTCCTCTAAACTTTGTCAGAGTTCCAAGTACAGACTCTATAAGCTTAAAGCTAGCTCCTAGCTTCCCCAACAGCTCTTCCTGCTTTGACTTGTCATAACCTGCTTGAAGCAACAAATTTAGTGAAAACAATGCATCATCTTCGTATTCTTTTCCATCAAGAATAAAAAGCACAACTTTTCGCAATTCCCCGACATGCATGCTCAAAAGGGATGTCAATATTTTCAGCAAAACGCTTGATTTCCCATCCTTCAATACACAAAAAACTAACTTCTCACAAAGTGTGAGTAATGAAGTATCTTTAGATGTCTGCTCTATCCAAAATGTGTCCTCTCTTGAAACTGGGATCTTTCTCAGAGACAATTTCCACAGACCTGCCTGGAGCAATGATAAAATTAAAGACAGCCATGCACTATGCCTTAAGAATAACCAACCCCTTTCCTTCACACTATGATATTTGTATAATGTTTGAAGCTGAGAGAGTATATCTAAAATGATATTTTCCAGCTGTGATAGCTCCCCTGTATGGCCAAAATGAACATTATGGCGCAGAATTCTGCTAAAACTTATGAAGTATTAAATTTCAAGCAACTTGTCTCTGCCCAATTCAGGACTCCATGGAAAAGCACCAGCTTCCTTAACATCAATATCTGATAGAGTGATCCAGCCAAGTACAAAACAATATCTTTCAAGTATAAGCTCGTGCACTTGGGAAGCTTCCCTATTCTGCCACACTTCCAAAATGCGACAAACAACAGAATAGAGATCAGACCAATTTAAACCCAGATCTTGAAGAACTTTTTGTTCTACAATACCCCAGTTATGAACCCCACTAACGTCAATCAGTTGCTGAAAGAGATTAGCCATTCCATGCTCTTCTGTGACTCCCTCATTCACATTTATAACACTTTGTACCACATGATATGCCCATGATTCTAAATAGCCTGTTCCTGTGGGAAGCTGAAAAGTTCCTCCTTGTGTAATCTGTATTAACTTATTTCTTATATTGAACATCAACCAGGATGGGAAGGTTGTAGAGTGAAGAATCATGTGCCGAAGAATCAACATCAGTGTTGAAATTAGCAAAGACCAGCAAACCAATTGTGTGATGTTAAGTTCCACTGGAGGACAACTTACATTGCTGAGGGTAGAAAAAATATTCTCTGCCATTTTGATTTTTTCAAATGCATTTGAAGAATGAAAAGCCATGAAAAGAAATTCCAAATGAAATAGGGATGGAAGACTTGCACAAAATTCTTGGATATTTAAGCACCCTGAATATGTAGCTTTCACTTTCTTAACAATAAAACCAGCGTAGCCTTTGCAGATTTTGAGTCTTAAGGGGTCATCTCCCAAACTGGACCCTGTGGATGTCCTTATAATAAGAATGCGAGCTACAAGAACAAGAGCATCATCAGTATAAGCAAACCTCCCATCCTCTACCTTCAGAACTTGATTTACTAGGTGTTCTTCAAGTTCGATGGATAAGGCACACCTCATAACAAGTTCATGTAACAGGTTAAAGCATGCTTTGTGAAAATGTTCAAGGAAGTGTTTTTCATAGGACATACCTTCCACCCATTGTTAACCTAGATCATGTTTGTCAGACAATTGAAAACATGTGATTTTAAGGTAGTTCTATAGTTATAACTAAATAGCAAGGGGAGCATAGCATATAGGTTGGAAGGTATGAAAATAAAACTTGAAAGGAGGACTGCCTTCAAATTGCATAACTAT
>LPNX010351903.1:266985-317535 GCA_001517045.1 Pseudotsuga menziesii | reverse complement strand
TAGACATGACACAGCCGACTGTGTTCTTGTGTTTTGAAAATGCCACATATATTACATTATAAATCAAGTTACATGTACATCAAAATTGTTACATCTAGGAGAGGCATTTGTATTTTTTTTTTAAACGCTTATAGCCGTCGGTTAAGCGACGGCCTGTAAGTGATTTTTTTTTTTAAATTTTAAAACCATCGCTTAACCAACGTTTTTGTTTTCATACTCCGTCAGTTAAGTGACGGCCTGTAGGCGATTTAAAAAAAAAAAATTCAATACCGTCGCTTAACCGACGTTTCAGTTTTCATACTCCGTCGGTTAATAGACGGGTTTCTTTGGTGAACCGTCGCTAGACCGTCACTTAACCGACGCTTACGTTTAAAGTTTAATATGAATTAGATGTCGGATAACCGATGATTTACATTTAAATGACGGTAAACTGATCTGTCGCTTAACCGACGGATTGGAAAGATCTCGGATAACCGACGAAAATCCACTAACGCTTAAAAAAATTCATAGTGTCGTACATGCAACAAGGAGGTGTCGAAAATCCGACAATACGGCTGTCGGATTTTTGGTCGAAATGTAGTAGTGATTCTTTTAGGAGTCAGAAAAGAGATTAAATGAAACTCTAGTATGGTAAACCGATTGCGGTGGCACATGCAATGCCCCATGTGGGGATAGTGGACAGTGGTCCAAAGGTCATCTGCATCGTATGGATGGAGTAGGTGGTTCTCAAACATACCGATGCATGCACAGGATAGATCACGGTAGAGGCACGTGAGTAGGTACGGTAGAGGCACGTAAACTGAGGTGGCTCTCGGATAGAGGTCAGGAAAGTCGTGTGTGAATTGTGGTGGACAGACTTGACTGCATGTGATGTGAGTGCAAGTCCGGAGGCAGTTATATGCCAAATGCATGCAAAGGAAATGATCCATCTTCTGGACGATGGGCCAGATATGTGCATAAGGTGCGATGGACAGAGTAGACAACTATATGCTAAAATAAAAATGATGTTCCTTAATGGGTGGTGGCCCGAGAACCCACATGAGTAGTGGTAGGAAAGTGTGATGGAAGTACAGGTCTGCAGACACTTGTATCACCATGGTGTGGCTCGTAAATCAAGGTACTTCCAGGAAGTGGTCCTAAAAAGTACTTTTTAAACATGAGATGATGGTCTCATTAGGATATTTGATCCCACAGGTGTGATAGGTGTCTCGAATAGGCTTCGGGTGACTTTGAACTAGTAGCTAATGGTTCTGCCCCTAAATGGGGAGGTTTCTGATCTGTGGTAAAAATGTTGCAAAACAAAAGGGAGAAAACTACGCTATAAGGGACTCATTGTGGTGGTATTAGGCATAGTCTCTCTTGAGGTGGAGGTCGTTGCATGGCTTCTTCAAGAGTTGACCATTTGAGTCAGCGAAGAGGTATTCCCCCTTGCCGAGACGAAGGTCATTGGCAAGGAGGGGTGATGAAATCTAGTCTTTTATGGGAAGAACCAATTCCACACTATGGTTTAAAGGGAACGGGGTAAAACCAAAGGTAGTATTACAGATCTCTCCGTCATCGCGTAAGTGGTGTCAGGATAGATCAGGTGGATCTTCCACAACCGATGAGATGGAAGGGAAACTGGTGCTAGAGATCATGTAAATGGTCTTGGTTGTGGTTTTTGTGGCCTTGCCCCTAGTCTTTGTTAGAGGAAGAGGGGAAGGACTGAAGATGGGAGGAGTCTTTGATGGACTTAGAGGTAGGTGCAACATCATCTCAATTGGATGGACATGAGTCAACACATCCCGGGGCCTTAGAGGTAGGGTAGGTGGTTCAAGGTACCACACAGGATCTCCCAGTGTGAAATCTTGTAGATTGTAGGTTTCCAAGACAGACTTACTCACGATCCGGGATGGTAGGAAAAGGAAAAGGAAAAGTAAAAGGAAAAGGATCATGTTGATCAGGAATGAACCCCATTATTTCCCTGGTAACTGAGGTTGAGCTTGCGACTAAGGTTGCGGCTGCAAATGGAGTTGCGGTTGCAAAAACAATGAAAGAGACAGGTCTGATGGACCATTGGTGGTGGTGGAGTCAAGAGGGTCGGTAGAACTAGATATCATGTAAATGGACATGGTGTCCGAAGAAGGAGGTGGGGTGTGAACATCTTCAATCAGGGTGATCTCAAATTCAAGGGAATGTTGGCGAAGGTTGGCTAAAGCCTTTCGGAACTCGAGCAGGTCTTGGAAGTGGTGAGAATAGTGTCCATATAGTCCGCAAACGGCGCAAGCATGGTTTGTTCTCAATGCCTTATTTCTCACTATTGGCACGGTTGGAAATTCAACCACGGGGAGGTTTTCGGTTGTATCCATGGCATCCAAATGCACACATATCATTGGAAACTCAGAGCAGTTCTGATTTGGATGGCCCTGTTCTTCGCAGACGACGCAAGGCGATATTTTTCGAGGCTCTGTGGTAGCTTTCGCATTCTTTCCCCTGGCCCTTTTTGGGTGGGGCTGTGCAGGTACGGGTGCGGTGTTGGTTTTTGTGGGCTAGGTGGAGGGTGAGACTCGACTGGAATGGGTTGCATGGGGGTTAAGACTACCTAGGGCATTGGTGGTTGAGCTGGTGGATCAAG
The DNA here is from genome assembly GCA_001517045.1 of Pseudotsuga menziesii. NCBI lineage: Eukaryota > Viridiplantae > Streptophyta > Pinopsida > Pinales > Pinaceae > Pseudotsuga > Pseudotsuga menziesii. The sequence continues at coordinate 314,921 of LPNX010351903.1, read as the reverse complement.
ATGCCACACAGGAATTTTGAATGTGAGGTTGGGTAAGTTTAAGGTGGCCATTACTGGCTTGCTCATGACACCAGGCTGGGGAAAGAGGAAGGAAATTGTATGGACTGGAGAGGAGCCTAGATAACTCCCTGATGGTTGTATGTGGGGATGAGGTTGTGGTTGTGATTACGCATAATGCTGCGGCTATGGATGATGTTGCGGCTGTTGTTGATGTTGCAGCTACAGATGGTGTTGTGGTTGCAGTTGGGGCTGCGGCTGCGGTTGTTGTTTGGGTGCAGCTGTGCTGGATGAGAGCATGCACAAGTCTGTAGTTTCGTTAGGTGTCAGTGGTAGTGACACTAAGGGGAAAGAATCCGTCATGGTGGTATCGACAAACAACCCATGGCCCACATTCAACAATGGGGAGGCTGGTATGTTGTCAACCATGGTGTTGACTGCAGGGACAGCATTGGCATGTGTGGTCATCCCTTGTGGATCAATCGTGTTTATTGTAGGGATAATGTTGGCGGGTGCCATTAGCCCTTGCGGATCATGATAAGTGAGTTGGTCAACCGTCACAATTTTCCCTTCATGGGGGAACATCATGAGATGGAAGACAAATGATACTATGAATATCATGGAGTACATATAACTTCTTCTGAGGAGAAGGTTATAGTCCAATTAAGCATTGACAACCTCTATGTCAATCAGAATTGTCTTCGTGGCTAATGTGATGGGGACGTGGGGAAGGATTCCTTGGGATTTAGTGGGATGGCCATCATAAGTCTGCAAAGTTGTGGAGGATGGTTATAGAATTGTGGATCCAAGTTTTTTCCAGACTAGGGTAGACATAACGCATGTCAATGCCCCCTAATCCACTATGCATCGGTGCACAACCAAATTCTGGACAGACGCCGGGATTTGAAAGGAAATGGTTGATGGCATGCACGGTTCTCCATTCTCTGTGTCAAATGTGATCAACTTGGAGTCAGAGGGGTCTAGGACCCAAAGGCCAGCTAGTAAGGCTTTTTGTTGTGTTGGGAAAGTTTTGAGTGCCTCAAGAGCGGACATGGCGATAGGTGTTTGGGCCAAATCATCCATGATGTTGTAGCTAACAACAGCTCTAGCTGTGGAATTATTAGAAACCCGACGTATGGGGGGGCATGGGAAAGGGGGTAACTGAAGAGGTGCATTGATCGTTTTAGACATAGATGCCACTGATGTCTCAGCAGGTTCGGTGTTGGTTCCGTACTGATTTTGTCTGGTTTGTATACTGACCTCTTCAGTTGTCATAGCTAGCAGGTGGTGGACACCTGTTTCTGCTGTGGGAGGTGCCCCCAGAGCGTTGGGATTGGGTTAGGGAGGGGGTGCAGTTGCCACCAATCCTTGTACTGGTAATGGATTTTGGAGGACCTTAGGAGGAGGTCCTTGTGGTGTCGGGTTGGGTTCGGCTTGGTCCATTGTGTTGGCAACATGTTGAACCTTGTTCCTAATGGCCTGCTTAGCATGACCTATGAAGGGACACTTGAATGTGTAGTGCCTGTAGACCTCACAGAGTGTGCATGGTTGGTTTTTATGCAACGGGGCATTGTGTCTCGGTGCATTTAGCCATGGAGGATTTTGGGCTGGTCGATTTGCCGCAGCAATGTTGGGAGGGTTTGGTTGTTGACCGCCTCCTTGTGGTTGATTGTTTCCTTGGTTCTAGGGTCAATTATTTCCGGCTTGCCCTTGTTGGTTATTGGGGGTTGGCTGGTTGGGACGGTTTTGTTGTGCAAACACTTGTCCCAACGGAGCAGGTGGAGCAGGGCTGGGGGATTGAATGGTTTGCACCGTCGGTGCATAGTAGACTTGGGTGGGTGCTCGTGCCACAAATGTGGGCATTTGTCCCGTGTATTGTTGTGTTGGACAACCCAAGGCCTGAGCCTATTGTGGTGGCGTAGGTTGTGCATAAGAAGTTGTGGCTCCGGACTGGGACATCATTCTTGCATATTCCAGATTTTGGTTTTGGTAGGAAAAACTAGCAGTGTTGCTTGGTTGTGGTGGTATTGCAGGTGGTGTCAGAAGGCATTGTGGTTGGTAGGAGACCAAGCCTATGATTCCATCTGCAGCATGGGATGCCCCATTGCATCCCAGTAGGAGGGACCCACACAGGGAGCATCTGGAATGACAATGTAAAGGTACCCAGACTATGCATAAATGAGATTGAACTGCTAGGATTTCAAGATGGCTTGTTCTTCGGATTGGGGACGTTCGAATGCGACGTCCTTTGCTATAGGTGGGAGCAAGGTTTTGAGGAACCAATCTAGGAATATCTTGTCATCAAGTTGGATATTACACAAACTACGGCGTCGCCGCCACTCATGGATGTGGTCGGTTATGTGGGTTGCAGTATTTTGGTGCCAAGATAATAAGATTTCCACCCCTTCGTCATATCTAATGGGGAGTTGGAAATATTGCAGGAACATGAAAGCCAAGGAGTTGAAATCTGGGTACTTGGCTTGTGGTAGATCAATGTACCACTTGGCTGCAGCACCTGTGAGGGTGCGTTGGAATAGTCTTAGCCTGATTGAATCATCTACAATGTTGTTTGATGAGCACCATATATGAAACATCATGATGTGGTTTTGGGGTCATTCCCCTGCCTTCCCTTCAAATTTTGGAATGTTTGAGGGAAGTTTGGTTGGCATGGGAGGCAAAAATGTTTGATGGCAGATAGGGTCATTTGTTAACCGAGACAAATCAGGTAAGTTGAGATGTGCCATGAAAGGAAGGTTTGACCCTAGGTTGATGTGAGATGGGGAAACCATGGTGGTGGGGTTTGCAGGTGCATAATGCACTTGCATAGCTGGGGGTACTTGTGGTGCCATTGTAGATGGGCCAATGCCCCCAAGTGTGGTGGGAGGGATAGTGTGGGTAGAAGGGCCATTTCCCCCTTGTATGATAGGAGGGGTAGTGTAGGTGGAAGGGCCACTGCCCCCATGTATGACAGGAGGGGTGGCGTAGGTTGAAGGGCCACTTCCCCCATGTGTTGCAGGTGGGACAGCTTGGGTGCTCAATATGGGTGTTGGAAGCTGACTTGAGATGGTTTGCATGACCATGTTGGGGCCACCTGCGGGGTTGTTGGTGATAGTTTGTGTTGTGGACATGGGTCCACTAGCAATTGCTATGCTGAAAAATGCATCCGAGTTTGCACAAGCCATGGGGCTTGATGGTACAGTGTGCAGGTCTGGTTCAGACTGATATGGGTCTAAATATGAATCAGACACTGTGTGGCCTTCTGATGGTGTGGGAGGTCATCGAGAATGGTCTCGACGATGTCGGTTTAATGACCCAAACTATGGTGGTTCACCTCTTAGGCGTGAGGAAGAGCGTGAGGGATCAATTGTGTTAAATTTGAATTTCAAACTAGTGGTAATAATTATTGGACCCTGGTTTCAATGGCTTCCTAGTGGCTTCAGGTGGTCACTCGGCCACCAAGACTACCAGAAGACAATGCTTGGATTTTTCCTCATGGGTGTGCTACTCAATCGGTGGGGGTCATTGCTCGTTTAGCTTGGCAATTCCTCTCAGCGGCCAGCTACTTTGGGGTTCCCATGGTACTCCTCACAATGATTTTTTGGGCTGATCCCAAGTACTTCCCATGGTTAAGGTAGTCAAGGACTTATGTGCTCAAAGACTACAAATTTTTAACTTAGTGTAAATCTGTAAATTTTACTGGCTCTCTCAACGTCATGAACTGAGTTGGGTTGATTTATATGGTATGGTGTGTATGTCTTTTTGTTTTTCTATTATATCTGGTGGCTCCAAATGGTTTATGAATATTCCGCAAAGTCCATATCATTGTGGATGAAAGTAGTAAATAGTAATCATAATTTTTTTTAGACATGTACCATTTGTAATCCTGAATCGTGACAACCTGACTAGGTGACTACCTTACACCTATATTCTTATTCAACCAGGAGAAGGTGCTTGGCTCTCAACACAATGGGACTAAGCCCATCCGTAGATCCATAGGTCACCCTCCGGATGTAAGGTTAGTCAACAGGGAGGACACTAAGCACCGTGAGAAGCCCTCCTTCTCTACCCCCTCTACCTTCGAAGTCACCCGTTTTTAGTGGCTTCGAACAATATTAGGTGAAGTGGAAATTACTATATGAGCTTTTCTCTTTGTCTTATCCCAGTATACCCTGAAGGGTGATGACTGGGTAGAGGAGGAAGGGTTAGGAAATATGTTGTTTTTAAGTGGATTTTAGTTAAACTATGTTCATTAACCCATTCAGTATTAATTTACACTTTGATTTACACTTTTTTCTGTAAATGAAATAGACATAAACAGAAATAAAAGAAATTCGGATGGACAGAGGCAGCTGAGCAGCACTGATAGTCCTTAACTATTAAAAAACCATATTCTAAGTGACAGATCGCACTTTTCAGGTCAAATGTGGTGAGGGGGTCGCTCATATTTTGCAGACAGAAGCGGGATGACTTCTAGAAAGGGTTTCACACCTTTCGGGGATAAATAGGCAACCTGGTTGCACCTATGAGGCCCAAATAAGTGACCTGGTCCCCTTTCTGGGCCCGATAAGAGCGACCTGCTGTGGAAACAGAAATTTTTTTGACCCCGAGTCAGATCCAGCCGATAGTAACCTGTACTATGGCTAAATGGACTCAAATTTTCCTTGTGGAGGCTCGAGAGTAATTGAAAATGTAAATAAACAAGAATCTAAGCTAGATTTAATCAGAAAACTAAACTAGGAAAAAAACTGAAATAAAAATTGAAATTTTGAAAAAATAGGCCCAGGGATCTTGTGGGATTGACCTGGTATGGTCGCCAGATTTGTAGCAGGGATTTATCTCTTGCTACAAGGCAGGAATGGATACATTTTGTCTATAGCATGGAAGGATAGGTTCCTGGTGGAGAAAGCAAAGAAAATAAACAGAAATGAAATAGCACATAAATGAAGAACAAAAGAAAGAACCCCTCTGTAAACAATGTTAGGGTTCAACTCCAATACCCTGCAAGAACATGTTAGAAACCTGAAAACACACAATGGAAACCTGCAAGAAAATATGGGTTAGATAAAAGAAAATAAACAAAACAAAACAACAAATTATACCTTCTCTTGGTCGAATGGACCACCATGCCCTAGCTTGGAGAAGCACCTCTCTTGGCAATGGGGGAGCTATGGCTCAATGGGAGGATGGAGGAGAGGGAGTGTGGGTGGCTTGAGAGACAAATGGTCTAAAGGCATCCACTCGGGAAGCATAATAGTATGCAAGGGAGAATTCATTTGAGAGTGACCCCCACCCCTCTATTTATAGCTTTTTGGGGGATTTTTAGGGTTTTAAGCCCCTAGTTGGGGCTTTAGCCCCTTTTTGGGGATTTTAGCCCCTTCCTCCCTATATTTAGCTCCTTTTGGGGTTTGTAGCTCCTTTGAGGGGTTTTAGACCCTTTTTGGAGGATTTAACCCCTAGGAGAGCTATTTAGGCTCTTTTTAGGGGTTTTTAAGCCCTTTTGCTCATTCTTAAGCCTTTTTGAGGGTGTGGGTGTCCAACTGTGTGAAATGAGGGTCATGCATGGGTGTCCTTGGGTGGTGTAGGCCATGCAGAGCTGAGTGAGGGATTTTTTGGTTTAATAGATTTTCCCCTAATGTGTTAGGGTAAGAGCTCATCATATGGCTGACAGACATCATAGGATTTTCTGTGGAGAGGTGGTGCTTCCTTGGGATGGGGCATGGTGGCTTTTGGTTTTTGTATTAATATGGTTCCCATTAATGGGTGAGATACAAATAATGTGTCACATGTATATTGACGAGGAAGGCATCCCCATGCTCATAACAATGTCAAAATAATAATGTGATCTATGCTCTATAATACAAGAGCCGATCATATACAACTGATGATACATAGTAGTTGCCTTAATGAGAGGATGAATACAATACTGATCTGAAGAAATACTACAATGGACCCATGGCATTCTCATGGAATGCTATATCTTCATGACTGATGGCCTGCTAGATCTGGAATGGTACATAGCTGTATGGACTCATTGATGGAAAGTCAGAGTCTCTGTGGTACAAGTATGATGCATCAATCATAAATCTATATAGAAGCACTGTTGGGGCTTCTGAACACTGTCTCCAATGCAACTTAAAAATCACAAGGGACATAAACATGCTTAGGTCCCTCGAATAGACTCATCAATGTGCTAGAGTCATGTGACATCTGGGGTCTTTGACCAAATACTGCACGGACCAAACCCTATATGAATCTCAATGGTGCGATGATGTAGTTGGAGTTGAGCACATGACAAACAACCATCCCAAGAGGCACTAAGGAATCCTCTCAAGTGGGCCAAGGAACTCATCAATGAGGTTAATGAAACCAAGATATAGGGACCTCTAGGTCTATCCTCTGGAATATGTGTGTTGTCGTCAACAAAGGGAGACCTGCCCCTGGTCAAGGCAATAATGTTTCCTTGACCAGAAGCCTAAGGGAGATAACCAAAATATGTGAGACAATTTGTGGACTGACCCAATGAATGGAGGGGGGGAGGGAAAGATTTGAACAAGGGTAGAGGGAGTGTATTAGACTCAAAATTCCTTTCTCTAGAGTATGACGATAGGGAACACCAGGCAGTGAATGAAACTAACTCATTGGAATGGGATCATAGCTGTAATACCGGGAATGTCACTGCAAATGGGTTATACTTGGGGGACGTAGATACTTTTGGTACTGATGGGATCCAAGAAAGACAAATTGTAGACTACTCTGAACAAAGGAGACCCAAAGTGGGAATGCTGCCAAACTATTATCTGTGGGGTGGTGTCTAAAGACACCATTGTGGTATGATCTTAGGGATTTTTGGCGAGCCCGAGAAAGTAAATGCTCGATGGTGCTTTCAATTTTAGAGAGTCTGAAAGAATGAATAAGACTCTAGTGGGGCTCTTTTTCTTTGGTAGTCTCCTGTGCCCAAAAAAGGATAAAATTATACATAAGAGAGCTCACCCATCCTATAGGGGATCAGAGACTTCTTTACAATTGGTAGTCCAATCAGGCCGAAAAAGGTTAAACCTATACTGACAAGACGGTCATTCAGATACTTTTACGAGCATGAACGAAACCAAGTTTGCTCGGAAATATTTTCTTGATGAGAAGGCTGGAAAAGAGCTTAATGACAACCCATGGTGAGCTTTTTCGTAAATTTCGGCCCCTCTCCCCAAGAAAGCATAAAAGCATGCAGAGGGGAACAGTCTTGGCTTGAATATGCCAAGGTGTTCCTTTTCATTTGATGGTCTACATAATCCACAAAAGGAGATAAACGAGACGATGTAGACACCATTTCCTATACTTTAACCAGGGGGAAAGGAAGAAGTTGTGCTCAACAATCTTTTCATTCTTTTAGGAGTCAGAAAAGAGCTTAAAGGAAACTCTAGTATGGTCAACCGATTGTGGTGGCACAGGAGGTTCCCCATGTCAGGACGGTGGACAGTGGTCCAAAGGTCATCCATGTAGTATGGACGAAGGAGGTGGCTCTCAAACATACCAATACATGCACGTGATATATCGCAGCAGAGGAACATGAGTCGGTGCAATAGTAGCATGCAAACTGAGGTGGCTCTTGGATAGAGGTCAGGAGATTCATGTGTGAATTGTGGTGGATAGGCTTGAATACATGTGATGTGAGTGCAGGTCCAGAGGCAGTTATATGCCAAATGCATGCGAAGGAAATGATCCATCTTCCGGATGATGGTCCAGATATGTGCATAAGGTGCGATGGACAGAGTAGACAGCTATATTCTAAAATAAAAATGATGTTCCTTAACGGGCAGTGGGCCGAGAACCCACATGAGTAGAAGTAGTAAAGTGTAATGTAAGTACAGGTCCGCAGACACTTGTATCACCATGGTGTGGCTCGTAAATTGAGGTAACTTTTGGGAAGTGGTCCTGAAAATTACTTTTTAAACATGAGACGATGGTCTCATTAGGATATTTGAGCCTAGAGGAGTGAGAGGTGTCTCAAATAGGCTCTGGGTGACTCTGAACTAGTAGCTAATGGTACTGCCCCTAAATGGGGGGGTTTCTGATTTGTGGTAAAAATGTTGTAAAACAAAAGGGAGAAAACTACGCTATAAGGGACTCATAGTGGTGGTATTAGGCATAGTCTCTCTTGAGGTGGAGGCCATTGTGTGGCTTCTTTGAGAGTTAAACATCTGAGTCAGCAAAGAGGTATGCCCCTTTGCCAAGACAAAGGTCATTGGCAAGGCAGGGTGACAGAATCTGGTATTTTATGGGAAGAATCGATTCCACACTATGGTTTAAAGGGAATGGGGTAAAACTGGAGGCGGTCTTACATATCTCTCCGTCATCGCATAAGTGGTGTCGAGATAGATCAGGTGGATCTTCCATGACCAACAAGATGGAAGGGAAACTGGTGCTAGAGATCATGTAAATGGTATTAGTTGTAGCTTTTGTGGCCTTGCCCCTAGTCTCTGTTGGAGGAAGAGGGGCAGGCCTAGAGATGGGAGGAGTCTTTGATGGACCTGGAGGTAGGTGCAACATCATCTCAATTGGATGGACATGAGTCAACACATCCCGGGGCCTTAGAGGTAGGGTAGGTGGTTCAAGGTACCACACAAGATCTCCCAGTGTGAAATCATGTAGATTGCAAGTTGACAAGACCCGAGATGGTAGGAAAAGGAAAAGGAAAAGAAAAAGGAAAAGGGTCATGTTGATCAAGAATGAACCCCACTGTTTCCCTGGTTACTGAGGTTAAGGTTGCGATCGAGGTTGTAGCTGCAGATGGAGCTGCGGTTGCGGAAACAATGGAAGAGATAGGTCTGATGGACCATTGGTGGTGGTGGAGACAAGAGGGTGGGTAGAACTGGATATCATGTAAATGGAAATGTTGTCCAAAGAAGGAGGTGGGGGGTGAACTTCTTCAATCAGGGTGATCTTAGATTGTGGATCAATGTTGTTTATTGTATGGATAACGTTGGCAGGTGTCATTAGCCTATGTGGCTTAGGATAAGTTAGTTGTTCAACCGTCACGATTTTCCCTTCGTGGGGGAACATCATGAGATGGGAGATAGTTGATGCTACGGCTCTCATGGCGTACATATAACTTCTTCCGAGGAGAAGGTTATAGTCCAATTGAGCATTGACAACCTCTATGTCAATCAGAACTGTCTTCTCGACTAATGTGATGGGGACGTGGGGAAGGATTCCTTGGGCTTTAGTAGGATGGCCATCATAAGCCCATAGAGTTATGGAGGATGGTTGCAGAATTGGGAATCCAAGTTTCTGCCAGACTAGGGTAGACATAATGCATGTCAATGCCCCCTAATCTACTATGCACCGGTACACAACCAAATTTCGGATAGACACTGGGATTTGAAAGGCAATGGTTGATGGCATGCACGGTTCTCCATTGTCCATGTCGAATGTGATCAACCTAGAGTCAGAGGGGTCTGCAGCCCCAAGGGTAGCTAGTAAGGATTTCTGCTGCATTGGGAAAGTTTTGATTACCTCAAGAGTAGACATGGTGGTAGGTGTTTGGGCCAAATCATCCATGATGTTGTAGTTGACAGCAGCTCTAGCCGTGGCATTATTGGAAACCTCGCGTATGGGTGGCCATGGGAAAGGGGGTAACTAAAGAGGTGCATTGACCATTTTAGATGTAGATTTTACTGATGTGTCAACGGGTTCGGTGTTGGTTCCGTACTGATTTCGTCTGGTTTGTAGATTGACCTCTTTAGTTGTCATAGCTAGCAGGTGGTGGACACTTGTTTCTGTCATGGGAGGTGCCCCCAGAGTATTGGGATTGGGTTGGGGAGGGGGTACAGTTGCCATGAATCCTTGGACTGGTAATATATTTTGGAGGACCATAGGAGGAGGTCCTTGTGGTTCCGGGTTGGGTTGGGATTGGTTCGTTGTGTTGGTGGCATGTTGAACCTCGTTCCTAATGGCCTGCTTAGCATGATCCATGAAGGGACAATCGAATGTGTAGTGCCTGTAGACCTCACATAGTGTGCATGGTTGGTTTGTATGCAATGAGGCATTGTGTCTCAGTGCATTTGGCCATGGAGGATTTTGGGCTGGCTAGTTTGTCGCGACATTGTTGGGAGGGTTTGGTAGTTGACCGCCTCCTTGCGGTTGATTGTTGCCTTGGTTTCGGGGTTGGTTATTTTTGGCTTGCCCTTGTTGGTTATTAGGGGCTGGCTGGTTGGGACATTTTTGTTGTGTAAACACCTATCCCAATGGAGCAGGTGGAGCAGGGGCGAGGGCTTGAATGGATTTCACCGACAGTGCATAGTAGACTTGGGTGGGTGCTGGCGCCACAAGTGTGGGAATTTGTCCCACGTATTGCTGTGTTGGCCATGCCAAGGCCTGAGCCTATTACAGTGGTGTAGGTTGTGTGTAAGAAGTTGTGGCTCCAGACTAGGACATCGTTCTTGCATAGTCTAGAGTTTGGTTTTGGTAGCCAACACCAGCAGTGTTGCTTGGTTGTGGTGGTATTGCAGGTGGCGTCAGACGGTGCTGTGCTTGGTGAGAGAACGAGCCTATGATGCCATCTGCAGCATGGGATTCCCCCGGTGCATCCCGGTAGGAGGAGCATCTGGAATGATAGTGTAAAGGTACCCAGACCGTGCATAAATCAGATCAAACTATTGGGCTTTCAAGATGGCCTCTTCTTTGGATTATGGATGTTTAGATGCGACGTCCTTTGCTATAGGTGGGAGCAAGGTTTTGAGGAACCAATCCAGGAAGATGCTATCATCAAGTTGGATCTTACACAAACTACAGCGTCACCGCCACTCATGGATGTGGTCAGTTATGTGGGTTGCAGTATTTTGGTGGCAAGATAACAAGATCTCCACCCCTTCATCATATCTGATGGGGATTTGGAAATATTGCAGGAACATGAAAGCCAGGGAGTTGAAATCTGGGTACTTGGCTTGTGGTAGCTCAATGTACCACTTAGCTGCAGCACCTGCGAGGGTGCGTTGGAATATTCTTAGCCTGATCGAATCATCTACGATGTTGTTTGATGAGCACCATAGATGAAACATCATGATGTGGTTTTGGGGGCATTCCCCTACCTTCCCTTCAAACTTGGGAATGTCTGAGGGAATTTTGGTTGGCATAGGAGGCCAAACAGTTTGATGGCGGATAGGGTCATTTGTTAACCGAGCCAAATCAGGCAAGTTGAGATGTGCCATGAAAGGAATCTTTGACCCCGGGTTGATGTGATATGGGGAAGCCATGGTGGTGGGGTTTGCAGGTGCGTAATGCACCTGCATAGCTAGGGGTACTTGTGGCACCATTATAGATGGGTCGATGCCCCCAAGTTTGGTGGGAGGGATAGTGTGGATGGAAGGGCCACTTCCCCCTTGTATGACAGGAGGGGTAGTGTAGGTGGAAGGGCCACTACCCCCATGTATGATAGGAGGGGAAATGTAGGTGGAAGGGCCACTGCCCCCATGTGTTGCAAGTGGGATAGCTTGGGTTTTCAATATGGGTGGTGGCAGCTAACTTATGATGGTTTGCATGACCATGATGGGGCCACCTGCAGGGTTTTTGGTGATAGTTTGTGGTGTGGACATGGGTCCACTAGAAATTGCTATGCCAAAAAATGGATCCAGGTTTGCACCAGCCATGGGGTTTGATGGTGTAGTGTGCAGGTTTGGTTCAGGATGATATGGGTCTGAATCTGAATCAAAGGCTGTGTGGCCTTTTGATGGTGTGGGAGGTCATCGAGAATGGTATTGATGATGTCAGTTTAATGACCCAAACTATGGTAGTTCACCTCTTAGGCATGAGGAAGAACGTGACGGATCAATTGTGTTAAATTTGAATGTCAAACTGGTGGTAATGATTATTGGACCCTGATTTCAATGACTTCCTATTGGCTACAAGTGGTCACTTGGACACCAAGACTACCAGAAGACAGCGCTTGGCTTTTTCCTCACAGGCATGCTACTCAGTCGGTGGTTGTCGTTTCCTGCTTCGCTTGGCAATTCCTCTCAACGGCCAGCTACTTTGGGGTTCCCGTGGTACTCCTCACAATGAGTTTCTAGGACGAGCCCAAGTACTTCCCATAGTTAAGGTAGTCAGGGACTTATGTCCTCAAAGACTGTAAATTTTTAACTTAGTGTAAATTTGTAAATTTTACTGGCTCTCTCAGTGTCATGAACTGAGTTGGGTTGATTTATATGGTATGGTGTGTATGTCTTTTTGTTTTTCTGTTCAATATCTGGTGGCTGCAAATGGTTTATGAATATTCTGCAGAGTTCATATCATTGTGGATGAAAGCAGTAAATAGTAATCAAATTTTTTTTAAGACATTTACCATTTGTAATCCTGAATCATGATAGCCTGACTAGGTGACTACCTTACACCTATATTCTTCTTCAACCAGGAGAAGGTGCTGGGATCTCAACACAATGGGACTAATCCCATGTGTTGATCCACAAGTCACCCTCTGGATGCAAGGTTGGTCAACAGGGAGGTCGTTCAACGCCATGAGAAGCCCTCCTTCTCTACCCCCTCTACCTTCCAAGTCACCCATTTTTAGTGGCTTCAAACAATATTAGGTGAAGTGCCTATTACTATACAAGCGTTGCCCTTCATCTTATCCCAGAATACCCCGAAGGGTGATGACTGGGTAGAGGAGGAAGGGTTAGGCAAGATGCTGATTTTAAGTGGATTTTAGTCAAGCTATGTTCATTAACCCATTCAATATTAATTTACACTTTGATTTACACTTTGTTCTATAAATGAAATGGACATAAACAGAAATAAAAATAGAAATAAAAGCAATTCGGATGGACAGAGGTGGATGAGCTGGACTGACAGTCCTTAACTATTAAAAAATCATATTCTGAGTGACAGATCGCACTTTTCATGTCAAATGTGGTGAGGGGGTCACCAAATGTTTCCAGAAACAGGCGAGGGGGTCGCTCAAATTTTGCAGACAGGAGCGGGCTGACTTCTAGAAGGGGGTCACACCTTTCGGGGCTAAATAAGTGACCTGGTCACACCTGTGAGGCCCAAAAGAGTGACCTGGTCCCCTTTTTAGGCCTGATAAGAGTGACCTGCTCTGAAAATAGAAATTGTTTTGACCCCGAGTCAGATCCGGCTAATAGTAACCTGTATTGTGGCCAAATGGACTTGGATTTGCCTTGTGCAGGCTCGGTAGTAACTGAAAATGTAAATAAACAAGAATCTAAGCTATATTTAATCAGAAAACTAAACTAGGGAAAAAATTTAACTAAAAATTGAAATTTTGAAAAAATAGGCCCAGGAATCCTGTGGGATCGACCTGGTATGGTCGCCAGATCTATAGCAGGGATTTCTCCCTTGCTACAAGGTAGGAATGGCTACCTTCTATCTATAGGACGGAAGGATAGGTTCTTGGTGGAGAAAGCAAAGAAAATAAACACAAATGAAATAGCACATAAATGAAGAACAAAAGAAAGAATCCCTCTACAAACAATGTTAGGGTTCAGCTCCAATACCCTGCAAGAACATGTTAGAAACCTGCAAACACACAATGGAAACCTTCAAGCAAATATGGGTTAGATAAAAGCAAACAAACAAAACAAAACAACAAATTATACCTTCTCTTGGTGGAAAGGGCCATGATGCCCTAGCTTGGAGAAGCACCTCTCTTGGCAATTGGGGAGCTATGGCTCAATGGGAGGATGGAGGAGAGGGAGTGTGGGTGACTTGAGAGACAAATGGTCTTAAGGCATCCACTCGGGAAACATAATAGTATGCAAGGGAGAAGTCATTTGAGAGTGACCCCCACCCCTCTATTTATAGCTTTTCTAGGGTTTTTTAGGGTTTTAAGCCCCTAGTTGGGGCTTTTAGCCCCTTCTGCCCTATCTTTAGCTCCTTTTGGGGTTTTTAGCTCCTTTGAGGGGTTTTAGCACCTTTTTGGAGGATTTATCCCCTAGGAGAGCTATTTAGGATCCTTTTAGGGGTTTTTAAGCCCTTTTTCTCATTCTTAAGCCCTTTTGAAGGTGTGGGGGTCCAACGGGGTGAAATGAGGGTCATGCATGGGTGTCCTTGGGTGGTGTAGGCCATGTAGAACTGAGTGAGGGATTTTTTGGGTTAACATCCCTGATATAGTGATACTTGATCTCGATATGCTTCGACTTTTCATGGAACACCGGGTTCTCCAAAAAGTTCACACAACTTTGGTTGTCGCAATATATACAAGTAGAATCCAACTGGAGATCAAACAAATCAGATAATAGCTTCCTCAACCATACTACCTCACAACTAACTAAATAAGTTGTGACATACTCTAATTTGGATGTACTTAGTGCCACACAGGACTTCTTCCTACTAAACCAAGAGATCACACCTGATCCCATACTGAAGCAGCACCCCAAAGTTCTCTTCCTATGAATGGCACTGCATGCCCAATCCAAATACACATAACCCTCCATCTTAATGTTCTTATTCGCCTCATACTTGACCCCATAGTCAACTATACCCTTCATGTACCTCAAAATATGCTTTGCAACAATCAGGTGAACATGTCTCAGATCCATCACAAACAGGCTCAATGTGTTCACATCAAAGAAAATATTTGGTCTCGTAATCATCAGGTACATAAATGACCCAATCATCTAACGCTACATCGTGGTATCAACCGACTCTGATGAATCTTTACTCAATAGCTTCAAGTTCAATTCCATAGGTGCGTCCATGGCCTTGCATTCCATCATCCCGAACCTCTTCGGGATCTCCACTGTATACTTCCCTTGTCCAAGGGAGATTCCATCCACATTCTGCCACACCTCCATTCCTAGAAAGTAGTGCATCATACCCAATTCCTTCATCTCGAACTTAGAAGCAAGATTCCTATTTGTGTCAGCAATCAACCCATCCTCACCTGTCACAAATAGGTCATCTACATAAAGTAGGAGTATGACTGAGTTTCCTTCCTCAACCTTGTATCAAAGGTTGGAATCTGCTTTACTCTTGGTAAAGCCTGAGCTAGTCAAGAAGTTGTCAATCCTTTTGTACCATGTCTTGGGTGCCTGTTTCAAACTGTATAGAACCTTCTGCAATTTGCACACATGAGTCTCCCTATGATGTGTCTCAAATCTGAGTGGTTGTTCCACGTACACTTCCTCTTCCACTACACCATTCAAGAACATGGTATTGACATCCATCTAGTTTATCTTCCATTTCATCACTGCAGCTAGAGCAAGTATTGATCTGATGGAAGTGTATATGGATACAGGTGCAAAATTTTCTTCATAATATATCCCTTCCTTCTGGGAGAAGCCACGCGCCACAAATCTATCTTTATATTTCTGTATGCTACCATTTGCAGCATGCTTGATCTTGTAGACCCACTTGGAAGTCACAACAGAATTCCCTTCTAGTCTAGGGACCACATCCCAGACATCATTCTTCATGATCGACCGGTACTCCTCAATCATAGAATGCTTCCATTCTTTCTTTTCTGCCACTTCTTCATAGTTGGAAGGTTCTTTATCAATGATGTCACATAGCAGGGCTACATAACTGAAGTAGGACCTAGTTCTCTTCCTTTCTATATGCATTTCTTCTAGAGCTCCATATCTCTCTGCAGCTTGGATAGACTCTCATACCCATGCTGGTTTCCTCTTGTAAGAATTCTTCTCATGGGGTGGATCTACAGGTTCCTAAGGTTCTTCCATCTCTCGATATTATTATGGAGTTGCTTCATTAATTGTTGTATCTCGGATCCTAAGTCAAGTTCTTCAACAAGTCTCTTTCTGGATTTGTTGTAAGTTGAGTCTTCGTCAAATGCCATGTCCCTGCTGATGTCGATCTTCTTGAATCCTGGGAAATTTATTATGTAATCCTTTGATATTTCACTGTATCCCACAAATATACCCTTATTTCCTGAAGGATCTAACTTCGGCATCTATTCTTTCAGAATGTGTATGCATACTAGACAACCAAATATTTTGATATGGTTGACTTTGGATTTCTTTCCAGAGAAGACTTCATATCATGTCTTGTTCTCAATTACTCTATGCAGAATGCAATTATGTACATACACAGCTGTCCTAGTATATTATTCCCATATATTCATAGGAAGATGTTGATCATGAATCATTTCCCTTGTTGCTTCCATAATCGTTCTATTATTCCTTTCAGAAACCCCTTTCTGTTGTGGATTATATGGAGTGGTCAACTCCCTCTTAATCCCTAATTCTCTGCATAATTTCTTGAATTCATCTGATGTGAATTCTACACCATTGTCTGATCAAAAGGTCTTGACTTTATTCTCTATGTGGTTCTCAACCAAGGCTTTGAATTTCCTGAACTTACTAAATACTTCATCCTTGCTTTTCAAGAAATGTATCCATGTCTTCCTAGAAAAATCATCAATGAAAGAAACATAATATTCATACCCGCTTAATGAACTGGATGACATCGGACCGCATACATCATAGTGAATAATTTCTAGGATTCCTTTTTCCTTGCTCTCGCTACTTGGAAATGTCTTCTTTATGTTCTTTCCCTTCGCACGTCCTTTGCAAATTCCTTCATGCTTTTCCTGGATTTCTGGAAGACCTTCATCAGCTTTTATTGCAAGTGGTATTTCCCTATAGTGCACATGTGCAAGCCTTCTATGCCAAAGTTTACTTGGCTCTACTGAGTCATGGACCAAATCTTGTTTTGGTTGGCCCTTTAGTTTGTATAAGCCTCCCTCTTGTTATCCAATCACTACTAGATCATCTATAGTCTTTCCCTTTTGACACATAAGGACTTGGCCATGTACAAATGAAACCCTCATACCTTCTGCATCCAATCCAGATATGGAGATAAGATTATTCTTTAGTCCTGGTACAAACAATACATCCTTCATATTCATATATTTTCCAGAGTCTAGCTTATAGGAAGATTTACCACTACCTTTTATGGGATACTGGTAGTCATCCCCAAGTTTCACTTTGTGGGGTAACTCATTTTCAGATAGATTCACAAAGGATTCTTTGAATCCTATAATATGCTTAGAAGCCCCACTATCTATGAGCCAATCATTTCCTCCATGTGTAACAGTTCTCGTGACGAAAGGAATCAAAACATACTCTTCATCACTTAAAGAATATTCACTTTCTCTTTTGACTCTCTTCCTAGGAGGTTAATCATCCTCTCTAGTGTGAGAATGATGTCTTCTTTTGTTGTCCTTCTTCTTGTGAGAGACACCTTTATTTCTAGGACAATCTCTGGTGAAGTGTCCTTTCTCATCACATGTATAACATATGTATTTAGATAGATCTCTTCTAGATCTTCTAGGCTTACCTTTGAGATGATGGTGGTCCCTTATGATTTTCTTGGTGTGTGTTGTGATAGCTTGATCTTCATTTCCCATATGTTATCTCCCAAATAAATTAGTCTTCAATAGGTCAAATTCAAAAAAATTATTTTTTGCATAGTGAAGAAGATTTCAAGGCACATTATGAAATATTTTTGTATGTTTAACAAAGTTGGAATACCTTGTGCTCTGTTTTGCCATAAAAATCAAAGTTTAGCTTTTGATGGCTTAGGAAAAATTCTCAACAATTCATTAGCCGTTGAAAAGCCCAACTTTTGGCAGCTTAACAGTTTGTTCCAAGAATACATTAACCACCGAAAAGCTCATTAATTACATTTTTTAAATATAATTTTGGAGAAAATATTTCGGTGGCTTAGGCGAATTTCTCAACAGTTCATTAGCCACTGAAAATCCCAGCTTTTGGAAGATAAAAACTAGATCCAAGATTACCTTAACCATCGAAAGCACCGAAAGAATAAAATGGTTAGTACATCCATCAAAATCAACCATTGTCAGCATGAGGAGCGCCATTATCGATCACTTAACCAAAGAAAAAATTAGGACTGCAAAAAAATCATTAGCTGGTAAAGGAAAAGGTCGTTATGAAACTGAAGTGATGGACAAGAGACCCAAAACCTAGCTACCCTCCACCTGTCCCATGACTGCAGTTGAACCACCACAAAACGTTAAGTCCTAGTTAAAAATATCACTGCGCTGGCCATCTCACGGTTCTCATAAGAACTAACAGTCCCACTGCTCAAGTACCAATTATTGATCATCCCCTCAAAATCAACACCCTTTCCTCAATTTGTTCCACATTTCTTGCATGCATTCTCACTAAGCCAAGCCCTCTCTAGATCCAGCATTGTAGTATCCTTCCCTAGGGTTTGAATTTCAATTTTGCAGGAACAGAAGCACATTCAAGAAGATGAAGAGAGGAGGAAGACCCACTCAAAAAACTCAAAACATAGGTTTCTGTGGCTAAGCGTTGTTTCAAAACAGTCTCTAAGCCACCAAAAGTGGAGTTTTCGCAGCTAAGACTGAAATTTCAGGGGGTCCAAGCCACCGAAATTAGCGTTTTACTATGAAAATGCATCATTTTAAAATGGTGATTCTGAGCGACTGGAGAATAATTTTACAAAACGCGTGGAGGTTTTTGTTCCTAACATGTCAAAGAACAATAAATTCTCTCATTTTTCCTACAGGTGTGGCATATTGGTAGAATGGAATCCATATCTGAGACCTAATTTTTGGATCTCAGAATCTCCCTGTTTGACACATGTTTTTAAAATAAATATCTCAAGCAAATGAAAATGAATTCCAAAAATTGAGAGAGTTTTTTTCTCACAACAAACCAATCTAAAAAAACCTCTTTCGGTTTATACATAGGTGTCACATATTTGGAGAACCAAATCCATATCTGAGCCCCCGTTTTTAGCAGTTTGGCCAAATTTTTTGGGCAAAAGATGACTTGTCAGTCCTCTAGGTGGCATTTTTGACCTCATCTATCAGTCCATGAAGATTTGCTACACGTGTAGAATAATTTTCATCACCAGACAGAAACATACTCAACCTACCTCACTCAGACTCTGAAGAAGAAGAAGGGTAGGAAGTTGACCTAACAGAGTAGGTTGGAGCAGAACATGAGGATTTTTCCTCACCAACAACAAGGGAAGGTCCAGATGAACCAATGGTAGAGACTTCCTCAAGAAAACCTAGGTGTCAGAGAATCAACCAGCTATTTGGGCAGATTCATGAACTACAGGTCTTAGATAGAGAGATCAAAAGAAATAATGTAATATTAACTAAGAAAAATATTGAATTGCATAATTCTATTCTAGAAATGAGAGGGATGTATATCCTATAGCAAAAAAGGAATTTGAGATTAATGAAGGAAAAATCTAGACTCTACGGGATGATCAGAATGTCGAGGTTGCAGAAGAAGGATCCAAATACTAAATCACACCTTGCGCTGGAAACCCTAGCAGAGGCAACAATAAGCCTTCAGGACCCGGAGGTAGCCCATGATGTTGTTGATATTCCAAATATTTTGCAGGTTGAAGAAGTACCAGAAGGTCAGGAGTAAGGTTGTAAAAGGTTTATTAAATACTAATTAAATTTTGTAGAAAATAGAGATTTCAGTGGATTAGGTGAATGCAGCGGTTGTTCATTAGCCACTGAAAGCAGAGCTTTCAGCAGCTTGCAAACCCATAATTTTGTTAGCTTAACCACCGAAAGCACAATAGGGTGCAGAAAGGCATGCTTCCACGAAGAACCAATTTTGATCGATCCAGACACCTCAGGGATGAGTTATGAAATTGAATATTAGTTAATTACACCAGTAGGTTGGTTTTGTTCCAATTTTGAAGGTACCAGCGAGGTGAAAAGGGTCACAAACCCTATCTACTTTTGACAAACCATGTCTTATTTGTCAGAAAACAGGTCCCTAGTTTTACTTCAGTGATCACTGCAGTTATTAAAGAGTTCAAGGAGTGAACAAGAATTAGAGTTAGATAGACTAGCACTTAAGTTAGGGTTTTTTACCTAATTTTTGCAAAAACAGTTATGCTATCTATTTTTAGTAAATCAGATCCAACTTTTCAGGATCTAAAATAAATTTTGTAAAGGCTATAAAGACTAAGAATTATGTAGAAACAAACATTCGACTTCAAATACTTTTAGACCCTTATTTTTATCAAGATTATCACGTTATTGATCATTTAATATAAGCTCTTTTGCCATTATATGTTCAGGTTCCATTTATTTTCTATTCTGTACTTGTGCTTGGATGTCAGGTTCAATTTTACTCTTTTTTTCTAATGCTAGATAGATGTCATCCTATCTCTGTGTTGATGAGTTGAATTGAAAGTATCTTTCCTTGTTATGATTAGCCATTCATATGTGATTGCTTTATATATGAATCTTCCAACATAGTGAGTTCTCCATTTATTCAACTTATTATCAACCCTCTGAATATTGGTGGTTAGAAGCCTTGTCTTTTGATTGAGTTTTATGCATGTCTTGAGTGTGTGAGGTCCTTTAGGTCATACGACTTGATCCATTTAGAAAAACCATTGAAACCATTTAAGTTACCAGGCATCCTTGAGTTGCAACCTAGAGGAGTTTCCTGGAGATCTAACAAGTTGGCTCCATTGCCAGGGAGAGGATATTGAAGCTCAACTTCCCTAGGAGACGACATAGATCCTACTTTAATGATAGACAAAGTCGGGACACTATTCTGATTGTAATCATCTATCTGGTGACTCCATTGGAATAAGGTGGCTTCAAGAAGACCAAGTACCAGAGAAAATCCTCAAGGGCCACTAGTAACACCTGTTTCAGATCCAGAAGAGATTCTAAGAAGAGTTAAGGATTCACTAAGGCAGACCTCCAAAGTTGCAAGGGGAGCTACATCAGGTATTTCTACTATTATATCAAATAGACCTCCATTTCAATCTTCTTCTGCTGAAGCATCTAGTTCTCAAAAGTTTATAAGTAAATCAAAAACTTTTAGGGTGGAGGAATCCTCAAGCACTGTTACTTGTGAAGATCTCATCCTTGGAGACTCCATGAAGGACAAATTCAGTGGTGACTCCACAATATTCAGATGTCAAAAGCATTGCTTCTCTTTTGGCTCAGAGGTTTGCACCTCTTGACTTCTCTTTAGTTCTTGGCTTCCCACATCCAGTCCTCGATATGTCCAAATGGGGAGATTTTCTACCTGTCTTCAAAGAGGAGAAAGAAGACAATCCTGCAGAACACCTCCTAAATTTTCATGAATTCATGAATCTATCAGATCAACAACATGAATATGTTCATATGAAGATGTTTATGTATTCATTGTATGGTGATGCACGTCAGTGGTATTTTTCTTTACCTCCTTCCAACATTTCATCATTGAAGGATTTTCACCGAGCATTCAGTGAGCACTGCAAAATGTATTTTTCAGATGAGCTTGTATTTGGTAATTGCTGTGATGAATATGAATTACATCATAAGGCTGAATATGTAAATAGAGACAGATCTCTCCCTCACAATATGCAACAACCCTTCAAGAATATTCAAGATGATGCAATGTTTAATCAACATGAACTAGAAATGGATTATATAGGAGTTGAAAGTTTTTCTACTATCATTAAATCTAATTGTTGTGAGTCTGAAGAACTGATTTCTTTAACTACACATGGAAATGATCAGCTTTCTGCTGGTCAAAAGACCATTGAAATCAGTAAGGCTAGCTCACAGTTTCCATATTTACAGATCAAGGGAAGTTGCAGTAACCATGAGGAACAATATTTTTAGGGACTATTTAATCTCCAACTAGAACATTAGGAAGATATTCCTTCTCCTTATGAATATGTTGCTTCAAATTATGACAAGGAACTAGATGCTTGTTACAAATCTGCTGCTCAAAATTCCAATAAAGATATTTTTAGTTTTGACATATCCTGCAAATATATTATTGTGGAAGAGGAAATTGTTAGCTGTGATAAGCCAGCATATCATCATGATGAATTCACATTACGTGAAGGGGAGCAGAAAGATTAAGATCAGCTGTTGAGATTGCATTTTTATCAGACAAAAGTTGAGCAATCCACATTCAACATTGACATCAGTGGAGGAAAAGATCAGCAGCATAAAAAGGTATTTCATGTTGGATTTTATGACCCTATTGCTGACTATCTGGAAATTATGAGCAGCATAGATATAAAAATATTTTTGTCAGATGATAGCTGGTTCTGTCACCCTTTGAAACTACATTGTTGCATGCTAGGATAAGTTCAAGGATAAGTTCAGCAGACCAGCTTCTGACATGGATTCATTGGAAGCATGATGTCACTTGATAAGAAGACTCTACTAATTAGAATTAGGAGTAGGAATAGGTAGTAAAATAAGCTCCTAATATGAGCAGCTAGGTCATTTTCAGTTTTTTTCATGAATAATCAAAGCGGGCTACAGATAGGTTGCAGCGGATCAGTTATGAAGGACAAATGACTCCATTCCCAATGGAACACTAGAAGATAGCTTTAATATTTGTTTTTCAGGAAAGGAATTTGTTCTGAGGTTCTTGGGACCTCACAGGAAGGTTCCCATCCCCAAGTAGGAGCTAGATGTTATCTCCCAAATAAATTAGTCTTCAATAGGTCAAATTCAAAAAATTTATTTTTTGCATAGTGAAGAAGATTTCAAGGCACATTATGAAATATTTTTGTATGTTTAACAAAGTTGGAATGCCTTGTGCTCTATTTTTCCACAAAGAACAAAGTTTAGATTTCACTGGCTTAGGAGAAATTATCAACAATTCATTAGCCACCAAAAATCCCAGCTTTCGGCAGCTTAACAGTTTGGTGTAGGAATACATTAACCACCGAAAAGCTCATCAACTACGTTTTTTAAATATAATTTTGGAGAAAATATTTCAGTGTCTTAGGTGAACTTCTCAATAGTTCATTAGCCACTGAAAAGCCCAGCTTTCGGTAGCTAAAAACTAGATCCAAGATTACCTTAACCACCAAAAGCACTGAAAGAAGAAAACGGTTAGTACATCTGTCAAAATCAACCATTGTCATCATGAGGAGCGCCATTATCGAGCACTTAACCACTGAAAAGACTGGGACTGCAAAAAAATCATGAGATGGTAAAGGAAAAGGTCATTATGAAACTGAAGTGATGAACAAGAGACCCAAACCCTAAATACCCTCCACCTGTCCCATGACTGCAGCCAAACCACCAAAAAATGTTAAGTCCCAGTTAAAAACATCACTACGATGGCCATCTCACGGTTCTCATCAGAACTGACAGTCCCACTGCTCAAGTACCAATTAATGATCAACCCCTCAAAATAAGAAACCTCTCCTCAATTCCTTCCACATTTCCTACATGCATTCTCATTGATCCAAGCCCTCTCTGGATCCAACATTGTAGTATCCTTCCCTAGGGTTTGAATTTCAATTTTGCAGGCGCAGAAGAACATTCAAGAAAATGAAGCGAGGAGGAGGACCCGCTCAAAAAAAATAAAAACATAGGTTTCCATGGCTAAGAGTTGTTTCAAAACAGTCTTTAAGCCACCAAAAGCAGACTTTCGACAGCCAAGACCGAAATTTTAGGGGGATCCAAGCCACCGAAATTGGCGTTTTACTATGAAAAGGAATCATTTTAACACGGTGATTCTGAGCGACTAGAGAATCATTTTGCAAAATTATTGGATTTTTTTGTTCCTAACATGTCTGAGAACAATAACCTCTCTCCATTTTCCTACAGGTATTTCATATTGGGAGAATCAAATCCATCTTTGAGCCCTGATTTTCGGATCTCAGAATTTCCCTGTTTGAAACATGTTTTTGAAATACAAATATCGGGCAAATGAAAATTAATTCCAAAAAACTAATATAGGTTTTTTCTCACAACAAAATAATATACAAAAACCTCTTTCATTTTATACCCAAGTGTCACATATTTGGAGAAACAAATCCATCTCTGAGCCCCCATTTTCAGTAGTTTGGCCAAATTTTTGAGGCAAAAGATGACCTGATAGTCCTCCAGGTGGCATTTTTGACCTCATCTATCAGACCATGAAGATTTGTTGAAGATGTGGAAGAATTTTCAGCACCATACAGAAACATATTCAACCTACCTCACTTAGACACTGAAGAAGAAGAAGGGTAGGAAGTTGATCTAACAGAGCAGGTTGCAGCAGAACATGAGGATTTTCCCTCACCAACACCAAGGGAAGGTCAAGATGAACCAAATGGTAGAGAATTCCTCAAGAAAACCTAGGTCTCAGAGAATCAACCAGCTATTTGGACATATTCATGAACTAGAGGTCTTAGATAGAGAGATCAAAAGAAATAATGCAATATTAACCAAGAAAAATACTGAATTGCATAATTCTATTCTAGAAATGAGAGGGATGCATATCCTACAGCCAAAAAGGAATATGAGATTAATGAAGGAGAACTCCAGGATCTAGAGGATGATCATAATGTCAAGTTGCAGAAGAAGGATCGAAACCCTAAAACACACCTTGCGCTGGAAACCCTAGCAGAGGCAGCAATAAGCCTTGAGGACCCGGAGGTAGCCCATGATGTTGCTAATATTCCAAATATTTTGTAGGTTGAAGAAGTACCAGAAGGTCAGGAGTAAAGTTGTAAAAGGTTAATTAAAGACTAATTAAATTTTGCAAAAAATAGAGCTTTTTGTGGCTTAAGCGAATGCAGCAGTTGTTCATTAGCCACCGAAAGTAGAGCTTTCAGCAGGTTATAGACACATAATTTTGTTAGCTTAACCACCAAAAGCACAAAAGGGTGAAAAAAGGCATGCTTACACACATAACCAATTTTGATTGATCCAGACACCTCAGGGATGAGCTATGAAATTAAAGATTAGTTAATTACACCAGTATGTTGGTTCTGTTCCAGTTTTTGAAGGTACCAATGAGGTGAAAAGGGTCACAAACCCTATCTACTTTTGACAAACCATGACTTATCTGTCAGAAAACAGGTCCTAGTTTTACTTCAATGATCACTGCAGTTATTAAAGATTTCAAGGAGTGAACAAGAATTAGAGTTAGATAGACTAGCACTTAAGTTAGGATTTTTGACCTAATTTTTGCAAAAACAGTTATGTTATCTATTTTTAGTAAATCAGATCCAACTTTTCAGGATCTGAAATAAATTTTGTAAAGGCTATAAATCCTAGGAGTTATGTAGAAACAAGCATTCGACTTCGGAGACTTTTAGACCCTTATTGTTATCAAGATTCTCATGTTATTCATCATTTAATATAAGCTCTTTTGCCATTATATGTTTAGGTTCCATTTCTTTTCTGTTATGTACTTGTGCTTGGATGTCTGGTTCAGGTTTATTCTTTTTGTCTAATGCTATATAGCTATCATCCCATCTCTATGTTGATGCGTTGAATTGCAAGTATCTTTCCTTGTTATGATTAGTCATTCATATGTGATTGCTTTATATATGAATTTTCCAGCATAGTGAGTTCTCCATTTATTCACCTTATTATCAACCCTCTGAACATTGGTGGTTAGAAGCCTTATCTTTTGATTGATTTTTATGCGTGTCTTGAGTGTGTGAGGTCCTTTAGGTCATCTAACTTGATCCATTTAGAAAAACCATTAAAAACATTGAAGTTACTAGGCATCATCGAGCTGCAACCTAGAAGAGTTTCCAGGAGAGCTAACACCATATTTTCTTCTCAAGCTACTATTTGAGCTTATTCTTGTGAGAAGTCTTCCCACAGACTACTGAAAGTGATTAAATTTCTTCTAGCACAAATCCCTTGAATAAAGGAGTCCCATGACGTAGGGAGACCATTCAAGGAGGTCATCACAATTTCTCCATTCTCTACTTATTTTTCCACTACTTCAAGTTGTTCTTTGATTTGAGAGACCCTTGTAAAGTATGGTCTCTTCATTATGGATCTTTACATTCTTTAACTGATTTGTCAAATTCATCTTCTTATTTATATTCTTCCCTTCAAATAGCTTGGTCAAGGACTCAAACATCTCTTTAGGTGCCTTTAGGGAAGACACATGTGGTATAAGGTGATCCTTGATAGAATTAGGAATAATACTCTTGGCCTTGACCAATTTCTTCTTGTGTAAGGATTTAGCCTCATCTCCATCTGGAACTAGAACCTCTCCACTTATGTAGGTGTCCAATTCATTTTCTTCAAGAACAAGTGAAACCTTATACTTCCATGCTCGAAAGTTATCATCTCCTTCAAGATTTTCATCAAGCTTGGTGTGATGAGACATCTTTAAAGAGAACCTCAAATGTAAATACAAGATATTTAGATCTTACCAATTTGAGATTCTCGAACTGGATCTGGAGCTCATCTTTTACGGTGCTGATTTTTGGGTCAAGGGTCAAATTAGGGTTTGACTTTTCCAGAGTTCTACCCAACCAAAAATTTTGATCTTTGTCTCTAAATTTCTATTTTGAGGAGTAGAGAAATCATATGCTAGGCTCACTAAAAAATTCCACTTTTGTGAAAATACCTAATTTCCCGCAGTAGTGACAGGTCAAAAACTAAAAATGCTCGAAATCATATTCTGCTTCAATAGAAATACGCTCTCTTCAATGGAGAGTTGTCCTAGAGTCCTTTTGCTGATGATATGTGGATAAAGACCCAAAAAGTAAGAAGCCGTAGCTTCTGTAGCTGCACAATGTCTTCTTCTCAGGTTAGCTCTGATACCATGTTAGATTTTTATCATTTAATCAATATGATATAGGATCTTATCTGAGAGAATAACATGCACAACAATAATCAAAAGAGACAAGAGACACAAATAATTTTCCTGAGGGAAAACATAAAGGATAAAACCCCACAACTTCCTCAGAGATAGAATGAGCACCAATAGAAAAAGTAAAACCCAAAGATACAAAGATGATCTCCGACAATTTTTCTCTCTTTCACTTGTGGGAGCTACTCCTCTCTCACTCATGCGCTATTGTTGAGTGACTGTGTATTTCAAATAGAGAGTCTCACTCTCTATTTATACTTGTTTTCCACTTGACATTTACTCTACAGGGCCAAATTCTCTAGGAGAGTCGAATAACCCTAATACAACTCAACTGTGGGGTCTATTTCCTCGACTTACAATGGAGGGTTAACCTCAATGACTTTACATGAATTTATTATATTAATGACTCTCCCAATTGAAGGAACAAACATATATGTCACGGTACAATGAAATACGATAAGAGATATACAAGTGAATACATTCTGAAGTTACAAATACATAAAAAACTCTCAAATGTTCTTCATGCTATTCTTCATTCTTATAATAAATAAGAATGTCATCTAGGAATACAATAACAAACTTGTCCATATACCTACTAAAAACACTATTTAGGAGACACATGAATGTAACCGGTGCATTTGTGAGACCAAATGGTATCACCACAAAATCATAGTACTTCCTAGACCTTGTTCTAAAGGTTGTCTTATGAATATCTTCCTCTTTGATTCTTATTTGATGGTAACCAGACCTCAAGTCAATTTTTGAAACTACCTTTACTCCTCTCATTTGATAGAAAAGGTCATCAATTCGAGGTAATGGGTATTTATTCTTCACAGTAAATTTGTTCAACTACTTGTAGTCAATACATAAACTGAGTGTCCCATCTTTCTTTTTCACAAATATAATTGGTGCTCCCCACGGGGACACACTCGACCTGATGTATTTCTTTTCCAACAACTCTTGAAATTGAATTTTCAGCTCTAGCAATTATGGTGTGCTCATCTTGTAGGGTGTCTTGGACACTGTTGTGGCTCCCGCCACAAGGTCAGTTATAAAATCAATGTCTCTCTTTGGAGGAAGTCATGGAATATCATTAGGAAAAACATCCCTGAATTCTTGCAACACATGATAGTCGTCCAACTTAGGAATTTCATTTTTCGTTGCCTCCAAAACATGGGCTACATACAATTGACAAGATTTCCTACAGAACTTAGTCAACCGCAATGTTGAAACATTCCTAACAAAAATCACCTTTGGAATGCCTCTTACTACCCTTGGGTTTCCTTCTTTATCCATGCATTCAAATGTCTTGTTGTAGCATTCAAGCTTAACCTTGTGTGCTTCTAACCAATCCATTCCAATGAGAATATCATAGGAACCAAGTGGAAGAATATTCATGTTTCCATAAGTGGATAGCCCATCCATATATAATGGAATTTCTCTACAATTTTACTAACTTTTCACTTGGTTCCAGTGGCTAGTTGAACTAATCATGATTTTCTATGCTTTAATTTCTTCAAAGCACAAATCTCAACAATTTTAGGAGTAATATAACTGCGAGTAGGTCTAGGGGAAATCAAAATAGAAACAAATTGCTTAGAAATATTACCTTCAACCTCAACCATGGTTGATTGATGATCTACATGGCAGTCCTCTAGTGCTGCATAGATTCTAGGGATGATCCTCGCCACTTGACCCATAGTTCCAGCTCCTTGGATGTTGTAAACTTGACTTACATTCCCATTCCGATGCAGATAGTTCCAAAGCATATGGTATCCTCCACATCCCCAACATTTAATTGGTTCTCTTGGCTCATTTGAATCTCTTTGCTTGTCTCCCATCATTCTGGTTTCCTTAGTCACAGCTAGTGATGGCTTCCTTTGCTGATTTCAGAGATGAGAGGGTTTGAAACCTTTCTTCCTTTGGTCAAAATTCTCATTCCTCTTGTCCTTCCATGCCTTCTGGAAATCAGGTTTGCTTTTGTTTTGATCATAGCAATACTTGGCATTCCTTATTGCCTCTTCTAGAGTTCAAGGTTCATCAAATTCAATCCTATCTTTATATGATTGAGGTATCCCACTTAGAAAATGTTGAATTTTCACCTTATCGTCTCGAATATATCTGACATACCTCAGTAGTTCCAAGAATTCTTTTGCATATTCTTCCATGGTCAATTGTCCCAATTTCAACTCATGGAACTCTTTAATATTACATCATATTACCCAGCCAGAGAGGTATTTCTGCTTGAAATATTTCTTGAAATGCTTCTACACAATCTTTCTTTCATTGATTTTCTTCACTTGCATGAGGTGATCCCACCATATAGATGCTCTTCCATTTAAGTTGAAGATGGCTACCCTTGCCTTCATATTCCTAGAATAGTTTTGGACTTGGAAATACTTTCTCATTCGAAGAATCCAAGCTTCAAATTCTTGACCAAATTTTACCTCGCCATCAAATGTAGGAGGCTTTGCCTTCTTAAATTCCCCATGTGAATTGTTCTTGTAATGGCTCTTCCTCTTACTCCTGTCAAATGAATTGCTTGAATCCCCAATGAATTTTTCAAAGTCAGAAGATCCACTAGAATATATTTCTGGAGTATATGGTCTATCTCTATAAAATCTTCTGGATCAATTGGACCTCTTGCATGAATTTCTCCTTAAACTACTCTTACTCTCAGTTCTGGATTTTTTGTTGGATGCCCAAAGTTTATCTGCCTTTGGATGTCTGTCCAAATTTGTAGCATGGATTCATTCAACTAATTTTTCTCTTCTTGATATTTAATCATCCTTTCATTATATTCTCTACAACTTTGCAACTCCACCCTTAGGCTCGTCATGGTGGATGGAATATCTGGGGGAGTCTGTTGATTTCTTCTCCCATTGGATTCTGTTTCAACATTTTCAACCTGTATGTTCTCTCCCATGGCATCTGTCTTGGGATCATAAGGATTATGTGCATCATTCATGATGTTGATCTTCTTAGCCTAACCAAGACCAAATTTTCCAAACTGCACTATGTGGAATGTTTCCTTTGATGTGACTATGATTCTGCAAAATGTGTTCATAAACACAATTGTTAGTTGTGTGATATTCTTAGAAATTTATGAATTACTTGCCTGCATTTGGGAAGATCCTATATTGACAACTTGTCAAAGCATATAATTTTGTCACAATCAACGACTGTAATAGGGGGGACGACGGGGGTCAAGGGAGCTTGAAGGGAGGGGCGAGGGTAGCATCCTCGATTTTTTTTTTTGTAAATATTTCGATTTCGCACAATCTGGCACTTAAGTTCACGACCGATTTTCAATTTTCTAGCACCTGTAAATCCCACTAAAAAACTATTGAAATTATCTGTTTCGACGGACTTATCATTTTCCCTCCAATTGGAAAACTCGTCGATTTTCTCTGACATGTCGGCACAACTCACCCTTTTCTTCCAACGTATTGGCAAAACTCACCAAGTTTTTCCGACATGTATCGACGCAACTCACTTTTTTGCATTGATTGGAAAAAATCATCTTTTTCTTTCGACATATAGATAAAACTCAGCATTTTCTTCCAAAATATCAATAAAAATCATATTTTTTTCGACGTATCGACAAAACTCATCCTTTTCTTCTGACGTATCGACAAAACTCAGCTTTTTCTTCTGACATATCAACAAAAATTAGCTTTTTCTTCTGATGTATCGGCAAAAATCAGATTTTTCTTTCGACATGGAAATTTCAAACACTTAGAAACATTTTGAAAGATTTTTCTTTATTTCTCAGCAAACTCACCAGTTTCTTCCTAAATGTGTTAACAAACTCAGTTTAACTTGATGACCTATCGGTAAAACTCGCCAAGTTTTGTTGACATGTCTATACTTAGAAACAATTTTGAAATTTTTTCTTTCTATTCTCTAACATCGATGAAACTCAGGCTTTCATGATGAAATGTATCACCGCTACTTCGTCAGCGCATCTCATCCAACTCAACCAACAGGTATCGGTGAACTTGACAAATCTTGTCGACATGCATCGACGAACTTGACAAATATTGCTGACATAGAAATTTCAAAAACACTTATAAAAACTTTTGAAAATTTTTCTTCCTTTCCCTGTTGAGTAGTGCTCAACAGAGGGTGATCTTACCTCTGTCAACTATTCAAATTGACCCATTGACACCCAAATGTTGTAACCTATGGCTCTAATACCACACCTTCACTTCCCCTCCCCTCTCGCCATGGAGAGGACATGACTAACGCGTTACCATAACCAGGAATCCATCCCCATGAACATAATCAAGAATGCATTGGAAATAAAATGCATATGAAAATGTATAATGTATGAAAATACACTGGAAGCAAATACATTCATCCAATACATAATAATTCATAAAACAAATACATTGCAGAGTTAATACAAGAGAACTTTTCTTGAAAATGAGTTACCCCGAGAAACTAGCTATGTCGTTGCAACATTCCACCCAACCATAGGCTATTTGTGCTCATCAATCTCTCAGCACAACTTCCAATCCCGAGTTGTGCATGGTTTCCACAAGGAAAAGGGGAACAAGAGGCTCACACATAGCCAAATACACAGCAATGTTCTGCCAATCCAATCTACAGTTTGGTTTATCAGGATGCTAAGGTAGTGGAAAGGAAGAATTGCTAAGATAGTGAGCTCAACTATAGAGCTATGGACATCTCCATAAGATCTATCTATCTTGGCATCCACAATACCTACACACTCAACACGAGGAAGTATTCCCTTCACTGCTACACAGTCCCTTATGCCATACCTTCCCTTCCAGTGTTCTCCTAGGTGTGCATAGAAGATTAACCAAGCCCTTTTGCTCTTATGTGAGGTTCCTCTCTTCACTAGTTTTATCAATCCAATTCTGGGCCTCTTCCACTCTGAGTTCTTGCTTATAGTTCAAACCAAAACAAGGATATACATAACAGCAAAACACAAGTGTTGGGCATGAAGAAAAATCTTTTGGCAACCAAACACAAAATAGCATATGGAGAAATCAAATTTGGGAGAGAAAATACAATTTCAGGAAATGTTCATGGACATTACAGGAGAAAAAATGACATCTATAAACCCCAAAATCATGAATCTCCTCACCCATCCATTGTGCAACACAAAAAAAGATTTCCATCCATGGAAAACTGAAGGTAATTGTAGAAAAACATGAAGGAAAAACACCGAGCTATCTCCAGCTACATGAAGAACTGAAACACATGCGTAAGGAATGGGTTGGGAACCAATTTCTAGGTGTTTTATTTCCCCATAAGAAAACATACATTTTTCAAAAATGATGGCTTTCCCCAATACGAAATTGACTGCCATACCTCTCCATTCCCAATGCATTACTTACCTCAACCAACTTCTGGAAGAATTAAATGATTCGTTGCATAAGACAAAATGGGTAGTTGAGAATTTATGGGTTGTCCCATTGACATTTGGATTTACACTATTGGCTCAAGGGTTTGAATAATTTCCCTCCCTATTCCTTGTGAAATCATGCCCCCATCTCTTGTTGCATTGCATAGCTAGTTGTGGGTATTTTATTAAATTGCATTTATTGCATTTTTACATGATGTCTCATTTTATATTATGTCTGACTAGGATGAGAACCATAGGTATCAATTTTAATTACCGATACATAAAACACTAAATCAATGGTGGGGCCTTCACCTTGAGCTCCTCACCATGATTTAATAACAATATTTACATTATATACAATTTTAATGCAGTAGGGATCAAAATCAGAATATTACATAATATAAATTAGAGATGCATCACACACAGTTCCATTCACGTTGATAACATGATTTCATTATTATGTTTTACTAATTATGTGGACCATCATGCTATATAGAGTGTATCAAATTATGATACTATTCCCCTTAGACTAGTTATTAGTTGTTTATTCTTCTATTCTTCTAGAGAGAATATACCTCTCCATGAGATATGCTCATAATAAATGGGAATTATGATGTAAAAAGAATGCATTTCTACTTGTTTTCCACTCTCCATCATCCAATCCCTATCATACACCCACCTTTAGGAAGCGCCATCATGAAGGTATAGCCAATGTAATTAAAAACGAAATATTTATGTATTGTATATGCATCTTCATCCCATTGGAAAGAAACCATAACATTTACAACACGCACTCAAAAACATTTTTGAACTAATTAAAAAATATATCAGGTGGTATAGAGAGGTATTATTTAATCTTCCTTAGCATTCCTAAAATCCTACTAGGTTTTGTTACTTCCATAAAAACACATAATTCTCTCTATCTCAAGTTATCAATACAATCATGTGTTTAAGGATCACTCCATGCATTCATCTCGTGGCATTATTTTATTGTTGTTCTAAATATTTGTTATTAATTAAATATCTATCATGCTAGAATCCATTGCAACATCTCATGAAGAGGGCGAGCTACATGTCCCTACACAAATATTTGACCATGATATAAATAGACAAGTCAACTCAATAATTTAATCATGATTTATTATCCCAAAGTGTAGGAAACATTCATCATTCTAAGAAATTGAAATTAAATCATATAAAACCATTTAAGATTTGTCAATAAAATCCCTAGTGAATTAAAGCCATCCCAGTATTCCAATCCCTTAGATAAGTTTTCACAATGTAACGATCTAGAAGGTGCCTCTATGATTCATTTCAAAACAATAGTTATTTTGAATACACCATATTTAAGTTAAATACATTTTAAATTAATACTGAAGGTGTTTATTGTTGTACATGCACACTCATTTTGACACAAGCCATGAAAAACCTTAGCAAATCAATATCTTATTACGTAGATGAGTGTTACATATAAAGGATATCAAAACCATTATCTACAGTTAGATAATGAGATTATTAACTAGAATTTACTAACTAATAACTGAAATATTATTTACAATGTAATCCAGAAGGATTATTTAACATTCCTCCCTTAATCCGAAGGGACATCTGACATGCCAAGCTGCATTCTAAAATTTTCAAACTTTTCACGGCCCAATGCTTTACTAAAGATATCTACAATTTGCTCAGAATTAGGACAATGTGTCAGATGAATGGTTTTGGCCTCAACATGATGTTGAATCAAGTGATATTTGGTGTTGATATGTTTGGTTTGATCATGGAATTTTGGATTCTTTGCCAATTGAATTGGAGAAGTGTTATCAACAAAGAGAGGCATTGAAGTCACTTGTTTCTCCTGCAAGTCTTCAAGTATTTTACGAAGCCAAATGATTTCTTTTGTGGCTTGATATGCTGCAACATATTCGAATTCGGTTGTAGAATAAACAGGAACAGATTGCTTTCGTGATCTCCATGTGATAGTTGCTGATCCAAGGTTCATCAAATAACCTGAAGTAGAGACCCCATTCTCTTTATCTCCATCAAAATCAAAATTTGAATAACCAATGAGATGAAAGTATGAAACTTTAGAATATTTATTCCATAATATTGAGTGCCTTTTAAATATTTGAGCACTCGCTTTGCTGCATTCCAATGACCTTCATAGGGATGATGCGTAAACCTGGAAAGTATTCCTACAGCAAAATTTATGTCAGGATGAGTAGTAGTAAGATAAATTAAACTTCCAACAAGCTTCCTATACTTTGTTGGATCTTCAAATGTGCTACCTTCATTTGAAGTAAGCTTTAGATTCTTCTCCATTGGTGTTGAAACAGGATTACAATCCTGCATACCAAATTTGTTTAATAACTCTCCAACATATTTTTTCTGAGAAATGAAAATGTGATTTGGTTTTTGATCTACTTCAGTTCCTAAATAATAATGTAATAATCTCAAATCTATCATATCAAAAATATTTTTCAACTCTCTTTTGATAGATACTATATAATCATCATTATTTCTTGTGATAAGCAAATCATCCACATAGACAACTAGATATACAACTGATCTTCCAACTTTATTGACAAATAAAGTTGCATCATCTAGATTGAAGTGCTTATAATTCAATTTGAGAAGATGTTCAATTAACTTTTCATACTAAGCTTGGGGTGCTTGCTTCAAACCATATAAATATTTGACTAATTTGCATACCTTCTGTTCTTGACCTTTGATAGCAAAGCGTTTAGGATGATCCATATAGACATATTATTTCAAGTTTCCATTCAAAAAGGTGGTTTTAACATCCATATGATGTATTTTCCATCCCTTTTGTGCTGCTAATGAAAACAAAGTTCGAATGGTGCCCCATTTAGCTGTAGGAGAAAATGTTTCTGTGTAATTAATACCTTCTTCCTGTGAATACCCTTTTGCTACAAGTCTCGCTTTGTGTTTTTCAAGTGAGCCATTTGCTTTATATTTATTCTTATATATCCACTTGCATCCAATTGGTTTGGTTCCAATTGTAGGATTCACCAACCTCCAAGTTCCATTTTTTATGAGAGCATCGTACTCTCTTTGCATTGCACTTTTCCATACATCACTATTTACTGCTTCTTGAAAAGATACAGGTTCATCAAATTCATGAAAGTTTAATTTACAATCTAATGTTACAAAATCATCATACCTTTTAGGAAATGTCTTAGTCCGTATCGATCTACGAACTTCTTGTTGTGGTGTTTGCTATGTTTCTTCTTTAAGAGAAGGTATCTATGATACTTAATTTATCCATTCCATTAACAATATCATCAACTGTCTCATCAACTTGTGCATTAGAATCATCAACTTCTGCATTATAAGAACTTGTTGCTATAGAAGTAAATTTCAAAACTTGACTTAGAACAGGAATCCCCCCTTCAAGATTTGGAAGTTCATTATCCATTTCATGATAGATTTTTTTAGAATGAAATCTATCAAGCTGAGAAAGTTGTTTATCAATAGTGAGTGCATCTTTCTAAAATTCAAGAAATATAACATCTCTAGAAACATAAAATTCCTGTTATCTTCATCATACAATGTATAAGCTTTAGAAGTATTAGAATATCCCAAAAAAATACACTTCCTACTTCTTGCTCCCAATTTATGTCTTTGTTGCTCAGGAATCAAAGCATAATATTTGGAACCGAAAATTCTTAAATGCTTGACAATTGGAAGATGATTATGCCACATTTAATAAGGTGTTTTTTTTTGTAGTGCAACAGAAGGACATCTATTCTTAATGTAGACAGCACAAGGAACTGCTTCTCCCCAAAACATTAGCTTGACATTCTTAAAAAACATTAATGATCTTACCATATTCAACAATGTCCTATTCATACGTTCTGCCACACCATTTTGTTGTGGATTATAAGGAACAATTTTTTGACGTTTAATACCATTCTCTTGCAAATATTTTTCAAAATATTTAGATGTATATTGACCACCGTTATCAATTCAAAGGGTTCCAATATTGAGTTGAGCTTCATTTTTAATCCATAAATGAAAATTTCTGAATGTATCAAAAGCTTGAGATTTTGCTTTTAATTAAGAAACCCAACACATCCTCGTAAAGTAATCAATGAAATTCATAATATATTTTTTACCATTTGTTGATGGAATAGGCATGGGCCCACATAAATATGAGTGAATAATACCAATCTTTCTTGAAGCTCGAAACATAGAATCATTAAAAGGTTGTTTACTGTGCTTGCCTAAGATACAAGCATCACATGGGGAAAGTTGTCTTGGAATAGTAGGAATCCCTTGAGCTCCTTTCTATTTCATAATCCTAAGACTGTCATAATTAATATGTATTAATCTCACACAGTGATCTAGGGACTAAACACAAGTCTCATCAAAGATTGATAACAATAAGCCATGAAAATGGTGTAATTGTGCTACAAAATGAGTAGTAGCTATGTATATTCACACAAAGAATGAGTAATACAATACAATGATCATGCTGCAAGCATGAATGACAAAGCAATTCAAATTCCCAAGGAGGTCATTCGAATTGACTGAGTGAGTCTAGCTTAATTGAATGTAAGCCATAGTCAACACTTCAGTTAACCACTGATCAAAACCCTAATTCACTCAACTGAGCCCTAACTGAAGTCGGAGTGTAATAAATGACTGAGTCTTACTGAAATTAGGTTATACACATATCATGCCAAGCCAACCAGCAAGTGGTAGTGCTTCAATGACTCCAATGAAATCGATGAGGTTAAGTGAAGTGTAACTGAACATCAGAAGTGGTTGGAGGCGCCTCTGTTGACTCCAGTTGATTAAATAATCAATAAATAATCAATTTAATGATGGAGGGCACCTTCACTACTCCGTTTAACTAATTGTAACCATCAGTTAGCAATATGGGGCATTAAGGACACTCAGATCACCCCTGGAGTGCTCCAGTTAGTCTCCCTGAATGTAGGAGAAGGCTAAGTTAGCCTCTTTGACTGAAGGTAGGCATGGGTATGATCTAGCTGATGTCATCTAGTGCTCCTCTGATGTCAATTAAGTTAATAATACTTATGATAGTGGTTTAACTAGGCCAAATTGACCAAAAAGAGTGTGTATGGTGGTAAATGTCTCCAATAGCCCCCCTTAAGCTGTACTCAAGAGGAGTTAGAAAACATAAAATGCATAAAAATGCTAGGCACCTAGAAACTAAGGCCATAGGTCACCCTGTACAATGTTGAAACTGAAATAATGCTCAAAAACAAACAAGTGAGGAAAAGAGGGAAAACCTAGTGGGAAAACCCCTCCCTCAAGCTAAACACTGAAATTAGTATGATCACCTTGATGAACTCATCCCCAATAGTGAATGGAGGTAAGTGAACTTCTTTTCTGAAAATCTCTTAGTGAATATGTCTACAATCTGCTCATCAGTTGGGCAGTATTGCAAAATGATGGTCCTGCTATGCACTGGCTCCCTGATATAGTGCATGTGGATCTCTACATGCTTGGTCCTCTTCCTGGTAACTCAATCTATGGATATCTTAATAGCACTTTGATTGTCACAAAAGAGTACAGTGGACAAAGTACTACCAAGATCAAACTCTGAAAGAATGCCTTGCAACCAAATTTATTGGATGCAAGCATTCATCGCTCCTCGATACTCGACCTCTACTGAAGATAATGCTATGGAAGCCTAATTTTTTCTAGACCAGAAAATGGGGCCACCAAAAAACATGAATACATATCTGGAAGTAGACTTCCAATCAATAGAATTAGCCGCCCAATCGAAATCTGTGTATCCAACCAGCTATAGCTCGGAGTCTGCAGCATAGTGAATGTTGTAGGTCCTGGTTCCCTGAATATACTGGAGGATCCTCTTGGCTACCTTCCAATGAATATCATGAGGCTGTTGCATGTATATTTATACAACATTCATGGCATAACAGATATCAGGACGAGAATGTGTCAAGTACAACAAGCTACCAATTAGCTGTCGATAGATAGTGCAGTCCATGGGAGGTGTGCTTTTTCCTTCTTCAAGGATGATCCCTGAAAGGAAAGGGAATGGTGCATGACTACATCCAGCCATGTTAAACTTGAATAACAATTCTGATATGTATTTGGACTAAGTCACCATTATCCCATCAGGATTTTGCTCAATTTTGAGCCCCAAAAATTGTTTTATGAGCCCCAAATCACTCATTTCAAAGGCATTGTGGAGAGCAGTTTTGATGGTTGAAATAGAAGCAAATGTTCTACCTGTGATCAGTAAGTCATCAACATATAAAACATTAATAATTAAATAACCATCACACTACTGTAAATACACATTTGGATCTGATCTACACCTTTGGAAGTTTTGCGAGATAAAGAAGGCATCCATCTTGGAATACCACTCTCTTGGGAAGTTTAACTCGTATAGTGACTTCTTTAGCTTGTAAACCAATTATGGATCAGATATGTAGCCCTCAGGCTGCTTCATGTATATCTCCTCATGAATATCTCCATGCAGAAAGGCTGATTTAACATCCAGATGATGCACTTCCCAGTGCTTATATGATGAAATTGCCAAAACTAGACAGATTGAGTCCATTTTTGCAACCAGTGCAAAGGTCTCATGGTAGTCCACACCTTGGACCTGAGAGAAAAAAATTTCCACCAGCCTTGCCTTATATTTGCAGTTGCTTCCATCAGCAACACCCTTGGTCCAAAACACTCACTTGCATTGAACCAATTTCCTTCCCGGAGGAAGAGAAACTAGCTCCCAAGTTCCATTATCTCAACATCATTTGGGATAAAATATAATCTCTTAGGAACTCCTGTATGTGTCATCTGATAGACACTAAGGAGATTTGATGCCAGAGACGTTACATACAAAACATTTGAAAAATAGCCATTTTCAAGATCAACCGTACCTTGTCCTTCTGAAATGATGGTGGAGTCATCTCCCATGTGGATGGGGATGGATTTGTCAGTCTCCAAGAATGAAAAGGAGTCTCTTTCATCCATCATGTGGTTTGAAACTCCAAGATCAATCAAGAGTGCTTTGGACTTCGAAGTGCTTACCATGGGGGCATGACCTTTTTCATGATGTGGTTCTCGATCTTGCTGATCTCTCCTCTTAAATATTTCCAGAAGATTGATGTGATTTCTCTCAAGGAGAGAGGTAGCTTCATAAATCTTCTTCTTCATGTACGCAAGTTCAGGGTGGAAGCTCTTCCCGCGATATGAACACTTGACTTTTTCCTTTCCATGATGCCCTTTTTCTTTGTTCTTCTTTGAGCTGGAAGACTCATCATGTTGCTGGTTTTCAACTTTAGGCTTAGGAGCTTCGAATTTAGTTTTTGGGTTCTTCTGCTACTTTCCTTTACCCTTCATATATTTGGGCCCCGAGACATGGAGGGCCTGATCACGGGAGGATCTGATGATCCTCATTTGGACAAGCTTATCATGTTCACTTGTTAGGGACTCAATGAAGGCATTGAGTGTAGGAATCTTCCATCCAGGGGTTGTGAGATTCCCTGCATAGAATTTAGAGACAAAAACTGAATAATCAGCTCCAAGTTTGGAGAGTATGACAAGGATGAGCTGATCATCCTCTTTCTCCACTTTGCATTGCTTCAACAGTAAGAAAATGTGCTTGAACTTTGTGAAATAGTCATTCAAGGTCTCGAAATTGGAAGGCTGGAGAGACATCAATTCATTTTTGAGCTGGTAAACTCTCAAATCATCCTACTTTTCATACAGGGCTTCCAATTTGTCCCAAATTTATTTTGGAATCTTCAATCCCAAAAGATGGAAAAGAAGATCCCAAGAAATACAGAGGCACAAGAATCTGAATGCTTCATCCTTCTTGTTCAAGAATCCAAATTTGTCTATTGTAGAACCAGGCTCTTCTTCATTGTCCATGGTGACCCTATAGATTCCTCTCGAGCGTAGTTGGATCTCTATGTCTGCTTTCCATGAGTGGAAATTGAATGGAGTCAAAAGATCTATGGAAGACGCCATCTGAATCTACTGGAGCGAATGCTTTCACCTATCAAAAAAACCTGAAAATCACAACAAAAAGGGAAATGTAAGGTCAGACAGCCTGCACATTTTAGGTTTTCATCACACCCAACATAGTCAATCAAGTAAGCTTGATTAACAAGTTCTTTACTTGGGGTATTAAGTGGTAAGCCTTGGCTTCTGGTGCAGTGCTGGATTTTTGAGCTATTGCTCAATTTTCATGCAAGATCTATCAAAAACCTTGTTTTTGAGAGATCTAAGCTTTGTCCTACCATGAACTCTGATACCATATTAATCTCACATAGTGATCTAGGGACTAAACACAAGTCTTATCAAAGATTGATAACAATAAGTCGTGAAAATGGTCTAATTGTGCTACAAAATGAGTAGAAGCTTTATATATTCACACAAAGAATGAGTAATACAATACAATGATCATGCTGCAAGCATGAATGAAAAAGCTATTCGAATTCCCAAGGAGGTCATTCGAATTGAATGAGTGAGTCTAGCTTAACTAAATGTAAGCCATAGTCAACACTCCAGTTAACCACTGATCAAAACCCTAATTGACTCAATTGAGCCCTAACTGAAGTCAGAGTACAATAAATGACTAAGTCTAACTGAAATTAGGTCAGACACATGTCACAGCAAGCCAACCAACAAGTGGTAGCACTTCAATGACTCCAATGGACCCCGATGAGGTTAACTGAAGTGTAACTGAACATCAAAAGTGTTTGGAGGTGCCTCTGTTGACTCCACTTCATTAAATAATCAATGAATAATCAATTTAATGATGGAGGGCACCTTCACTACACTGTTTAACTGATTGTAACCATCCATTAGCAATATGGGGCATTAATGACACTCATATCACCTCGTGAGTGCTCCAGTTAGCCTCCCCAAATGTAGGAGAAGGCTAAGTTAGCCTCCTTGACTGAAGGTAGGTGTGGGTGTCATCTAGCTGATGTCATCTAGTGCTCCTCTGATGTCAATTAAGTCAATAATACTTAGGATAGTGGTTTAACTAGGCCAAATTGAACAAAAAGAGTGTGTATGGTGGTAAATGTCTCCAACAATATGACCAAACATAACATGCCATAATAAGCTGGAAGATAAATTACTATTATGCTGAACCAAATTTGCAGAATTCTATGATTAGATGATGTACCATTCAACTTAAAAAGTTTGTTATCTTCCACTCCATTCATTACAATCACATTATCATAATCTCTTCTAATTTCAATGATACCATCAAACATATGTATCGAGTGATTTTGTTGTCTAATTTGCACAAGAGATATTAGATTTCTCTTCAATTGTGGAACATAAAGAACATCATAAATTATATAATCAACAAGTCTTGATAATTTCAATCTAACAAAACTAATTCCTGAAGGTTTTAACTGAGACTTATCTGCCAAATGTACTACCTATTGGCCCGATATTCTGACATAGGCCAACTAAAGAGATTAAGCCCACACAAGTTGCTTAGAGCAGCTCCCGGTGTGTTTTAATATGGAAAAACCTCGCAAGTTATGGTCCTGCTACCAACTGAATTTTTCTCTTATGGAGAATTTAAAATTCAATAAAAAATTATCCTAATCTAATTATTATTTAAATAAACCCTAGAATTAGTTTTCTAAGACCTAAGTTATTCTAAAATGCTTTCTTCATGAAAGTCTTCAATTCTTGAGGATTTTGCTTCAAATATTCTAATTCAAAGACTATTATAAATATTACAAAATTAATCTAATCCTATTTAACAACTGTTAAATATAAATTAAAGTTTTAAAATAGACTATATTAAGACTAAAATTAACTAATTATTCTATCTCAGCTCACAGCAACTTAAATACTAGATTAATTATTAATTAATATTTCAAGTAAATAGAAAGATAAATAATTATGATTTAAATGAAAATTTTTAAATCATTAACATTAAATCACTTTGCTATATATTCACAATAATAGAAAAATTAAAATATACAACTACTTTAACCTTCTCTATAATGTTTTATTAATTAACAATCAATAATCAATACTAAATATTTGAATAAAAGATTATATTTATAATGGAAACATTGTAAAATACAAATGAAACCAAAACAAACATAAATATGTATATTACTAAGATTCGAATTTTCAATAAAAATATTGATCGATTCAATATAGTAACATACTCATTCAAACAGTAATATTGTGTTAATAGAGTATTATATCAGATAATGAATACAATCATAACAAAGTATAACTGTACCAAAGTATAACTAGAAGATGATATATTGAAATATATATATATATATAAAGTGTTCAAAAATAGTATCGAACAGTGATACTAGTCTAAGAACTTAAGTCACACTCCTTCTCCAAAGGTAAAACTCCAGTAAAGAGATAAAACTACAACTGAAATGATATTTCAATTATCTTTTTCTTTTGATACTCCATCCACTTTTACATCGAGCTTACTAGTTTATATAACCAAACTAGTCCCTCATTTCAGTTTCTAATAAGTGCTATAATAAAGACTACATGAATCCTATCCCTATTTAGTTGCATCGAATCTCTTCAAAAAGACACCTGTCATAAACATTTATACTATGGGATAAAACTGTCAATTAAGTGACTAGCCTGTATTATCTCCTGCTTCAAATGAACTGACTTATAACGTGGCCATCTTGAACATCCAATACTTCCAGAAGCACCAACATATGCCAACTGTGAACAAAAATAGCCTATATTCTTTATAGAATAACGATACCATGTACACCTGTAACATACGAAATAAAATTCTTATCAAAATCATGTTAATAGAAAATAAAATAGACCAAAACAAATTATATGGATGCCTGCAAAATATACAATTTTGCAGGTGTGCTCATTAAAACATTTATTACCTATCAAAAAGGGAAATAAACCACATAACCAAAAGAGAAATGATATCAAGTTCTGTTTTGTAAACTGATTACTATTCTTGCTTCAAAAAGTTTAGCTTTGAGCCTAATAATTATCAGCTTCTGTCGATCTACTTGCTCAAGCAAGTGTTGGGTAGTGTTTATCATTGATTTCTTGGCTTCCTTGTATCAATTATTCTTCAGGTTCATATCCTTCCATCTATTAACCCAATTTAGTAATTCTTCCCTGAATGTTTTATTTTATTCATCTTTTAAGGCTGCATTTGCTTGACATTCTTTTAATTCATTTTTTAATTATGTGATTTTGGTTTCATATACTCTGTCAAGTACCTGTTGAAGGGTTTCTTCATGCTGATCATGAAATGAATCACCGGACTGAGAAGAATCAAGATTATTCACATCCTGATTTGGTGATGGGATGCTTATAAATGATGGCTCAGGGCCAGACGCACAAGCATCCATACATGATGGTGTTATGTCAAACTTACTTGGATCAGTAATGTTTTTGGCCAACCATTTTTCATAATTCTCCACTATGGGAATAGGTTCATTCATATGTGTTGTCTCAGGAATCAAAGACAAAACAACATCCTCAAGTTGAACAACAATTGGCTGAGCATTCTGCTGAATGGTTACAGGAACAGAGGCTGTAGTCGCCGTAGTCATGGTTCGAGTGAATTTTCGTGTACGAATAAACATAGAACCTTTTGGCTCAAAGCCTCTTCTATCACAACAAACTTGTGCTAATTGTTCAAGTTTTCGCATAGATTCATCACAAGGTTTTTTAGAAGTACGCAAATCAAAGGGGGATTCACGAGTAACAGAATCAAAATTCTCATCATTCGTCAATTCACCATCCACCTTTATAGATGTGCTGAAACATTTGATAGATGGGGATTGGTCCATATTTGTTTCAGCATCAAATGGACCAACCTTATCACTAATGTGAGTATCTAAAGGTGAACTTGCTTCCTGTAACTTACTACCCCCTGGCTCAGCTTTATGAATATCATCCACCTCAGATTTTAATGGAGCTTTACGCTTTCAACCAATAATTCATCCCAAGTCCTACAGCTAAGGGATAACTGATGCTAAACTAGAATTTTAATCAAACCATGGTGGAACAAGCTCCTATCATGGTTTCCTATAGTACTCTGCACTGAATGTGCCATTTTCTTCAAGCTTTGAATCAAATAGAAATGAAGATTGAGCTTACAACCCTTCAAAGCTTATAATAACCGCAGATGGTAATAATGGAGATGAGAGAAGCGGCCGTCACAAGTGACATACCTGACTAAAATTTCATAAGACGCTCGCCATTCTAGTTTTGCAT
Source organism: Pseudotsuga menziesii (assembly GCA_001517045.1). Classification (NCBI taxonomy): domain Eukaryota; kingdom Viridiplantae; phylum Streptophyta; class Pinopsida; order Pinales; family Pinaceae; genus Pseudotsuga; species Pseudotsuga menziesii. The sequence continues at coordinate 270,725 of LPNX010351903.1, read as the reverse complement.
TAGTGGGTAAGGGTAAAATTAATGACCTGCACATTTTCTTATCAACCTTTCCTCCTCTAAACCAATGTTCTCCGGTCTAAGGAATCTTTGTAGCTTCTGCAATTTTGTCTTCATCAATTATAAATTTAAACCCCCCAATTTGAGCTACATTCTCCTTCAGGCTCATAGCGAATTGTTTGGTAACTTCAGCATTATGACCACTAAAACATCTCAAAAATGAACCCCATCCTATCTTTTCGAACAATTCAGCGACTTTCTCATCAGCTTCCACCAACTCAGGCCCTGAAATCTCGAATCGGCTGAGAGGAGCCATTTTTTCTTCACTGCCACTCTGGTTTCAGTTTGAAACGAATGCAGTTGTGAAGATTGAAGGAATAGGGATCCAAGTGAAAGGCATTATGTGAACCGTCAAATCCTTAATTGATTCATACGTGACAAGAACGAGAACCCCAATTTTGGCCATGTTAACTAAATCTCGAAATAATGAGGACAAATTGTAGCATTTTGGTGCTATGAGTAATGAATAAACTAATCATAACTAACCAAATCCTTCAGAAAACATTATGTTAATACTTCAAATTCTAACTGAGCTTCCATATCCGAAGTAATTCAATTCAGGGATCAATAACCAAAGCATTGATAATACACAGTCTAGAATGATAGCTTCGTATAGGTGCCATAAGTGGAAATAGCTATCAGTCATTTATGAAATTGAATTCTAATGACACGATTTCATCATTAAACCAACAAATGTCAATTAAATTGATAGGTGTCAAAAGAATAAAACCAAAATCAATTATCAATGTCATCTCAATATTTTACATAGTGATTCAAAAATATTATTATCATTGAAACCCTTATAAGCATACGTTATCAATTAGATCATTCATGCCTTGAACCATAAACTCAACTGTCAATTGATAATAAATAAGGCTTACATATGGAGGGAAACTGTACTCATGAATCAGATAATGTGAAGTCGTCATTATAATTCATAATGTCTCCTAGGGTTTTGTAATTACAACTAAGTACTAAAATCAACTTTAGATAATGATCAAACCATTCAAAACCATAGATATATAGATTTGATTGATTCATGAAATTCTAATACCCATGACTTAAATGCAAAATATGATCGAATGAAAAGCTTATAAAAACTTAACACTAAACCAAAATTCAATTATTCTGACTATATTACAATGAAGATTTTGAAATGATATATATATATATATATATAAACTCTAACTATTTCATCAGATATATATGCATTATAATAATGAAAGGATATTAAAAGATCAAGTTATATGTAAAATATAAACTTAAGGTTAATATAAAATATTCCAATTAATAAATCAACCCTAATTATAAAAATTACAGAAACTTATAGAAATAAATATCTTATTTAAACCAAATCTGTAGGATGTTCAAAATGTATTCTCATTTTAATCCTAAGAATTAATTAGCAAGCTATATCTTAAATCTCATGAATCAATATATAATCAAATGAATTAATAATAATGACAAAAATTGATTATATATAAAATTTACAAGATTTACAGCTGCTAATTTATCAAATTTATGAAAGTACTTCATAAATTTCTAATACGATTCTTATATCTTCTGAAATTGAGAGTACCTTCAGAATCAAAGGTTCTGAAGACACTCTTAAATAATCTTTTAAAATAAATCATAGAAGAGAACTGATCATTTTTTTAAGCATAATAGAAAAAATGAGAGGGTTGTTGCTGACTGCCAACAAATGGCGACGACCTGGGCGAACCAGTTATCTCTGCTCATACAGTTTTCAAATGATAGTATAAACAAAATCTTAAAAACCTATTCAAAAGCAATAAAAAATTCTCTGTCTAAGTAAAAACCATTATTCTGATTTATATTCGTAAGTATCATTCATAAATATCCCATCCTTTTAAATAAAAATATTGTTGAAGATAAACTTAGAAATATCCTAATCGAAACAAAGTAATTCATAGTAAAAATAATCTTCACCATTAGTATAAGATATAGAAATTTCCTTCTCTGAAAAATTTCTAGAATCTGTTCCATGAACATAATAATTTTCTTTCCTTTTAAAAAAAAAAGGTTAAAACAATTACTCTCACTGAAGACTGATATCTAGGTATGATAACCTGATGTGATAGTATCATTCACGAGAACTACCTGGAATAAGCAAGTTGGCTCGTGATGAGACCTCTTGTCTCTTGATTATTTAACCAAGAGCCATCACCCTGATGATCAGAAATGAATTTATCCTAGACAACACTGATGATCATGATTAGGCTTGTGATGAGACCTCCTATTCTTCAATCAAAATTATGTTTTACTTTATTTAATTTGAAATTTGAAATTTTATAAAATAAGAGATCATTACCTAGCATGGTGACCAAATGGTAATGTTAGTCACTAATATCACCAGAAAATGAATCAGCTGGCTCGTGATGAGACCCCCTATCTCTTGACCTTACGACCAAGAGCCATTATCAGTTTCTTAATAATGTCATGCCAGTGATATTTATGATCCTGATCAGATCGGATTTTTACTAAGACCTTTCGTTTCTCATTTTAGCATTTTATTGAATGGAACAGATTCTAAAAAGTTTTCAGAATGTAAATAACTTTTAAAAAATAATGACTGATAGTAGAGATCCATAAGAATTTTTCAAAGTACAAGTTTTGAAAAAGACATTAATTAGCTATCCCAAGTATTATAAGAAAATATAAGAGTGAGGAAAAATCTGAATAATACTTACAAATATTTACAAATAATGATAGGTTCTTAATAGACTTAAGAAACTTTGATCATTCTAAACAAATTAAAAGATTTAGTCTAATATCAGAATTTTAAACTAATGAACAAACTGGCTTTTAAAACACAAGACTTAATTATTTACACTTATCCTTTCAATTGACACATGTACATTAGTGACTGATTATTTTAAAACATATATACAGAGATTCGATAATCCTTAATACAAATGATCAATATATTAATACTTGATTAAGAAAATTAAAAATTAGTTTCAAGAGTAGAATGATCTTTGAAATGTACATAAGTATCGTGAATTTATCATAATCCTTATTTGATAAAAGATTGTACAAAATATTTATAATAAAAATATATACATGAAAATTTTAAATGAAATTACTTACAGACATAAAACAAGCTTATATACATAATTATATACAGTTTCAGGGTCTGAAAAATTAGCAGAAATATTTTTTTAAGATCAGTCCTTTCACTGGGAATGTTTCAAACTGACCTTCTAGGGTTTGCAAATGAAAGGTACTTGGACCTATCTTTTCAGCAATCACAAAGGGACCTAACCAAAGTTTTTGAAACTTAGTATGATCTCCTTTCTCCTCATGAACTTTGTCCCATTTTAAAACTAAGTCCCCCACCTGAAAATCTCGATTAGAACTTGAGGATTGATCAAACCAGGACTTCACAATTTGTTGATGTTTTGTAAAATGTTGCTTTGACTTGTCTCTTTCTTCCTCAAGTTTTAACAAAGTATTGATCATTTTTTCCATTGCTGGACAATTTTCATCTTGAAAAGACTGAGCTAACTGTAATGAAGGTAAAAATAAATTCAGTGGTAAAATAGCTTTAGTTCCATAAACCAAGAAGAAGGGTGAGTTACCTATTGCAGCTTTAGGAGTTAGCCTGTCTGCCCAAAGGGCATTAAATAATTCTGTATGCCAATCACGATGGTGAACTGAAA
>LPNX010351903.1:237897-266645 GCA_001517045.1 Pseudotsuga menziesii | reverse complement strand
ACCCTTGACTACCATTGAAGGTTTAATTTCCAAGTCATACTCTTGAAGAGCTGTCATCCATGGTGCCCTTTTTTCACCTAAATCTTTTTGCACTAGCAAATTTCTCACTGAAGGATAAGGAACTATCACTTTCATTCTAGATTTCAATAAATATGGATGAAAGTGTTTGATAGCTTTAAAAATAGCAAAAGCTTGCTTATCAACTTCATGGTAATTAAGTTCAGCACCTTTAAAATTCGAACTCATAAAAGAAATTGGCACTTCATTATTTTGTTGATTTAGTTGAGTTAAAACTGCTGTGTATGATATGTCAGAAGCGAAAGTATACAATATGAAATATTTGTTAAAATATGGGCTCAAAAGACTAGGAGCTTCTGAAATGGCTTCTAAATGTTTTTGAAATGACTCTTTTTTAGTTTGTCCCCAATTAAAAATAGCATCCTTCTTAATCTTTTTTTGTAAAGGATGGATGATTTCAAAAAAACTGGGGATGAATCTTCTGACAAAATTTATTTTACCAAGAAATGATTGCATTGCTTTTTTACTAGAAGGGTAAGTTATTTTTGAAATAGCTTGGGTTCACTCAGGATCAATCATGATCCCGTGTTTTGAAACCACGCAACCTAATAAAATACCTTCTGAAACATCAAATATTGTTTTCTTAGGATTTAAGGATACTCTAATTTTCTACATCGTTCAAATACCTTTCTAATATGATTAATATGATCATGTTGACATTTAGAATATACAATAACGTCATCTAAATAGACAACTATTGAATGATTAATTAAGCCTCTAAAAGCAATATCCATTTCCCTTTGAAAAGTTGCCCCGGCATTGATTAACCCAAAGGGCATATTTCTGTAAGAATATGTTCCCCATGGAGTTCTTAAAGCTGTTTTCAATTGATCATCTGGGGAAACCAATATTTGGTTGTATCCTGAGAAACCATCAAGAAGTGACAATATCTCAGACCCAGAAACTTTTTGAAGAATTTGTTCCATGGGAGGAACTGAGTAATTATCCTTTTATGAAGACTTATTAAGATTTCTAAAATCAACACATAATCTAATATCACCATTTTTCTTCCTAACTGGAACTAGGTTGGCTACCTACTGAGTGTGCCGAATAGGAATAATAATCCTTGCAGCTAACAATTTATTTAGTTCCTTCTTAATTGTGGGTTCTAATTACGGATGATATTTTCTTAGTTTTTGTTGAAAAGGTTTTGACTCTTGTTTAATTGGAATTATGTGTTGCATGAATTGTGGATTGAAGGTTTTCAAATCATCATATTTCCATGCAAAGACATCCTTAAATTATTTAAACAATTTTATGAATGTTTTTTTTTTTGGGGAGTGCAATCTATTCCTAGATTTACAGTTTGAGGATTTAGTTCCGTTCCTAAATTTATGATTTCATATTTCATTTGAGAGCTATTGGTTTTACAGTTAAGAACAGATCTAAATTTATCTTGAATATCAAAGAACTTTTCTAATCTCAAAACTGAATTAGGAATTGGTTTTACCTTCTCAAAATCTTTTTCAACTAAACAAAAATAATTTATTACCGAAAAATCCCATAGATTTTCGTCATGTGTAACTTCATCAATGGCTAAATCTTTAAAGGTATCATCATTTGTTAGAAAATTCAGCACCTACACATCATTATCAAACACGTGCGAGTTAAAGATATTATCTGGTATAGAAGGCCTAAAAATCAATTCAACTGAAAAGAAATATGGTATAAATTTTTTTGATGGGATTAATTTTGATGCTACATTCGCTAATAAATCTGCCTCTTGGTTTTGAACTCCTAGAACTAAAACTATGTTAAATGCATCAAAATGTGAAATGAGATTCAATACCTCTTGTTGATAATTCTGCAAATGTTCAAAAAGGAAATGAATAGAATTACGGACCTGACTGACGATGATTTCGGAATCACCATATGCAATTAACACTTTGATATCCAAATCAATCACTTTTTTCAAACCTTGTATTAAAGCTTCATATTCCACAGTATTGTTTGTACAATTAAATTCCACCCTACAAGCTATACATGTTTTATTTCCTTGAGGGTCTATTAGCAGGAAACCAGCTCCTGCTCCTTCTTTAGACTTTGCTCCATTGAAATATAAAGTCAAAGTAGAACTATTAACAACTACTTTACTTTCTATAATATTTACAATATTATGATTATCTACATCATTTATAATCTCCTTAAATGAAGAGTCATGAGAAATAGTTGTCACATTAAGAATTTCTGATTGCAATTTATTTTCAGAAAAAACAGAATTTTTAGATTTAAAATTACTAAATCCTAGTTCATACATGTAATTCCCTATAATGGAATCTGAAAATAAAAATGGTTCACTAGGATCGTGTAATTTTGTCACAGTATGTTTCATATATCTTTCCCTATTTATCTTAATTTGATTTGACTTTCCATTCTTAGGTAACCATAAAGTTGACCAGTCTATAGCAAAGAATCCATTCAATTGTTGAGACCAATCTCTACTAAAAAACAACCCATATGCATCAAGAATATCTGCAACCACAATGTCTATGATTTGAAAAACCAAAGGGTTACAAGCAATCCTGACTAAAACATCTTTCATCTCTCCTACAACCCTCACATTTGTCCTATCCAATTGAGTTATTTGTGAATTTGATGGAACATATTTTCCATTCAGCCTTTTGCATACAGATAAAGGCATTACATTGGAAGATGCTCTGAAATCAACCATGCAATTATGAACATTCCTATTAAAAATCTCAAAGGTAAGTAGGAATGGAGGAGTTGTTGATTTTTAATTCTTCCCTATTAGCGAGGCTTTATCAGCTGCTGACTTTCCTTTATCAGTTGATGTTACATCATTATTAGAATTGTTAGCAGCAACACTTTGTTTAGCATTAGGAATTATTGAACTCATGGCAAGATTTATAATATGACTATTAGGCATTGGGTAAATTTGAAGAAGATCATACATACTAATGTTTGCACGTGTCTTCTTTAAATCTTCAATTATGTCATATTGTAAATCCAACTTTGGAGAATTTTGAATAGGCTGAGCAATCCTCGTAGATTGAGTCTGTTTGCTAGATTGAGTCTGTTTATTAGGTTGTGAATTATTGTTATCATTAATCAGGGTAGAACTTGATGAATCTCCAGGAATGTTTGTGAATGTTCTACTATGAGTATTATAGGCATGTTGTCGTGAAGGAGGACTTTTACCTTCATAATCTTTTACAAGACTTTCCCAGAAATGACCATTAACTTGTTGAGGTTCTTTCAATTCTTCATCATTTTCGGATTTCTCTTCTTCTTCATTTTTAGCCATTTCTTGATTTGAGGGAGTTTCAGATAAGGATAAGACAACTCGAATAGTATTAAAAATTTCTTCATTTACTGCTATATCAGGCAGTGTACTTGTTTTATTATTAGTATTAGGATTCTATCTAAACTGATTTCTGAAATATCCTCTAGAGGAGGAAGCTTCAGAATTTGTTTTTTTTAATCCTACAACTTCATTGGTTAATGCCCAAATAGAATTCTGCAGCTTTTCTACATCAAATGCCTTATCCTTTTCTGAATTAGGTCTTTCAATTTTTCTACGAGGAAAGGTATCAGCTTTCCCACTTCTATCTGGTTCATAGGACATAGAATCCTTCTCAACTTTAATGGCTTCCTCAAACGTTTCTACCAGATTTGTTTTACCAGCGCTCTTAACGAACATCCCAGGATATTTTGGTAAAGATGAAGTATATTTCTCTATGATTATGTCTTCGGGTGGTTGAGAAGCAACATGAATTTTATTTTTAAGTATAAGAAACCTCTGATTAAAATCTTTAATCCTTTCTTTAGATTCCATTTTAATCTGAGATAACTCAAGGGCTAAAAGAGCAGGTGTTTTATCCTCCCCAAATTTATCTATGAAAGCTTTATTGAATTCATCCCAAATTGTGATTGATCCTTGAACTAATGAAAAGTACCAAGTAGAGGCTTTTCCCTCAAAAGTTAAAGGGAACAACTGACAAACCACATCTTCATGCTAAACATTCATGATTTGAAAAACTAACATGAATTTATCTATATGCACCTCTTTAGGTTCTTTGTTATCTGGGTTAAACTTCGGAAGAAGTTTATTTGAATGTTTGGGCAAAGGATGTTGTATACCAGGTACAACTATAGCAGCTGTTCTCAACCAAGGAAGTTGTGGATTAGGTGGAGGATTACCTCCTCCTCCTACAGGTATGTTTCCAGCCATAGGACTTCCTTCAGAATCTGAAGAAATCCATGAATTAGATGACCTTGGACTATCAGGTGGTGATTCTGGAGGAGAGGGTGGTTGATCAAAACTGCCTACTGAAGTCAATCTTCTAGCAGCATTTATTCAAGTAGTTTCTCTCTGATGAATTCTAACTTGATAACTTGGAGTGCTATCAGCTTCTACTAAATCTTGAGTAACTATATTCAATTGTGGATTACGTCTTTGTTGTCAAGGTAGACCATAATCTATTATAGTTACACCAATTTGATTAGCATATGCTCTTGTAAGAAGATCACGTGATTCTTCTAAAGTTTGAGTACTTTGTTCAGGAGTAAATGGGGATGTGATATGATAACGCTCAAGGATTCTCCTAACAGTTTCTATGAACGGTGATCTGCTGACTTCAGATTGTAACAGAGGTTGTTGACTTGTTGAATTTTTATCATTAGTTCTACCTGCCATTAATCATTAACAGACCCTCCTTCTAGTGCCATTTGTTGGCCTGGATTTCTAACATAGGCCAACTAAGGAGATTAATCCCACACAAGTTCCTTAGAGCAACTCCCAGTGTGTTTTAATATGGCAAAACCTTGCAGGTTATGGTCCTGCAACCTACTGAATTTTTCTCTTAAGGAGAATTTAAAATTCAGTAAAAAATTATCCTAATCTAATTATTATTTAAATAAACTGTAGAATTAGTTTTCTAAGACCTAAGTTATCCTAAAATGTTTTCTTAATGAAAGTATTCAATTTTTGAGGATTTTGCTTCAAATATTCTAATTCAAAGACTATTATAAATATTACAGAATTAATCTAATTCTATTTAACAACTATTAAATATAAATTAAAGTTTTAAAATAGACTATATTAAGACTAAAATTAACTAATTATTCTATCTCAGCTCAGAGCAACTTAAATACTAGATTAATTATTAATTAATATTTCAAGTAAACAGAAACATAAATAATTATGATTTAAATGAAAATGTTTAAATCATTAACATTAAATCACTCTTTTATATATTCACAATAACAGAAAAATTAAATTAGACAACTACTTTAAACTTCTCTGTAATGTTTTATTAATTAACAATCAATAATCAATACTAAATATTTGAATAAAAGATGATATTTATAATGAAAACATTATAAAATATAAATGAAATCAAAATAAACATAAATATGTATATTACTAAGATTCGAATTTTCAATAAAAATATTGATCAATTCAATATAGTAACATACTAATTCAAACAGTAATATTGTGTTAACAAAGTATTATATCAGATAATGAATACAATCATAACAAAGTATAACTGTACCAAAGTATAACTAGAAGATGATATATTGCAATATATATATATATATATAAAAGTGTTCAAAAATAGTACCGAATAGTGATACCAGTCTAAGAACTTAAGTCACACTCCTTCTCCGAAGGTAAAACTCCAGTAAAGAGATAAAACTAGAACTAAAATGATATTTCAATTATCTTTTTCTTCTGATACTCCATCCACTTTTACATCGAACTTACTAGTTTATATAACCAAACTAGTCCCTCATTTCAGTTTCTAATAAGTTCTATAATAAAGACAACAGGAATCCTATCCCTATTTAGTTGCATCGAATCTCTTCAAAAAGACACATGTCATAAACATTTATACTATGGGATAAAACTGTCAATTAAGTGACTAGCCTGTACTATCTCCTGCTTCAAATGAACTGACTTATAACGTGGCCATCTTGAACATCCAATCCTTCTAGAAGCACCAACGTATGCCAACTGTGAACAAAAACAGCCTATATTCTTTATAGCATAACGATACCATGTACACCTGTAACATACAAAATAAAATTCTTATTAAAATCATGTTAACAGAAAATAAAATAAAGCAAAACAAATTATATGCATGCCTGCAAAATCTACGATTTTGCAGGTGTGCTCATTAAAACATTTATTTCCTGTCAAAAAGGGAAATAAACCACATAACCAAAAGAGAAACGACATCAAGTTCTGTTTTGTAAATTGATTACTCTTCTTGCTTCCGAAAGTTTAGCTTTGAGCCTAATAATTATCAACTTATGTCGATCTACTTGCTCAAGCAAGTGCTGGTTAGTGTTTATCATTGATTTCTTGGCTTCCTTGTATCGATTCTTCTTCAGGTTCATGTACTTCCATCTATTAACCCAATTTAGTAATTCTACCCTGAATGTTTTATTTTCTTCATCTTTTAAGGCTGCATTTGCTTGACATTCTTTTAATTCATTTTTTTAATTCTGCGATTTTGGTTTCATATACTTTGTCAAGTACATGTTGAAGGGTTTCTTCATCCTGATCACGAAATGAATCATCAGACTCAGAAGAATTAAGATTATTCACATCCTTATCTGGTGATGGGATGCTTATAAATGATGGATCAGGGCCAAACCCACAAGCATCCATACATGATGGTGCTATTTCAAACTTACTTGGATCAGTAATGTTTTTGGCCAACGATTTTTCATGATTCTCCACTATGTGAATAGGTTCATTCATATGTGTTGTCTCAGGAATCAAAGACAAAACATCATCCTCAAGTTGAACAACAATTGGTTGAGCATTCTACTGAATGGTTATAGGAACAGAGGCTGTAGTCGTCGTAGTCATGCTTCGAGTGAATCTTCGTTTACGAACAGACACAGAACCTTTTGGCTCAAAACCTCTTCTATCACAGCAGACTTGTGCTAACTGTTGAAGTTTTCCCATAGATTCATCACAAGGTTTTTTAGAAGTACACAAATGAGAGGGGGATTCACGAGTAACAGAATCAAAATTCTCATCATTCATCAATTCACCATCCACCTTTACAGATGTGCTGAAACGTTTGACAGATGGGGATTGGTCCATATTTGTTTCAGCATCAAATGGATAAACCTTATCACTAATATGAGTATCTAAAGGCGAACTTGCTTCCTGTAACTTACTACCCGCTGGCTTAGCTTTATGAATATCATCCACCTCAGATTTTAATGGAGTTTTACGCTTTCTGCGAGTTTTAGGAGGAGGATTAGGCCAATACTGTGTCGACCCTAGCTTATTTTCAACCAATAATTCATCCCAAGTCCTACAACTAAGGGATAACTAATGCTGAACTAGAATTTTAATCAAACCATGGTGGAACAAGCTCCTATTAGGGTTTCCTATAGTACTCTACACTGAATGTGCCATTTTCTTCAAGCTTTCAAGAAAATAGAAAGGAAGATTGAGCTTACAACCCTTCAAAGCTAATAATAATTGCAGATGGTAATAATGGAGATGAGAGAAGCAGCCGTCACAAGAGACATACCTGACTAAAATTTCATAAGACGCTCGCCATTCTAGTTTTAAGAATTTAACTGAAACCCCAACCTTTAGCTTTGCATTAGCAGGTAAGAGTAAAAGTAATGACCTGCACCTTTTCTTATCAACCTTTCCTCCTTTAAACCAATGTTCTTCGGTCTGAGGAAGCTTTGTAGCTTCTACAATTTTGTCTTCATCAATTATAAATTTAAACCCCCTAATTTGAGCTACATTCTCCTTCAGGCTCATAGCGAATTGTTTCGTAACTTCAGCATTATGACCACTCAAACATCTAAAAAATGAACCCCATCCTATCTTTTCGAACAATGCAGTGACTTTCTTATCAGCTTCCACTAGCTCAGGCCCTGAAATCTCGAATCGGCTGAGAGGAGCCATTTTTTCATCACTTCCACTCTGGTCTCGATTTGAAACGAATGCAGTTGTGAAGCCTTTGAAGGAATAGGGATCCAAGTGAAAGGCATTATGTGAACCGTCAAATCCTTAATTGATTCATACGTGACAAGAACGAGAACCCCAATTTTGGCCATGTTAACTAAATCTCAAAATAATGAGAACAAGTGTAAGTGTTTTGGTGCTATGAGTAATGAATAAACTAATCATAACTAACCAAATCCTTCAGAAAACATTATGTTAATACTTTGAATTCTAATTGAACTTCCATATTCGAAGTAATTCAATTCACGGATCGATAACCGAAGCATTGATAATACACAGTATGGAATGATAGCTTCGTACAGGTGCCATAAGTGGAAATAACTATCAGTCATTTATGAAATTGAATTCTAATGACACGATTTCATCCTTAAACCAACAAATGTTAGTTAAATTGATAGGTGTCAAAAGAATAAAACCAAAATCAATTATCAATGTGATCTCAATCTTTTACATAGTGATTCAAAAATATTATTATCATTGAAACCCCTATAAGCATGCTTTATCAATTAGATCATTCATGCCTTGAACAATAAACTCAACTGTCAATTGATAATAAATAAGGCTTACATATGGAGGGCAACCGTACTCATGAATCACATAATGTGAAGTCATCATTATAATTCATAATGTCTCCTAGGGTTTTGTAATTACAACTAATTACTAAAATCAACTTTAGATAATGATCAAACCATAGATATATAGATGTGATTGATTCATGAAATTCTAATACCCATGACTTGAATGCAAAATATGATTGAATGAAAAGCTTATAAAAACTTAACACTAAATCAAAATTCAATTATTATGACTATATTACAATGAAGATTTTGAAATGATATATATATAAATAAACTCTAACTATTTGGTGAGATATATATACACTATAATAATGACAAGATATTAAAAGATCAAGTTATATGTAAAATATAAACTTAGGGTTAATATAAAATATTCCAATTAATAAATCAACCCTAATTATAAAAATTACAAAAACTTATAATAATAAATATCTTATTTAAACCAAATCTGTAGGATGTTCAAAATGTATTCTCATTTTAATCCTAAGAATTAATTAGCAAGCTATATCTTAAATCTCATGAATCAATATATAATCAAATGAATTAATAAGAATGACAAAAATTGATTATATATAAAATTTAGAAGATTTACAGCTCCTAATTTATAAAATTATGAAAGTAATTTATAAATTTCTAATACGATTCTTATCTCTTTGAAATTGAGAGTACCTTGAGAATCAAAGATTCTGAAGGCACTCTTAAATAATCTTTTAAAATAAATCATAGAAGAGAACTGATCTTTTTTTTCAGCATAATAGAAAAAATGAGAGGGTTGTTGCTGACTACCAACACTACCCCATCAATTTGATCACTAAATGTTTCAAAGAAGTCTTTTCTAAATATCATATGACATGTGGCTCCGGTATCCAATAACCAAATGTCATTCCTTGAAAACAAGTACTGAAAGCTTCTTCAATTCCTAGATTACAATGTGCAACAACATAATGTGCAAATTCAAGAGGGTTACCTTTATCATTTCCTTTATCTTGTACTTGCTCTTTCTTGTTAACAATTTTATCCCAAGAAGTTCTACAATAACTCGTAGTATGACCATTTTTTGTACATCTATAACATTGTTTCTCTCCTTGATTAAATCCCCCCCCCCCTTCCTTTGTACTTCCCTCTTTGTCCTCTACCTCGACCTTTGCTTCTATTTTCATCCTTTGCAAATTCTTCTTTTGATTTGTGTCCTTTCTGTGCAAGACACAAAGTTTCTTCATTGGGTTTAGACTCCTTCTTCCCAAATGCTTTCTCTCTTTCTGCAATTTTCTCAACAAGTGCTTCAAAGGTCATAGCTTTCATTTGGCCACTAGTTTGAAGTGATTCTAAATAATGAGTATATGTAGGATAAAGAGGTTTAATAAATGCAGTAAGGTGAATGTTAACTTTTACACCATTTGCATCAATATCATGGAAAATGGCTCTAATTTCAGAAGCAAGTTTCATTGGATCGTTATCTTTTAATTCTAAGTTAAATAATTTCATCAACAGTTGTATGATTTCAAGCTTAGAAAGTGAATCATACAAATCTTTTAGTTTCTTTAATGCTTTCCAAGCACTTTTGCTAGAAACCAAATGTCTACTTACTTCTTCACTTATAGAGGCAATAATCAAGGCATAAGCCTTCTTGTCCTTGCTTTTCCATAATGCTAACCTTGTCCTTGGTTTTCCATAATGCTAACTCTTTGGCATTAGTAGGTGGTACTCTTGCACTTTTATCCACTTGATCTATTGCTTCTCCATCTTTCTTATCTTTTTCACAAATTCCATCCCAAGTATCATTAAAAATAAGGGTATTTTTAACTTTACAAAACCATTCGTGATAATTTTCTTTTTGAGAGAAAATAACTCCAACAAATGAAATTAAATAATTCATTGAAATTTATTGTGTAGTAAATTTTTGTGTACAAACCATTGCACCAAAATTTAAATGGCTGCTCTCTTCCTTTTTCTTTTTCTTTTTGTTTTAAAAAGAAAATAATTCTTCAAAAGAATTTTCTAACGAAGTCTTTCTCACTAATGCTTATTTCTCACTAATGCTTCCCTCCCTTGATCTGATACCACTCACACAAGCCATGAAGAACCTCATCAAATCAATATCTTATTAAGTAGATTAGTGTTACATATAAAGGATATCAAAACCATTATAACTAGATTATTAACTAGAATTTACTAACTAATAACTGAAATATTATTTACAATGTAATACACAAGGATTATTCAACACATTTTAGATATATTTTTCTTCTCTAGAGAGTAGTGCTCCTACTAGAGTTATCCCAATGATTTTAGGGTCAATTGAACACTTGATAAGTCAAACCTCTTTTTTGAGTTTCAAATTTGTGTTACAACGAATTATACCCTTTTTTAGGGATTAGGGTGCTCTTGCATCATTCTCCCCACTTTCTAGGGTTTAGTTCACTTCAATTAACTATTTTTCATACTTAACTGACAAATGCACTCTATTTGGCTATTTAGGTCCAATTACAATCGAGTTTCACATGGATGTCTAGTTAAGTAGCACTTTCTCATGCATGACACAGTCAACTACCTCATGAAGTACTTCTAGGACCTATTAACCTTAGCTTCATACACATGGCCTAGATTATTTCATGGGAATGGTGCACTTATCTAATATTGGCAGAAAAGAACCTCACAGATTATTTCTAGGCCTAGTTAAAACCTAACAACACTCTTATATTCAACAACTCCATAAGGAGGGCACATTTGACCATTCATGGTGATTTTTCCAAAGTTTAAAACTAGCAAATTTATGCTTGTGCATGTAATTAATCCTAGATTAGTTACCTGTATATGTAAATTTGCATCTCATTGATTGTAATGTACCTAACAACCTGTCTTCACTATGGATACCATGGGGTACCCAAATCTATACATTGATTCTACCCCTCGTGCCAATTTCAATTTTTTCTTTCCAATGGATTTCTATTTATGCCATTGGTCTAAATTATTCATTATAACGGTGTAATCATTAATTCCATGAATGAATTCAAGCCACCCTGCAATAATTCATGTTAAAAAAATTTCCACAAACAATGATATGAAAAAAACACATAAAGTAATATATATCCCATGACATTCAAACACATTTGGAACTTATATTTATAAATTTTCTCCAACTAGATGAAAGCAAAATACATTCCTTCCAACTGTAATAACTTTGTTAATCCTTCTCTTTCTTTCACAGACTCCACCCCCAAGCTAAGGCTGTCAATTCACAAACAGTTACTTTTCAATTATTTCACTCATTCACACTTACACTACCCAAAGGTTATCAGCACAAACTAAAGACACTAAGAGGGAGTGCTATACTCGAGAAGATTATGACTAAGACTTAAATTTTCAAATTTTCAGAAGGAAGAATTTCTTCATTATTTACGAGAGAAGAACAAAGGGTTATGTTATGAAGAAAACTATACAACGGACCATTGCAAAATAGAGTAAACCCAGGTAAATCGGATTCTTCTTAGTGAGATGACAAATTATTAATATGAAGAGGTTTAAGCGATCCAAGATTCTTACATCGCTCATCATCATCACCATTCTCAGAATCTATAGGAGAAAACACATATCCCCATCCAGAAACGATAACCTCATTCATCTTTGACAGATACAAACCCATCTCTTATTGAGCGTGAAACTCATTCTCCCTTATAGCTTCCAGAAAATCAGTAGAAACAAGAATAGGGGTTTTAAAGTAGAACTAGATCCAGTCACCCAAGCTTCCCGTTTGTCCTTCCAAACTCCAGTGGACAAACTCTTGTGTTCCCAGAATTTCCTTTTAACGGAAAGAGAGCATTCCTTTGCCACAGGACCATATTTATGGTAGCAATTGCAATCGAAAGGAGTCCCTGATAATCAAATATTTTGAGCAAAAGAGACATCCCCTTCCTGGAGGATAATGGACTCAGTCATCTAAACCATCGTAAATTCAGGTGAACTAAATTTTTTTCCATTACCATAATATCAACTTCAACAAAGTGTTCTATGCTGTTTTCAGCAACTTTGAAAAAACCAAAATTCCAAAGGCAAATGGGGCATTTAACCCAAATCGGAACACCGATTTTACATAATTTGCAAGAACACTTTCCACAATTCTGCTAAAAAAGTTCTTATTATCAATAATACTTAGCTCTTAGCTCTGATACCTTTATATTGTCAACAAAAATAAAACCATTTACGCTGCAAACTCAATACAATTGTTAAATCTCAAAATATTAAAATCTAATCGTCAGCATGAACCTGCCAAAGCAATCATTCAATCATTGCTTTAAGGCAGGCTGATTAATAGTCCCATGTTTCCTGAGACGTGATACTCCGTAGTGCCATTAAACGCCAGCTAAGCTTGATCTATCACTTCAAAATGCACAAATTAATCCGTCCAAAAATCATAATGATCGTTCTGTAAGTACCTCTCCAAACTCCATAATATCTTGCCAATCAAGTCACCTCGTGTTTGACAATCAAACTCCATCTTTAGCGCCAACGTCAAAGCTACCGAGTTACAAGAAGGTTTCAATGCTATATCGATGGCAAGGTGACAGTTTCATGTGATCGTATAAATTTTCTCCTTTCTTTGTCAATTTTCATGTGAGATATGACGCTACTATAGAGATATTGGGCATAATAAATTATTTACATGAATACATATAATACAAAACTCGAAAGTGCTTTTACAATGGAACCAAATGTAAAGGACAAAATACTTCATTTCAGCGACAACTAAGTCTTTACCAAATATAGTAATGGTGTGGTCCATATGTCTTTTATAAACCAAATTTATTCTCTTCGCACACCTCAATCCCATTACCAGCTGTAACCTACAGGAGCAGGATGGACATTTCACCCAAATCTAGGAAGCTATCAAAATATGAGGACTTGATATCCTCAGAATCTGGGAATTCCTGATCAATCAAATTACAATAAGAAGAAGGGCTATTTTCCTGCAATATTATACTTTGACTGACAGAAGGGGAGGGGAACTGGTAATGATCATCTATTCCATTGCTCGTGTTTATCATGCTCTTTGGTTGAAGATCATGAATCTCTTCCAGTAGATCATGTTGATCATCTCCCATGCAATCTTCTAACAGTAATTGGCACCATGATTTGGAGGTATCTATTTCTACAGCATGATCTGCTGCTTTCAAGCATTCTTCTTCATTAATAGCATCATGGCTATCCTGTACAGGATCATTTAATTTATATCTATCAAGATTGCGAATATCTGCTGCTGTCTTTCCAGAGTATCTGATTGCCTTTGTTTTCAAGGGTAGAGTTTGAGCGATATAATTATCTTTATCTACGACTCCTAATTTCGAAGAAGGCATGTCCCTTGATCTTTTCTTTATCTTTTGAAATGTATAAGGATCGAATTCACCCTTCTGGACCCTCTTGCTCAACTGACTATTCCAGTAATTCTTGATTTCATTGTCTGTTCGACCAGGGAGTCGTCCTGCTATCAACGACCATCTGCACATTCCCATCTGATATTAATGAACATATGCCCATTAATGGTCCTTCATCTACTACACCTTACCATGTGACACTGATGGTCATTGACCTAATATATGTCACTCTGAAATCATAATATCAAACTAACTTGAACATCGCCAGATTGTAAAAAAAATGTTGACAGGCATACCGATTGCCAAGAAATCGATGTAATCTAACAAGAAGTTCGTCTTCCTCGGGGGAAATATTTCCTCTCTTAATATCTGGACGAAGATAGTTCAACCAACGCATTCTACAACTTTTCCCACATCGTTTGAGACCTGAAAAAAAAAATTCTTCAGCTCAAGCTCCATATATTAGCTTCAAAGCTTTTCATTAAAGGACATTTTCTTCCCAGAGATCAATGGTATTTTTAGTAAATCAAACCACGTATATGACTGCGCCTCATAGGCCTTAGCTATTATATAGTTTTACAGATTAGTCCACCAGTACGCATTATTCATAGTCAATCTACTCTGGAAAAGAGGTCAAAAGGCTCACCTGCTTTCTTAGGCAGAAATCTCCATCCACCGCCTCCATGATTTTTAATGTATTCACTCAAAATCTTGTCCTCGCTAGCAGTCCAAACCCCGCGATTGAGACTCCGATCCTGATCATGTTTTGAAGAAGAAGGAGATCTACCCATGATCGACTATGACCTAATAGATCCAAGAAACACTCAACCAGCAGCTCACATAGAATAGAATACTCTCTTTCAGATACCACTTCTTTACTGCTCCCCTTTCGCCTATGACCTAATAGATCCAAGAAACACTCAACCAGCAGCTCACATAGAATAGAATACTCTCTTTCAGATACATAGAATAGAATACTCACTTTCAGATACCGCTTCTTTACTGCTCCTCTTACAGCATAATAATAAGACCGGAATATAAATAGACACAGACCGACTACAGCCTGATGATAATTTTCTAAATAAACGTGGACCTCGTCGTCCTATTAGAGGATCGAGATGCAATTAGTAAAGCCTGGCTAGTTACCAGACAAAGGTGATAAAGAGCGAAGGACGCCCAACTGTGCCAATGTGTTTCCACGTTAACAATTGATAAAACTTCGATGTTGATGACTTCATGTCCGTATTCTAATAATTGAAAACAAAAGATCTTGAGACTAGGGCCGCATCTTTTCAGTGAACCCAGAAGCCGCATCTTTTCAGTGAACCCAGAAGATCTTTTGTTTTACTGGGCGTGTCAAGTCTCAACTTCAAGTTCCCAACTGTCATTCTTAGGCACAACTACCCTTCTTCTTAAATATGGAGTGAGCTAGCTATGGAGCAATCCTCCCTCCATCGGACGGAGGAGGAGCAAAGTCAACGCTAACTTTGCTTAGCTCCTCCTCCGTCCAATGAGGGAGGATTGCTCCATAGCTAGCTTACTCCCTTAAATATAATGACAACGTTATTAAATATAATGACAAATGGTACGTGCAATGTCTCCATCGGTGGCTAAATGTATAATTGCATTTAAAAAGTATCACAAAGGAACAAAAAACCTGTAATGAGAAAGTATAAGTCAAGAATTAGCTATTTTGAGGCATAGTATATGATACACATTATCATGAAATTGTAATTATCTCTAAAATATCAAAGAACTGCTACTTAAAAAAAACTAATTTGATTGGAAAAGAAATTTCATTACATACAAATTCAACAAACCCATCCGTACATATTTGGACACAGCTATGTCAATTTTGAAAAAGAAAAAGCAAAAGCATACATACTAGAGACAGAGTTATACTTGAATTCAAATCTTAGAGACATAACACTTTGGAAGTTTCGATGCATATAAATGTTCGTGACATAACTCTTTTTCTTTTCTAAATTAAGTGAAATTATTGAAAGCAAAATTTCTTATTTGTCTCTATGGGAAGGGGTTTTCAAATTTCAGGGTGTTAAACATTCATTTGGATACATCTGCATGGTGTATGGCGGTGGGATTGCAAAAGTTTGGAGAGCTCGACATGCATTATGATCTTTGTCATAAGATATTTTCACATGTATGTTTATGGTACTCTTGAACATATCTCGTACATGCATGATGTTGTGTGCCATACGATAAGATATTGTCACATGTATGTTTTTGGAACTATATACCATGGTTCATGCATCATAAGGTTCACAATGGGAAATTATCTAGTTTGAATGGTGGAGTAGTTTGAATGGTAGAGTGGTTAGAATGGTGATGTTATTTATTTGTAAATGTTGACTTTTATATTGTTTTGATAAGGTTTGTGCAAGTTGGGATTAATAATGCTACTTGTGTATAATAGTGTGTTTTATGATGGGATAGGTGTTTTTGAGGTAAAACAATTAAAAAAAAATGTAAATGTAAAAAAATGTCTTAAGCAAATTATTACTATGAGATGTTATTAATGTTCATTCTATCTAATTTGGATCTATAAATTTGAAGATCTCTACTTTCTTTGCAATGGGTTTTCTTCTCTACTATTATGTTGTTTCTCTTTGTAAGTGCATGTTCTTGGCATTGATGTGATTGCTTATACATGGTTGACTAAATAAATGGATTCTTGATAGGCTAATGAGTGATTTTTTTCATCTAAGTTATTGCTCTATGTTTCATTTATCCAGTTCTTTAGTTATAAGTTATTGCTAGATATGTTTATGATATCACAACTCTTCAATGGATATGAATAAGACAACCTTAAATTTATTAATTTTATTTTTGATAGGATGCCATTAGCTAACAATAATATCTTTTTGAGTCATTAACTACTTCCAAAGGTTTGGTTTTTCATTGTAGCTTTTTTCTATAGGTTGTCATTAGTTAACAATAAGGTTGAACTTTTAGTGGTTAGATATGTGCTTCATTTTTCATCATGCATTTTGTGCTTTCATGTCAAAGTCACTTTGAGACCCAACATCAACCAACCTCCCACATATAAAAAGAGGAGAGATAGAGATCCAAAATGCATTTGAACATTAGCGAATGGATGTAAGACACAAAACCTACAAGGACAATTCAACACTTAATCAAGGTTAATAAAAACATAAAGGACAATGTAAATGTTAGAAATTAAATGAGAATAAAGAGAGGAAAAACAAAGAATTAAATAAAACAATGTGTGTGTGTGTGTGTGTGAGAGAGAGAGAGAGAGAGAGAGAGAGAGAGAGAGTTACCAATAGAAAATGAAAGGTTAGTCTCTTGGATTTCCCATTACCCCTGGATCCCTTCCCCATCTCTCCTATATATTCTTGTAACTTAACACTCAAAAAGATTTTTTATTTTTCTAGCCAAGATGTGAGAATGACCTACAGCCATTTAAGCTACTTTATAACTTGATATTGTCAAAATGAGAACTGAGAAATGATTTGAAGTTGGTTTTCCTCATTGGGTTTCCAAGGTAAGACTTTTGTGTTAATTGTGTCACGATTTTATTTCTATGTGATTGAAATTTATTTACGAAATCATTCATGGATAGCTATGGTAAAATATGTATGATATGGATTCTGAATTCTCCATTAAATTTGGTACATGTGATTTATTGGAAACTATTAAACTCTTTACTCTACCTAGGTTTAGTTTAATGGTGTGAGAATCTATTGTCTATTGTACCTTTATGGATTTCTTTCATAATTTCATTCTCTCTAGCAACTAAACCATACCAAAAGCTCTTTATTCCCAGCCATTCATTTTTCGCTTAGGATGAGGACCTATGGATACTATTAAATGACTATTATTAATAGTTGAATTTCTAATTTTGATTGCAAGTATTAAGAAGAAAAAATACTTGAAGGATACCATTAGCATCCCAAATCCAATCCAACATGTCCAATCCAACATTGAGTATTCCACATTTTTGAGAGCATGCATAGGCCTATTTATCCATAGGAGTTTGTAAATTGTAATTGGAAGAGGCATGTAAAGATATATGCATTCTTGGAGAAAGCTTGAGTCTATACGCTTCCTTGTTTTTAAGGTTATGCATTAGACAATGTATTGGGAATGAGTATTGGTATTGATGGACATATAGTTTGTATTTATCCCCTTCCTATCATTTTTACATAGTATTTTTCTTTAGTCTACATGGGTGTGTCTTTAAGGAAGGTTTTTGCCATTTAATGAACCATTTATGTGAATGTATAATGATGATACATAGTTTAATTAGTGAACCATCCTTGATGTTTATTTAGGGACCATCTCTCACATGATAGATCCATTTCTCACATGCTTTAATCAATTACCATGTTATACATGTCTTGGAGTAATGCGTTTAGCATTGTTTCCTTGTCTTATTCTATATTCATGTGAACCCAACTCATTTATATATGTGTTTAATGAGTGTCCCTTACTCTAATATCGAGATCCCCTGATCCCTCAAAAAATAAATTATGCCATCATACCTTTCAATATTGTCAACATGGATCCCAAGCTCCATTAGGAAAATAGTATATGACCCAAGTTTCCTCAAATTTTCTTTAAATAAGGATATTTTCCTTGTATAAATTCCCCCCCACAACGATAGTTCTAGATTTTTTTTAATTTATCTTAGTTAATATAGTTTTTATTAGATGTTTTTGAATTCTTTATGTATGTATGCATATGATTCTGATCATTATAAATTCCTTTTTCCTTTTATCTCTTTAGTTGTTATTGTTGTTGTTCCATATAATGTGAGGCATTACATACTTTTTTCCTTCATAGAACTTCTCCTTGAAGTTAACATAAAATTGCATAGATCCATCTTAAATTTGGATCTATCAAGCACCGATAGGGATCCAATTTCTTGTGTAATTTTTTTTTTTTAAATTAAAGTTTGTACACATCAAAAAAATGTATACCTCCAAAAAATTTATCCCTCTTGGTGCCTGATAGATCTTGATTTAAGGTGGATATATGTTGGTTTTCATTTTATTTTATTTTATGAACTCACATGGATTTTTTAACTACTTTTTATTTTTTGTAACATAACTCTATGCTATGTGACAATATCTCTGCCATATTGGACTATAGATCACTTCGCTCCTCTCGATGCAATTATGTTACATGTAATTTAAAAAAATTTAATCATCGCCATTATTATTACTAGTAGCAATATTAGTATTAGTATTAGTATTTTACCCTTAACTTCCACACATTCATCCTCTATTATAATTTGCAAGTTCCAAGTGACCACAACAAGAATAAAATATCCACATCATAAATTTGTGTAAGTGTGAGCACAACTCTATCATCTTCCCAATGTTTTCAATCATGCTTAAAGCATAATGATCTATCTAGGGCCTCAATACCAAGTTCTCATCTACCCAAGTAGAAATTTGATCTAGTACACTAACTCACATACCCCATACATCTAAAAAATGTGGCTTAAACTCCCCTTGACAACTTCACAAGAAATCAGTACCAAGAATCAACGATACAACCCTTCACAACTCCATAGGAAAGTATAACTCTAGCCATTCTCCCATACCTTCAACATCAAGAAATTTGAAGGAACACTAGCATAGGATTATTGTTTGAGTTTCTTCCCATGCCATATGGTGTTACTTAGAAATTATCCTTCAATATTATGGTATCCCACAACATACTTGAATGAAATGGACCTATACTCCTATGGGTGGATTTCCTATCTAGTTCCACCTCATAATATGCATACAATGCATTGGTTATATTCATAACATCAACTTGTGTTATTAATAGAAAAAATCACACAAAAAAAATCACATAGTATATAACACATTCAATCATTAGAACAGATCATCATTGCTACATTCAAAATAATAAGAACTCTTACTCCTCCATTCAAGCACACAAATATCTCATCCTGAGATGTCATCATCAATGAACCACATGTAATTACCATAGGTCATCACATTACGAGATATCATTAAACAAATAACATGCAATTATCGCATGCCAACATCATATCATGAAATATAATCAAACTACATACAATTATAAGAACCATACCCACATTGTATCATCATCAAGGATATAACATCATCGTATCATTGCCAAAGAATATCACATCGTTGTACATAAAAAAGAATTGCAAGAAATTACTACTTGCCATCATAAGCATCATTAATGTAACTATGTGTTAAGTCCTACATGTGTTCATAAGACTATAAAACACCATGAATATTCTAATTATGCTAGTCACCTCAATGCATAGAATGTATGTAAAGTGAATAATACATCATGAACATTACTATCATGACTAATCAAATGAATGCTTAATATATAGTAAGACATCCTGAACACTCTTATCATGATTAATCAACAAAATCAAATCCACGAGTATGCATGAATATTTTTTTTTCCACAGAAAAAAATCGTAATTTATCTATATGCAAAATTACATTCTTCAGATGGACCAATATCAAATGATGAATATTGTCCATGATCAAAAATTTCATTCACAGAGTGAATTCTAAAAAAAAAAGATCATAAAACAAATCATAGAAATTACAGATATCATATATCAACAGATAAAATCTGTACCGCTCTGAAAAACATAAAGCCTACATAAGCTCAAAAAATATCAGCAAATTAATGTTGTCCAAATAGTCTCCAAAACATCATGTTTTTTTACATATCACATATGTATCAAACCAATATAAACATAAGTTCAATAACAAGTAAAAATGTTGTCCAACCAAAAACCCCAAAGAGTATGAGGAACAGATACTCAAAAGTCAGACCAGTCAACCAAAGAGAAACTAGTAAGGCAGAACAGACTCAAATCTCCCAAATGCACAGTGCTCAATTATCTGCTAGTTTCCAACCATAACATTTGCTCTAGCTTTTGCTAATTCATCTACAAGGGAGTTTCTTTCATGATAAATGTGCTTGAAATCCACAAACTCAAGCATTTCAGAAAGTCTGATAACTTCATGAAGAACCTGTGATAGTTGAAGATTCTAAATTCTAAACTTACCAGAGGCCCAATTAATAACCAGCAAAGAGTCTCCAAAAATATGAATCTTAGAAATATTTTTGTCTAGAGACAAAGTAAGCAATAACTTTAAACCAAAAATCTCAGCAAAATTGTTAGTTCCATAACCCAGGCCAGCTTTAAAATTAAAATAATGATTTTCAGCAATAAAAAGAAAACCACTAGCTCCACATACTTTAGGATCACCTGTTGCTGAGCAGTCAAAATACCCCCAAGAAAAGAATTTATCAATATTTTCCTCCACCAAAGATCTATTCTTTACCACAATATTATCTTGAGGGTAAGAACTCAACAAACCCCAAAATAAAGAGGAAACTTGTGAAGGCTGAAGAATAAAATCTTCAAAGCAGCTATTATTTATTTCCTTCCAAATGAACCATGAAACAATCATAGGTAATGATCTAATATGCTTCACCTCCTCTTTAAGACACCACTTCTTAACATAGGATATCACCGAATCTGCATACCATAAGTTTTGAAGATGTAACTTGGCCTCAAGTTCAAACCAAACATTTTTGGAAAAAGAACAATCCACAACTAAGTGAAAATTAGAGTCAACATGCAACTTACACAAATATCATCTACCAGGTCCTTCCCTTCCTTTCCTATAGAGAACATCCCAAGTTAAAGCTTTATCAAATAATAAAAACCAGCAAATTGTTTTTCCTTGAGTGGACACTTGAACTTCCATAACAACTTCCACCACCAAGAAATTTCCGCCACATTCCTATTGAGGATCAACTGAAGATATCCCTCTTTTAGAGAATATTTCCCATATTTAGACTAATTCTAGACCAACATATCAGCCTCATTGGATAAACGAACATGGAAGGATTTTGGAATAGACGGAAAACCATTCCAACAAGAAACATCCTATAGATCCACTAAACCAATCCGATCAGTAGAAAGCCATCCCTGTTCTAACGGAAAAGTCACACCAAGATATCCAATGTCCTTAAGGAAAAAAATTTCAAATGAGTGTAATTTGTCAATCAGTAAAGAGGGTAAGAGATGTCTCCATTTGCATCTAACCCATGGATCCAAACCAAGACGAACATCAGCACCATTCCCAACATTCCAAACAAGATAGTTACCAATAAGATCAAAAGACCATAATACAACTTTCCAGCATATAGAAATGCGTCTTTTCTTTTTAACAAAAAATCTGATCCAATCCAATAAGGATAAAGGATGAACATACTTCTGAATGGCAATCTAAACCCAAATACCAGTACCATGAATAAGGTTCCATACACTCTTAGCAGCCAGAGCTTTTGAAAAACAACATGAATTTTTAGCCCCCATCCCCCCAAAAACTTTGGACAGGCCAAATTCTTCCAAGAGTTTCAAGGTAAACTAGAAGAGTCACTGCTCCTAGCCCAAAGAAATTTGAAATGTAACTTCCTGATCTTATCAAGAATTCCCATCGGGATCCAAAAATGCATCCAGTATACTAGAATAGCCTCTAGTAATATACACATTTGACCAAATTGAGCTTACCTCCCTTGGACAGCCATCTAAAGCTCCAATTTTTAATTATTTTTTCTACTTTACCTACCATCCAATTCCAATCCTTCATAAGGTATCTGCAAGGTTTCAGATGAAAACAGAGGTACTTCAATCCAATCTCAAGATTAAAAACAATGAACAAGAAAACATTCTGTAAAGAAATTAGCTCAGCTTTATCTAGGCGAAAAAAAAGTAAAGATGATTTAGCTTCATTAATCTGCATTCCAGAAGCCTTACAGAAAGACTGTAATACCTCATACAGAGTCGATAATGACTGATCAGATCCATTAGAAATCATAACAATGTCATCCACAAAATGAACATGAGTTAAAGTGATGTCATTCCTAAAAGAGATGCCATGAAAAACACCAGAATTTTTTTGCTTTAAGTAAAGCCCTTCCCAAACCTTCAACAACTATAAGAAAAAGCAGAGGAGCAAGAGGACATCCTTTCCTAATCCCATGACCAGATCTAAAAAAAGAAGAAACCTCTCCATTAATTAATATAGAAAAAGATACTGAAGTAAGACTGCTCATAACCCATCCCCATTTTGGATAGTAGAATCCTCAAATAAGTCCAATTAACATGATCATAGGCTTTAGAAAAGTCTATTTTTAAAACCACAGACTTCAAACATTTACTATGAATAGTATGTAAACCTTCCTGAATGACCCCCACAACATCATGAATGTGTATCCTAGGAAAAAAACCAAATTGTTCACCAGATATATATCTACCAAGTACCTTTCTGATACGAAGAGATATAATATTTCCAATGATCTTATAACTGAAATTGCACAGAGAAATAGGCCTAAAGTATTCAAAAGAGTTAGGAAGATCAGCCTTAGGAATAAGGGCAATACAAGTAGAATTAAAAACAACAGGTATTTTTCCACTCTTCCTAGATTCATCAACTACTCGAAGGAGATCTAAACCCAAAACATCAAATAGCACTTTATACACCTCAACAGGTATCTCATCCAGACCCATACTCTTATCATTTTTGCTCATTGAAAGAACCGGCTGAATCTCATCCAAAGTGATAGGTTTCATTAGATCTTCATTTTCCTCATCAGAAATATATGTAGGGAATTTATCAGCAACTTGCATGATATTAGGAAGATGGAGATTCTTATCCTCGTAAAACAAAGCTTAAAAATGGTGAACCCCAGCTCCCACTATAGAGTCAAAACCTTCTACCAGATTCCCATCAACATCCGCAATTTTCCAAATAGAGTTTATATTTTCCTGTGATTAGCAAACTTATGAAAAAAAGTAGTATTGTCATCTCCACAAGAAATCCAAATAGCTCTAATTTTTTGTCTATCCTCATTTTCATGATATAATAAGATTTTTCTCTTGCACATCTCCAGCTCAACTAGATATGCCTTATCCTCCTCAGAGGAAAATCCAAATCTTATCTTATTAAAAGATTCAACCACCAGAAGTTTAATATCCACAATATCTTTAATCTCCTGAGATTTTTTCTTGACAAACCATGAAATAGACACTTCTTTAATATGTTTGAGATTAGTATCAAAATGTGAAACATGCGACACCAGAGGGTTATCCACATAAACGGACCAAGAATATTTCAATAAAGAAACAAAATCATCATCCACTAACCAATGTGCATTAAACTTGAAGGGACTAAGGGGTTTAATATCATTATTCAGAATCTGTAAAAAAATCGGATGGTGATCTGAATCCACCTCACAGCCAACCCATTATCGAAAATGAAACTCTAAGTCAAAAATATCAACAGATACAAGCAACCTATCCAATATATTACAAATATTATCAACCCCAACTAATCTGTTAGACCAAGTGGGGAGTAGAATAGCCGGGGCAATATTCACAAGACCAAATCCATCCAATTTCAAGGAGAAAAAATCAAAGAGATTGTACACCCTAGCTCGATTATCCCAACTCTCAGAATAACCCAAAGAGAAGTTCAAATCCCCACCTAAAATCATATTAGAACACTTAAGGCACTCAACATCAAATAGATTATTCCAGAACCATTCCCTCTCCACATAGGGTCTATAAATATTAACAAAACATAAAACCTCTTTAAGTTCAATAGAGTAAAGGGAAGCAAATAAAACAGAGTCCACTTCCCATGCACTTAAAAACTAGAAATGTCAGATCCTCCATCCTAGAAGAAGACCACCAGATTTACCTTTAGCATCCATAGAGACAAAAAACCATCCTTTAAGCAAAGATTCCAACTCAGCCGCAAATACTTGACCATCACCCATACTTTCTTGTAAAATTAAAACATCAATACGTTGATCTTCAACTAGTCTTCAAATAGATATTTTTTGGGGGAAACTAGCTAACCCCCTACAATTGAGAGTCATCAGAATCATAACCTAACCCTAGAAAGGGAAAACACTGCTCTAAGTGCCCCAGAATGATGAACATCAGTACTGACAGGTTCTTCTACAAAAGGGAAATCACCAGACCTTTGACAAAAAGGAGAAGATCTAGATATGCATCTAGCACCATCAATACCCCCAAAAGAATCCATAGTACCCTTAGATTTAGATTTGAGAAAATAACCAACATTTTTAGCAGAAACAGATCTGACATGCAATACAAACCCTAAACCCCCCAAAAGAGATTCAAAAGGAATAAATTTGCACTGCGAAACCTCATGATACAATTCTCCAAAAGTATCCTTACAATTCTTAGACAGGCTATTAATATTTTTCACAAAATCCGGTAGACAAGTTAAACAAAGAGGTTTAATGGATTACATCGCTAAAACCTGTAAACTAGGCTCCTCACCCCCTTCATCCAAATGTTTGCAAACAGGAACATATGGAGATGAAACCTTCGCCACAATGTTCGAAGATTCAACAGTTTTTTCAACCGAATTCACCACATGATTCTTAACACGCCAAATTTTATTATCCTTAGAAAAATAATGCTTAAAATTCCTGTTAAAGGACAAATGACACTGAGATAAAACATGTCCATAACAATGACACCTATTGCAGCGAAAGGGAACACCCATATAATCCAGAGGTTGACTAAAAACACAATCCCCTTTCTTTATCACAATATCTGCTGCTAAACCATTTCGAAGATCAAGAAGCACTAATACCCTCCCCAAACAACACACCCCAGTCTTAAGAAAGGATAAATTTGCCTCTAAATACATCCCCAGGGTATTACCAACTAATTTAAAAAAATCCACAGACCGAAATTTGAACAGAAGTTTAGGTAGTTTCACGCAAATTGGTAGCAAATCATACCTCTCAATAGGTAGGTCGAAAAGAGGTGACCATCGCTTCAACAAAAGACCAGAACCGTCAAAACTCCAAGATCCTGCAAGAACAACGGCCGTATCTGATTCAGAGTTGAATTTGAGTGTGAACCATCGACACGGAAGCATAAATACATCAGTTTATGTTAATATAGACTCCCTCCAAGAATTGAAAACCCATTTCCTAACACCACTTGAACTATATTTTCAACCCCCAAAATGGCCCACCAGTGTGAGGGCGTTAGTCAAAACAATATCATTCATGGAAACATCTTCACCAACAACCATCAACAAAGGTTTTTCAAGCATGCATGAATACATAAGTAATAAGTGTACATTATATCATTATGATGCTATAGAAATACCATCAAACACCCATGTAATACATGGATATGCTTTTATTAAGTGTGTTAGTCTAGGTTTACTCCACAAAAGGTACATAATAAGTGTACATTATATCATTATGATGCTATAGAAATACCATTAAACACCTTTGTAATACATGGATATGCTTTTATTAAGTGTTTATTAAGTGTGTTAGTCTAGTCTTAGTCCACAAAATGTCACCAATGAAATTAAATACTATGAATGCCATTTTATAGGAGCGTGTATAGTCAAGGCATCAATCCAATGCTAGAGTTTTCATATATTTTCCTCATTCAATGGAGTTGTTAAAACTTTCAAGTAAATATAAATAAATCTATAGAATATAGTATTAATTCTTGCACATGATCTAGGAACTAGGAATCAAAATCATCAAAGAATAATTAACAAATACTCATGAATTGGAAATAACTGGATACAAAATAGGTATCCTCTCTGTATATTTTATAAACAATAAAGGATTACAATTTCCATGCATAGCAATGGCTTAACTCCATGAAGAATTCGAATACCTAAGGGACAATTCGAATTCAGTGAGTGAGTCTATCTTAACTGACTCTTTGCCATGCAATCTCACTCAGTTAACCACTTGACCAAAACCCTAATTGACTCACCAAACCCTAACTGAAGTTGGAGTGCAATAAATGACTGAATCTCAACTAAAGGAGATCAAACACGTGTCATAGCAATCCAACCATCAAGTGTTAGTCCTGCATGACTCCAATGAACCCTGATGAGGTTAACTGAAGCTGAACTGACCATCAGAAGTTGGTGGAGGCGCCTTGTTGACTCCAGTTCATTAAATAATAATAAAATAATCATTAAATAATCATTAAATAATATATTTAATGAATGGAGGCACCTTAACTGACTGTAACTCATTGGTTGAACTGATTGTAACCACCAGTTAGCAGTTAGGTGCATTAATGTCACACAGATCACCCCTGGAGTGCTCCAGTTAGCCTCCTTGACTATAGGAGAAGGCTAAGTTATCCTCCTTGACTATAGGTAGGCATGGGAGTGACTGGGATGATGGTAATTAATGCTCCATTGATGTCAATTAAACTTAGGATAGTGGTTTAACTAGGCCAATTTGACCGAAAGAGTGAGTATGATGGTAAATGTCTCCAACACCCCCCCTTAAGCTATACTCAGGAAGATTTAGAATACATAGATGCATAAAATGCTAGGGCCCTAGTAACAAAGGCCATAGGTCACCCTGTACAATAAAGTAACTGCTTAATATAACCAAGGAAACGGAGAAAAACCTCATGGGAAAAATACCCCCCCATCAAACTAAGCAGTAAATCAAGAATTGGTTCTTCTATGCAGCATCATCCTGAGACTGTGCATGTGAACCTCTGAATCCAAAATAAATGAATATGTCTAGAGGAATCTTCCACTTTGGAAGAAAACCAATGCACTCAACTGAATCAGAAATATAAACAGCTGCACGGTGAAAATTGGACCCATATAGAGCAACTGAAATCATCTGAAGAGAGAGCAAAGGTTCTTGAGGATTTGAACCATGTGTGGAACACTCAAGAAACTGATATGTTGCAGCTTTGAACAGAAAACCATGAGTGGTAAAATCAGCCCCAAATCTTAGGAGCAAGTGTCCAAGCGGATGCAGAATGTCTTCCTCTTTACTAGTTCTGTGAGGAGATGAGCTTGTGACCAAAGGTAGAGAATCCCTGGGACTCTGGAGAGAGAATGCTTGAGATCCATAATCTGATATATATTCTGAAATATCTAATGAATCACAAAATAAAATATCAGAAACATCATAAGAAGAAACTAACACCAAATCCCCATAAGCAAATTTGAAGAAGAATTGCGGTACTTGATTTTTCACACCGGAATTGGTGAGAGCAGCTACAAGCATGACTAAAAGCTCTTGGATTTTAAAATATGAACCAAATAATATCAGATTAGAATTTAAATCAGATCTAAATAAGTTCACAACAGATCCAAAACTGTGAAATGAAATCAAATCCCCAGCAGCAGTTTTGTAGGAGACTTGCGGTACTTGTTTCTTCACACCATTGATGAGAACAACTACAAGCAGTACTAAAGGTTTATGTCCCTAAAATTTTGAACCAATAAATATCAGATCAGATCCAAATAAGATCATATCAGATCCAATAAGGTTCATATCAGATCCAAAATTATGGTCAACCGAGACGGTAGATGCACAGTTTTCTTCTTCTTCAAAATTCTGAATTTTGGTGCATGCAATCCTGCAGGAATTTGCTGGAAGATCTAGATCATGGGGAGTGAATGGATCACTCTGGTAATCTGATATTTCTTCCAAAATATCCAAGGTATCAAATATTTTCACACCAGAAGCAACATTAGAGGAAGAAAATTCAAATTTCTCCTCACTTTCGGAAGCAATTACTGGTAAATTTTGCACAGAATTCAAAGGAAAATCATCGTTGAATGTTTGCATGGAAGTGCAGCAGTATTTTTCTTCAATATCAGAGATTCGAATGTCTTCTTCCAT
>LPNX010351903.1:224441-237540 GCA_001517045.1 Pseudotsuga menziesii | reverse complement strand
TCTCTTGAGATATGCAATCATCTTCAACTTCCATTCCGAATAGCTTGTGAATGGGGTGAGAGGAGGGATTAATGAGTCCATTCGAAGTTGTACCTGTTAAGACCTGGAAATCAAAACAAAAAGGGCACCGTAAGGTCGGATAGCCTGTACATTTAGGATTTCATCACACCCATCATAGTCAATCAAACAAGCTTGATCAACAAGTTCTTTACTTGGGGTATTAAGTGGTAAGCCTTGGCTTCTGGTGCAGTGCTGGAATTTTGAGCTATTGCTCACTTTTCATGGAGAAATCTGTCAAAAAGCTTGTTCTTTGTCCCGCCACATGCTCTGATACCATATTAATTCTTGCACATGATCTAGGAACTAGGAATCAAAATCATCAAAGAATAATTAACAAATACTCATGAATTGGAAATAACTGGATACAAAATAGGTATCCTCGCTGTATATTTTATAAACAATAACGGATTACAATTTCCATGCATAGCAATGGCTTAACTCCATGAAGAATTCCAATACCTAAGGGACAATTCGAATTCAGTGAGTGAGTCTAGCTTAACTGACTCTTTTCCATGCAATCTCACTCAGTTAACCACTTGACCAAAACCCTAATTGACTCACCAAACCCTAACTGAAGTTGGAGTGCAATAAATGACTGAATCTCAACTGAAGGAGATCAAACACATGTCATAGCAATCCAACCATCAAGTGCTAGTCCTGCATGACTCCAATGAACCCTGATGAGGTTAGCTGAAGCTGAACTGACCATCAGAAGTTGGTGGAGGCGCCTTGTTGACTCCAGTTCATTAAATAATAATAAAATAATCATTAAATAATATATTTAATGAATGGAGGCGCCTTAACTGACTGTAATTGATTGGTTGAATGGATTGTAACCACCAGTTAGTAGTTAGGTGCATTAATGTCACACAGATCACCCCTGGAGTGCTCCAGTTAGCCTCCTTGACTGTAGGAGAAGGCTAAGTTAGCCTCCTTGATTGTAGGTAGGCGTGGGAGTGACTGGGATGATGGTAATTAATGCTCCACTGATGTCAATTAAACTTAGGATAGTGGTTTAACTAGGCCAATTTGACCGAAAGAGTGAGTATGATGGTAAATGTCTCCAACATATAGAACCACAACAATGCAATCTTATTCTGACAATGAAATTCAACAACTTGTTAGTGATATAAATGGTATTCCCTAAGTCCTTGAAATCAAAATTAAATTTTCATTTATATCATGATCTTAATGGTTGCATCTATTGTTAACTCACAATGTTGTTTCTCTATTTTTGTTTCTAGTGATTTATATCATTTGATCATTATCAAGGTTCTAATTTCATTTTGCATTGATGTCTTAACTACCTCTAAGGTTTGTTATACCCTTATTTAATACATAAAGAGTTGGGACACTAAGTCATTATCATGTAATTTTTCTATGGTTTGTCCACTTGTATTGAGGCATGGTTTAGACCTGCATCATTAACTCTCCACTTATAGGAATCCATGTCTTCCCTTGTTCAAGTTACACATGTCACATTAGAGTATTTAAGAGATTCTACAACAATTTATACATCACATGCATATTCTTAATGTTTATAACTAGGGTTCCAATTCTATAATGTTAGGCCGAAGGGAAACACAAAATATAAATTGGAGATTATCACACACATGTCCATTCATGTTGATAACATGATTTTATTATTATTTTTTACTAATTATGTGGAGCATCATGCTATATAGAGTATATCAAATTATGGTACCATTCCACTTAGACTAGTTATTAGTTGTTTATTCTTCTAGAGAAAATATTCCTCTCCATGAGATATCCTCATAATAAATGGAAATTATGACCTTAAAAAATGCATTCCTACTTGTTTTCCACTCTCCATCATCCAATGCCTACTATCATACACCCACCTTTATGAAGCTTCATCACGAAGGTATAGTCAATGTAAGTAACAAAGAAATATCAGTGTATTGTATATGCATATTCATTGGAAGGAAACCATAAAATTTCCAAGACATACTAATTTTTTTTTGAACTAACTAAAAATACATCACGTGATATAGAGGGGAATTAATTCATCCTCCTTAGCATTCCTAAAATCCTACTAGGTTTTGTTACTTCCATAAAAACACAGTATTCTCTCTATCTCAAGTTATCAATGCAAACATGTGTTTAAGGATCACTTTATGCATTCATTTGGTGGCATTATTTTATTGTTGTTTTGAAGATTAGTTATTAATTAAATATCTATCATGCTAGAATCCATTCCAACTTTTGATGAAGAAGGATAGCTAGATGACCTTACACAAATATTTGACCATCAAACCATAAAATTTCCAAGACATACTAAAAACATTTTTGAACTAATTAAATAATAGATCAGGTGACATAGAGGGGTATTAATTCATCCTCCTTAGCATTCCTAAAATCCTACTAGGTTTTGTTACTTCCATAAAAACACAGTATTCTCTTTATCTCAAGTTATCAATGAAAGCATGTGTTTAAGGATAACTTCATGCATTTATTTGGTAACATTATTTTATTGTTGTTTTGAAGATTTGTTATTAATTAAATATTTATCATGATAGAATCCATTCCAACATCTGATCAAGAAGGTTAGCTACATATCCCTACACAAATATTTGGCCATCGTATAAATAGACAAGTCAGGTCAATAATTTAATCATGATTTACTATCCCAAAGTGTAGGAAATGTTCATCTTTGTAAGAAACTGGAATTTAATCATCCAAAACCATTTAAGAATTCTCAGTAAAATCCCTAGTCATTTAAAGCCATCCCAACATTCCAATTCCTTAGATAATTTATCATAATGAAACGATCTAAAAGGTTCCTTTCTTAATAACTCAAGCATCAAATTCTCCATGGTACTATGATTAATTTCAAAACAATAGTTATTTCGAATACATCGTATTTAAGTTACATACATTCTAAATTATTACTGAAGGTGCACCATCTTGTTATTGTTGCACACGCACACTCATTTTAGATCTCCTTTTTTCTCTAGGGGAGAGTAGTGCTTCTACTAGAGTTATCCCATTGATTTTAGGGTTAATTGAACACTTGCTAAGTGAAACCTCCATTTTTACCTTCAAATTTGTGTTACAGTCAATTACCCCCCTTTTTCAGGGATTAGGGTGCTATTGCATGAATTCCCCACTTTTTAGGGTTTAGTTCACTTCAATTAACTATTTTTAGAGATAACTAACTAATGCACCCTATTTGGCTATTTAGGTCCAATTACAATCTAGTTTCACATGGATGTCTAGTTAGGTTGTAGTTTCTCATCCATGACTGATTTAACTACCTCATGAGGTAGTTCTAGGATCTATTAACCATAGCTTCATACACATGGCCTAGATTATTTCCTAAGAAGGGTTTACTTATCTAATATTGTCAAAAAGAACCTCATAGGGTATTTCTAGGCCTAGTTAAAATCTAAGAACACTCTTATGTTCAACAAAACTCCCTAAGGAGGGAACATTTGACCAATCATGGTGATTTTCCTTAAGTTTAAAACTAGCATGTCTGCTTGTGCATGTAATTAATCCTATATTTGCTACTTATATATGTAAAATTGAATATCATTGATTGTAATGTACCTAACAACCTCTCTTCACTATGGAGACCACGGGGTACCCAAATCTATACATTGATTCTACCTCCGGTACCAATTTCAATTTTTTCTTTCCAATGGATTTATATAATACTAATTTTAACAATGGAATTAAATAAATATAATAGTCATTGGTCTAAATTATTCATTCTAACAATGTAATCATTACTTTCCATGAATGAATTCAAGCCATGCTCAATAATTCATGCTAAAAAAAATTCCATAAACAATGATTTA
Organism: Pseudotsuga menziesii; assembly: GCA_001517045.1. Lineage (NCBI taxonomy): Eukaryota > Viridiplantae > Streptophyta > Pinopsida > Pinales > Pinaceae > Pseudotsuga > Pseudotsuga menziesii. Next base: position 233,656 of record LPNX010351903.1, on the reverse strand, counting down.
AACAGCACATAATGTAATATGTATTCCATGGAATTCAAACACATTTGGAACTTATATTTATAAATTTCCTCCAAACAGATGAAATCAAAAGACATTCCTTTCAACTATAATAACTTTGTTAATCCTTCCCTTTCTTTCACAAATGACATCCCCAAGATAGGGCTATCAGTTGACAAAGGGTGACTTCTCAATTACTTCACTCATTCACACTCACACTACCCAAAGGTGATCAACACAAATGAAACATGTAGAACCCCCCTCCAAAACTACTTCCACCATTGCATATTCCCCATCATCCTAAACAATGCAAGGGGTGAAACCCCCTTCTCTGCTCCATAGTCTCTCAAGTTGTCCCCATCCCCTTCCAGTGCTCCAACACAAGCCATCCATGAAGTGTGTGTGTTAGGTCCCAATAAGTTCAACTATAGGACATGTCTCTCTCAAATGGGAACCAATCCTATTCACACTAGTTTTGTTAGGGTGTTTCTAGTTTCATTAGGGTACTCCGACTGAGAAGGAATGAATTTAACTAGATTTATCCTTTGAATTACCAACCAGAACTACCATAACATGTATTATCTCCCTTGTTGAGTGATGGAATGAATCAATATTGAATTAGTGTCTATTGTATGCATGATTATGTCCTGATAAGTGGCATCCTTAGAAGTGGCAACTTTCCCCTTTTTAATCTCACTCAGGATAACTAATGCCATCATTAATTAAAGTGACACCCAAACTAAGTTTAAGGAACTTTGGTTTAAAATTTTAATGAAGGCTAAGGACATTATCTAGAGTCATCACCCCTTAGACACTCTCACTTCCCCCACTTGTGGAATTATAGATCCCCATCACTTTTTGGTCCTTCGACTCCACTTGTAGGTATCAATGACTTTGATATTAAAAGTATATACAACATTTACAATATGCATGGTCTTGTGGACCATATATTTTGGAATATAGAATTTGTTTCATTTATACATATTCGCATATTGGGGTAAAAAATAGAGTGTTACATTGATCAATAACTTATGTAATTCATTCATTGGTGTTTTCTTGAGCATTAAATTGATTAATGGAGAGTACTTAGCTTAGATATTTAATTGAATCATATCTTGATTTATATGCAATTGTATTGAAGTCTAATTCCTGATGATCTCTCTTTGTTAGGTTATTGAAGATTATGTTAATCTAATTTATTCTTCTCTTCTAAGGATTAAAAACTATATTACTATTCCATTTAGATTCTAGATCCTTTAGTTCATAGAAAAAAACATCCTATGGTTTGGCATGGACCACAACAGACAGTATGACAACAAAAATCAATCCATTCTCATGCATGCTAAATTTATAAATGAAAATAAACACTAAGGGATAATAATTGTAGCTTCCACTAGAGGTTCGAAGAAGATCTGCATTGATATTTCAATCAAACTTGTCTTTACACTTCGTCCTCAATAGAAAATAGATATACAAGCATGATATATAAAGTGTTAGTGTCTAATCTAGCATATTCAATTTAAACATGTATACAAGTAATTATATCCATGGATACAAATATTCATAATTACACATGAAATTGGGTGAGAAATGGATATTTATATTAATGTAAACAAAGATGCAAATGACAACCTTTTCCGGCACCTCGTCGAAATTGAGAAACCAAGTCCCTCCACCTGGGCCTCCACCACTTCAATTCTCCATGCAATGGAAATCTCACAAAGGAAATGACCATCTTGGGAAAGAGCACTAATGGTTACTTTAAGTACAAAGGGATGCAGACTCAAGCATACAAGAATGGTGCAAAATTTCACTATAATCTCTTTACTCTCCAAAATTCTCCTCCTTCAATGCTTCACAACAACTAAATATATAGCCCCTCCATAGGAAATGAAGGGTCAAATTAGAGCTTTTCCTGGAATATGGAAGGCCAGGGATCAAGTCATTCATTACTTGATGGGGAAAACTTGAAATATTTTTTTATATTTTGAGCATAGAACTCAATGTACGTGGGTTACAGTGGTGAAATATGTGTATATGCGGGTTGTAAACTTGTGAACTACGTGTATATTCATAAATGTATTTTAAGGGGTTCAACTGGAGCATCATGGCATTGGTGAGAAAATGGTATAAAGTGAGTCTGCATAGGGACAGGCAAGGGCCATCAAAGCATGATGTATCAAGTTTGGAACATCATGCTATAATAGATACCCACTATTGTGTTAGATCAGAGGGTTATACGATGGCTGAAATGCATTATAATATTCCCAACAGTGGAGTAGAGAAGAACAAGGTACAAAAATCGGCCACTCATCAATATAATGCAATGATAGATGTCTACATATGACTGCAGATATGGAGTATATATATTTGTCTTGGATATGTATATGTACAATGGACATGAACATGAATAATAGACAAATTTCATGAGTGGTCATTTCCACGCACAAATATACAGTGAAATAAGGTCTCCATACTAAATGAAGATAAGAAGGTACATTGAAATCTGGTTAGGAAAATTGAAATCTTATAAATATTGTCATGATCAATGAGGTAGCATATATGGAATGCCACCAAGAGTCTAAGGTATTCTACAAAAATCGTTGCCAGTACATGTCCCATAAAGTGAATAAAGGTGTTGCGGTCGAACATGATGGACCATCATCTAATTATCAGTCATTGATGTATACCGTTAACAGACATGAGACATCCCACTGATAATGATAATTGGAATCAAGGTACAAAGTGCATTCAAACAAGTGTGAATAGATGTGTTGAGGTCGAACACTTGAAAATATCCATCGATCAGGGGATATTGATGCATTCCCAAGTCTGTCAATGATGAGAGAACCTTCCACTCATGACTGCAAGCCTCAAGGAAATCAATGGACTCTATATCCCTATTCCATAATAAATGATTAGAATTCAATGGAATTGAATCTGCTAGAAGGAGGGAATTAAGGCATCCCCCATCAACTAGCACGAGGTACACAACAACGCTGGATAATTTGGAATAAATCGGATGAATAAGATATGTGAATACCGGTAACCAATGTATCAGGAAAGGTCAACATGTAGAGACAATATAACTAAGGAATGGCCAACTCGGTCTAAAGACATCCTTCGAACCAAAGCATAAGGAAGATGGAGACACATAGGAAGGATAGACTGAAAATGCAAAATGGGACAACTCTGTGATACAAGAGGCATCAAGAGAGGCTCCATAGTGACTGGAAGCATAACCAATCGGTGGAGAAAGGTCAGAATAATAAGTACAGCTCCTAAGATCATTCTATAATCCCAACCAATGATGAATAGACTCATGGACTATGCTCTGTTCGAACATGACACAACAACCACCAATAGAAAATAATATCATTCCCCATCCGAATTTTTATGTTTTACTAATTTTTGGTCTTTTTCATGTTAAGAATCTTGAAAAGATAAAATTGCTTATAGTACAATAAGGAGGAAACAAGTGTTGCATGCAAGAAAACTAGTTCCAAGCAGTGGAACATACCTATGCTCAATGAAAGGAAGCACATGCAGGATAAGGACACTTGGGGGGATGTTTCCTCTGGGTATGGGATAATCAAGATGAAAAAGATAATTGAGAGGCTCTTCTTGGATAGGATTGAGACAATCTCGATATATATTCCTTATAAAATTGAAGCAGGGAGCCTACATACATCTCAATACATAAAGCATACGCATGTAATGCAATTACAACTCGATAAAAACAGGAGTCCCTATAGGATATAGGCAGCATAAATTTCAGAAAGAGTATGAAGTTTTTGTTCAAAGGCATGGAGGGACTACGGGGGACTCCTAGACCTAAGGGGCGATGCTCAACATGGGAACCAAAATGACAATGCAGGATCTAGCTAGGGAACCCATGATTAGGAAATTTCTACCACTCACGAAATGTCACTTCTACTAGCACTAAGATGGTTTCATGAAATTAAGAGTTGGGTTCGTACCTATGGTTAAGGTGTCATAGTCATAGGATAATCTGTAATGCACGTGGAAAGCGGTCCTATCCTATATGTTAGTTCAGTGTTATACCTTCCATGGGAATGAATGAGCCAAAGTCTCAATGAAAGTGCACCAAAAGGGGACAAAAACACATTAGTCCAAACAACTGAAAAAAGTCAATAAAAAGTCCAAACTATAGGAAAAGTGGATAAAAATATTTAATAAATAGTAAAAAAACAAATTTTAACCAAACCATTTGGTTTTTTACCCATCATAGTGCACTTGTATCGTATTGGACCCCAAAAATTTAGAAGAATATTTCAGGAGCTACGGGCCACGGAATCCACAGTTATTAGGACCAGATAACTCACAATCCCATTCTCTATCCATTCCATCCATTAATTTTTATTTTTGTTGGTGAATTTTCAAGTTTTGGATGCCCAAAGATAGGATTCTTGTCCCACATAGGTCACAGATCATTAGGCCATGTATAGGGCCATATATACATGATAAAATAAAATCCTTCCCGCATATATATGTAGATGTCATAACTAAAAGTTGCGTATAAGGCCGCAGGTGTCAAATTTAATGGTGAAAAATCACATTTTCTTAGTTTTTACTAGTAAGATGGTGCTAGAATGGAGAGAATGTGAACATGAAGATGTTGAGAGGGAAGTTTACCTTGATGCAAATGCTCAATAAGCACTACAAAGGTGTGGCCTATACAAGTTTTGGAACTTTGGGAGCTTGAGGTCTCAACCAATACTGTTTAAATGTTTGTGGACTAATGGTATCCATAGAGGCATTCATTCTAGATGGGATGCCCTTGAGACTAGAGGTAGAGGATATCTACTTCATTATAGGACTATCCCACTAAGGCTATATAGTAAATCTACGAGCTTGTGGAGTAGGTGGACGAATGACTATAGATGAATACATCCATGTATATTGTGTTCTGGATATTGAAAAGATGGGAAGTCAATTTCCGGTGAATTCCATCAAGATCCTAAGTCTCAAGGTAATGATTCTAGTATTGGCTAGAGTAGCAAGGTCATCTTCGCTACATCAAGCATCACAACCTCTCATGTTCTATGCAATAGAATGCATGAGGCCCATAGTATATGACCAGAGTACTTCACTATTTAGCACTACGAAACAACAGTTGACTAACTGCAAGCTGAGTTGGATAAAAAATTTTGGGTTTTCCAGCATATTAAGAACTTTCTTTTTAGAGAGGGTACCGAGTCTTATCCCTAGAGTTGAAGTACCTCCTCACAGTCTAAAAGATCCATCCTAGGCATGTTGGACGGATGTGATGCATAGGTTAGTGGGAGGTAGACCAGAACCCACTCATTTCCCACTTGACTTCTTCCACTCATTGCAGCGACATATCATCGCCATAGATGACTATACCTATGTCAGGATCGACTTTCGTGGAGATCAAGACATGTCACTACCACGAGGGTCCGCATATGGAAATAAAGGTGAGAACCCATTTATGTTTTGAATTATTTGATCTTTTTGTATTTTTGATATATGTGGAAATCAAAAACATGTTTTGGTGGTATGAAGTACTGACATTAATTTTATGTGCGTAGATGTAGGTCCTAGATGATTTCCCATCACATCGACATAGGGGATGAAGAGATGATATGGTTAGAGCTGGTGCCGAGTGGAAATTGCAGAACATTCATGGAAACATTACTAGATTGGCACACATGATACTCATTGTACAAGTAGAGAACTTTCCTGAGGCTATGCAAAGGCATGTGGTTGGGGTATGCCTTCCATGGGTTAGGTTATTCAAGCGGCTGGACAATGTTTTATTATGTTATCATGACCATCATCTAATCCCACATTCCTATATGTCGGGATAGGGATTTTCTATCGGTCATGTATATTTTTGTGGCTTAAAGCCCATTTTTATACTATGATACCATTTTTGGAACTTATATAAAAAATACAAACTTTTAGTGATTGATTTGATATATATACACATGTGTTTGAATGCAAATGTTTTTAATGTACAAACTTCTTCATTAATGTCACAAAATAAAATCTAAAATGTAATTTGCATATGAACCAACAAATTGATTATAATGTCTAGATATGTGAATGTATGTAATGTAATGAAACCATCGCTCCAATAGTATTACCCTTAACAACCTTCTCAACAATGTAGGATCCCTGACATAGTACATGCCATTCAACTGTGGCACAACTAACTAAGAGTTGAGATGAACTTCAAGAGATCGAATATCACTTGAAATGACATCATGTAACAACTCAATTATGACACTATACTTGGCAATATTATTTGAATATGGAAAATGAACACTCCTCCCAAAGACACCAGGTGACCCTTACATGCATAGATAACCCAAGCAGCTGATATTAGGTTCTAGGTGTGGAAATTGGCATCATTAGCTAATCCTAACTATATCGAAGACTTCGTCGACATCTTCCACAAAACAGGAACCATGCCAGCAAATCGATGACACTACAAGGGGACCAAAAACAAACTATTAAAACCGTATAGTAATATACAAGATATTAGCCTTGCCTGAAGTTTAAGAATAGTATCTCTTATGATAGAGCCCATTTTGAGGCTCCTCCAAGGAATTCCTTGTTGTTAGGGAAAGTGTTCCTCTAGCTTGGGTCAAGGCCACCAACATATTAGGGGTATAAAGAATGATATATAACACTTTCGAGACATGAATTAAACAAGGTTCAAGGGTTAGAAGGGTTCATACTTTACATACTGGAGGTTCTATAATGTCCCAAATTTTGCATTGGGTCACAATGGCCAAATCACATTTTCCATATTCTTGAAAGTTGTCAAAAGGATGCTAAAAGTCAAATAATTGCCAAAGAGGAAAATCACTAGTTTCCTAGGTTGGGGGTCACGAAGCTTTGATATTTGGAATAAGGGGGATAATAAATGATGTTTATACATTAGAAGATGATAAATATTTAATAATGTATCTTATTAAATAAATACAAGAAAAAATTGAAATGGATATGGAGAATGGAGACACATGGAGACTATGGGGCCCACTCAAGCTAGAATTCCTATGTTAAATGGCATCCTCCTCTTGTAATTTTCAATACATGGGAAGCCTAATGTTTTGGGATGGATTTTGAGGTTAATATAATTTTCCATATAATTCATAGGTCTAATTTTGGATGAATTGTAACTTACATGGGAGATGAAGAGCCAAATGGGAGTTTCATGGACACTTGCCTAGATTCCTCTTACATTTATGACATCTATGACACCAATGATGGAGATTCTATGATAGTTATGACACAAGTCAGATATGAAGGATGAAATAATAACATAATGACATTTTAATACTGAATATACCATCTTATAGTTTTAATTTTGGAGTTGGAGAAGGTCAAGAGGCTCCTACGCAAATTTGGGAGAAGAGGGAAGGTGAAGAGAGAGGCCACATGGCATAGCATGAGTAGACACGCCAATTCGACTTTGATTTGGTTTATGGATGGATTTGGAACCTTAGAATACTAATAATGTTTATAAAATATGGGGATAATCCATGAGAATAATATTTTTCTCATTTGTGAAATTATTATTTGTGAATTGTGAGAGTTAGTGGATGACTAGTTTTCTTGCTTAAGCCAATTTCGAGGGTGAAATATTCCTATCCTAGTTGGTGTTTGGAAATGCCACTTAGGTATTTCATGGAGATTTAATGGATTATTATTTTCAGGTGAAATCTACAGGAATTTCATGGAAATCTCAATATCATCTTGTTCTTCCATTCATCTCAAGTTTTCTCACCATATTTTAGCTCTCTGGAGTGAGGGGCACTTGGTGAGCTATTCATCTCTTTGAGGGAGATTATATTTCTCCAGTATTTTTTATTATTTTATAAATTATCTGTTATTTAAGTTCAGAAATATCTCAGTTCTAAAATCCAATATATCTCATGTATTATTGTCTAATATTGAAGAAACAGTGCCATTTCCCCAATACCTTGTTGTAAACTATTGAAATCTTGATAGGATCGAATATATGTGTGCACCATTGATGATTTATGAATTAATGAACTGTAATTATAGTATATTATGGGTTTCATGGTCTTTAACTGAAAATTTGTGGCCATTGGGTCTAATTTCATAGCATTTGGGGCAAACTACATCTCATTTCCCCAAGGGTCCAAAACTAGTTTTTTTTATATCTGATTGAAAGAAGTGATAACAGCCATGGGATTTTGATTGGTTCTGCATATAAGCCTATGATACTTTATTATAAAAATACCATGCTTCAATTTTATAATTTTAGTGAGTTTATGTACATTTGGGAAGCCATTCCGGCAATTACCCAGGAGGGATTTGAGCCCCAAAATTGCTAGTAAATTCATCTATCTTATTCAGAAATTGATATAGACTTGTAGAACTGATTGGAAGAGAATAATACATCCCTGAACATAATAATTAATTTATTATATAATTCATACACCTTCTCTGAATATTTTGGAGCAATTGGGCTGATTTGGAGACCAAGACACTAAAACTAGTCAAGAGCCAAAATTGTGAAAAATTTGGAAAATTGGGCATTTTAATAAAATTCCAAAAAGGGGACATTACAGTGGTATCAGAGCATGATATTGGCACCTGATTTCATCTGATATTTATGAGGACAATAATTAAGGGACCACCATTATATATTGAAACCCAAAATTTCTTTTATTGAAGGAAAAAAAAGTAGGAGAAGAAGGCAATTTTTTTGGAAACTATGACTAGGGATGAAAAGGGAACCTCATATGATGGTAAGGAGATAATAAAAGGAATGGAACCTATCCTTGAAGACATGACCAAGAATATTATGAAATCATTCAAAGTTTTTTCTATCCAAAGTTGGGAAAAATATAATGATTTTAAGAAGACCAAGGGGAAAAATGCATCAACTTGCTTGAAGGAGCAAAAGGAGGAGACCCATGAACCACCTAGTTCTGAAATAGGTGAAGTAGAAGAAGTAGTACATGAAGAGGATATAAATTCACTCCCAAATTACTTTGAAAAATATTAGGAAACATCACATGAGAAGGAAAAAGAGTACCTTGAAACTATTGAATATCATTCCGAAACAAATTCTACTATGGACATGGACCAAAGAGCATCTACTGATGGATGCTTGAACTATGAAGGAGTACCTACTGATGGGTGCTCACAACTCTATGTTGGTGACATAGAGATCAGATTTAAAAATGTTGCTT
>LPNX010351903.1:197917-224390 GCA_001517045.1 Pseudotsuga menziesii | reverse complement strand
TTGTAGCAGTTGAAGAAGAAACAAGATCAACTTCCCCATCACCACTTGAGCTTCATGAAGTTGGTCCAAGAAAGAAGGAAGAATATGAGGAGGTTCATTTGCAGGAACCTAATTTTCTTGAAGGGTCCTTAAATATGGATGAAAATAATATCCAAGAGGCCCTTAGAATACTCCATGACACTCAAGAATTGGTATCAAATTCTTGTTGGAGAGCTACTTCCTTGGAGGAGCCATCTTTCCCTGAAGACATGAAGAAGATTCAAAGATCAATGTGCAACATCAAAGGTAATTGCATGTATTTTATTTTTGATAGAAAAAATTTCATTGAGATTAATGAATGGTTACATGAATCCTACTTGAATAATAATGAATTTATTGATAAGCTCACAATTCAAAATGAGCAACTTCTTGAAAATTTGCAAGACACTTGTTTTTCCTCCGATGTTTCAGATTTTTGTAAGGTAGATTGCTTGGAGGATTCTCATGACATGATGGATCATGAGAAACATGAAAAATTTCAGGTTCTTTATGTGCTTGAGGATGATAGTGATGAGATCCAATCACTAGTAATGGTGGAAGAGGAACTTGAGTTGCCTCTTGAAAATGGTTACACAATTTTTGAAGAAGCGCATAATTCCACCACCTTGGAACTAACCCATGAGGAAAATTTTGGATTTTTTAGGGAGGTGCATAATCCTACCCCTATGGATCCTTAAAATTATGACAATTTTTCACTTACTAATCATTTGGGTGAGTTGGTTCTTTCTCCTACATCCTACACTTCTAAATTTTGCAGCAGTCATCCTAATGAAGTATGGGTGAAAGGTTTCTTTTTGATGGTGCCACATGAAGAGCATGGACATTCTATTTATCCTTTTGATTATGGAATTATTATAGCACCATATTATTTACATTTGCAGCAGCATCCTTGTTTACATTATGATTATACACATCTACATGGGTGCACCTATGATGTTCACTTGAGTCACTTCAAGACTCATGATTTTCCTTGCTCCTTTCCTAGTCTATTTGAAGTTGGGGGAACTTCATCCCACACTTGGGTGAAGAGTTATATGATTGAAGAACATTATTATTGGCAAAAAAATCCTCTGATGTTACATGATGATATACATATTCATGACTGTATTGATGAGACTTATTTGAGCCACTTGAAGTCTTCATGTTTTCCTTGCTCCTTATTTTGTTCAGATTTTGGTGGAGGTTCTCCATTCACTTATTGGATGAAAGAACACATGGATGATTATATTGATGCACATTACATATCATTTGGAGCACATTATTATTCAAATTTTCAGCAACATTCCTTGTTACTTTTTGATGATGCACATCTAGATGGAGGCACCTATGATATGCATTTGAGTCACTTGAAGACTCATGGTTTTTCTTGCTCAGCACTTGGTTCATTTGATGTTGGAGGAACTTCATCCAACACTAGGGTGAATAGACTTATGATAGGAGAAAATTTTTGTTACTAGACACATACATGGTTATATATTTATGATTCAATCATTCATGGATGTATGGGTAAGACTTCTTTCAGTCATTTGAAGTCTCTTTGTTTCTGTTGCTCACTCTTTGGTTCAAATTTGAGTGGAGATTCTTCATTCACTTCTTGGATGAAAGAATACATGGCTGAATATTTTGATGCATATCAATTCCTTTTGGAGCAGCATTATAGGACATGGGATACTCACCTATGTCATTGTAGAATATTTGATTGGTCACTTGAAGCATGTATGTACTTGGCAAATGGTAGTCTACTCACTGGGAAGTATAAGCACTTTCATGATTTCTTGGTGAGGCACCTCCTTGATGTACATTATTATTATGTTTTTATATACTTTGATGATATATATTATGCACTCATGATGTTTGGAAGAATTCATACAAGAAAATGGGATCCATGAATTCTCTTTCCAAATGGTATGGGTTGGAGAGCACTCTTAATTGTTGGAGTGCAATGCAAGCAATGGGACCCTAGTATAGTTTTTAGTCCCATTGATTTCAAATTCTTTGGGAAATAAGAAGTATGGGAGATGGATTCCACACTTAATAATATGATTTTAATCAGAGTTGTGCAGCAGCAAGAATGGTGGTTCCTCTCTGAAATATTCATGGAATCTCAAAGACTCAAGGTGGGCAGCTTAGTGGCAACTTCAAAGAATCATACAGAAAGAAGGTTCTTCAACAACCATGTTTGAAATTGCTTGAGGACAAGCAATATTAGGAAGGGAGAATTTGTAATGCCCAAAAATTTTCATTAGTTCACAATGGCCAAATCACATTTTCCATATTCTTGAAAGTTGTCAAAGGAATGCTAAAAGTCAAATAATTTCCAAAGAGGAAAATCACTAGCTTCCTAGGTTGGGGGTGGAAGCTTTGCGATTTGGAATAAGGGGGGTAATAAATGATGTTTAGACATTATAATAGGATAAATATTTAATAATGTAGCTTATTAAATAAATACAAGAGAAAATTTAAATGGCTATTGAGAATGGAGACACATGGAGACTATGGGGCCCACTCAGGCTAGAATTCCTATGTTAATTGGGATCCTGCTCTTGTAATTTCCAATATAAGTAAAGCCTAATGTTTTGGGATGGATTATGAGGATAATATAATTTTCCATATAATTCATAGGCCAAATTTTGGATGAATTGTAACTTACATGGGAGAGGAAGAGCCAAATGGGAGTTTCATGGACACTTGGCTAGATTCCTCTTACATTTATGACATCTATGACACCAATGATGGAGATTCTATGACAGTTATGACACAAGTCAGATATGAAGGCTGAAATACTAACATATGGACATTTCAGGAATGAATATATCATCTTAGAGGTCGAATTTTGGATTTGGAGAAGGCCAAGAGGCTCCTACTCAAATTTGGGAGAAGAGGGAAGGTGAAGAGAGAGGCCACATGGCATAGCATGAGTAGCCACACCAATTCGAGTTCGATTTGGTTTATGGATGCATTTGGAACCTTAGAAGACTAATAATGTTTATAAAATATAGGGATCAGCCATGAGAAGAAGCTTTTGCTAATTTGTGAAATTGTTATTTGTTAATTGTGAGAGCTAGTGGATGACTAGTTTTCTTGCTTAAGCCAATTTCGAGGGTGAAAGATTCCCATCCTAGTTGGTGTTTGGAAAGGCCAATCAGGTATTTCATGGATCTTTAATGAAGTCTTATTTTTATGTGCAAGCTATATTAATTTAATGGAAATCTCAATATCATCTTGTTCTTCCATTCATCTCAAGTTTTCTCACCATATTTCAGCTTTATGGAGTGAGGTGCACTTAGTGAGCTATTAATCTCTTTGAGGGAGATTATTGTGCTCCAGTATTTTGTATTCTGATGTAAATTATCTGTTATTTAAGTTCAGAAATATATCAGGTCTAAAATACAATATATATCATGTATTATTGTCCAATATTGTGGAAACAATGCCATTTCCCCAGTACCTTGTTGTAAACTCTTGCAATCTTGATAGAATCGAATATATGTGTGCACCATTGATAATTTATGAATGAATGAACTATAATTAAATTATATTATGGTTTCATGGTATATAACTGAGAATTTTTGGCCATTGGGTCGAATTTCATAGCATTTGGGGAAAATTACATCTCATTTCCCCAAGGGTCCAAAACTAGTTTTTTAGTTCTGATTGAAGGAAGTGATAAAAGCCATGGGAGTTCTATTGGTTATGCATATGAGTCTCTGATAATGTATTATACACATCCCGTGCTTCAATTTTATAATTTGAGTGATTTTATGTACATTTGGGAATCCATTCCGACAATTACTTGGGAGGGATTGGAGCCCGAAAATTGCTAGTAAATTCATCTATCTTATTCAGAATTTGATATAGACTTGCAGAACTGATTGGAGGATCATAATACATCCATGAACATAATAATTAAGTTATTATATCATTCATACACCTTCTCTGAATATTTTGGAGCAATTGGGCTGATTTGCAGATCAAGACACTTAAACTAGTAAAGAGCCAAAATTGTGAAAAAATTGGAAAATTGGGCATTTTAATAAAATTCCAAAAAGGGCACATTACAGGTTCATCCTAGATTTATATAGACCTCATTTTTTTCTCCAATCCAAGAGACCTACAAACCAAACTTTAAACCTTCCTCAAACCAATTTGACCAAATGTAAGGAGATGATATTCAATACAATATGAAACCCTAATCTAATAAAAATTGACATGTAATCATAAACAGAGATACAACATCTATCATACACTAATTTGAAAAGGGAATGATATCAGATATTTATTAATAAATGGAAGAAGTACAATCTATATATTCTCCTCATGCAAGGCACCTCGTGAAACCTTCGATCTGGATCTCCTGCTTCTCTCCTCCAAGAATCTTAGCCTCCAAGCTTTGCAACAAAGGGAGATGAAAACTAGGGTAAAGGTAGGGGGGATGAGAGTCTCAATTTCACTAGCATAGCAATGCCAAAGGTTAAGTTCCCTTTCATGGACCCCTCCCCCTCTCTTATATACTATTCTGAAGAGCTAGGGTCGAAAGTGGATTAGTTACAACTGAAGGAGAGGTTCCAAAACCATCCAAACAACCCCAAATTCAATATTTTCCAACTTTTTTATATTTTTTTTACCACTATAGGACATATTCATCATTTTAATTCAACAAATATGTGAGGGAAACAAATGTTTCCTTAGCTAAACGCGTGAATGGGTAAAAAACTTAGGATTTGATGTATTCTAGAAAGTTATAGCTTGGTCCTCAGTACTTTACAACATTGAAAAAAAATGCTTCACTGGTACTGCCCTCAACAATCCACAGAATTGAACAAAAATGGATGTGTAAGTTGCATGGCATCCTCCAGATCTCACATAGCTTCTTCAGGACCGTAGTGCTCCCATTGCACCTTTACCTGTCCTATTGCTCAGTTTTGGAGCATTGTGACCTTCCTGGAAAGGATGCGCTTTGGCTCAATTTGGAACTCTCCCTCTAGTTCCACCTAAATTACATCCCAATTTATTACATGGTTAGGATCATGTAAATATATTTTAAGCAAAGAAACATGAAAAATATAATGAGCCCTAGTGCTAGTAGGAAATGCAAGTCTATATGCAACTGGTCCTATTCTTCCAGGCACTTCAAATGGCCCACAATATTTCAGAGACAGCTTGGCACAACTCCTAAGCTTCAAGGAAATTTTCTTTTCCTTCACCCCGAGGTAAACATGGTCCTGAATACTGAACTCTTTGTTCATCCTATGCTTATCTGCATAGCTTTTCTGTCTATCCTAGGCTGCCTTTAGATTATGTCTGATTTTTACAACTTCCTGTTGCATCTCCTTGAGCAATTCTGGACCGATCACCACTCTAATCACTGGGTCATCCCAAGTTACTAGCATTCTGCACCTCCTTCCATACAAAGATTCATATGGACTCATCCCCAAGGATGCTTTCTATCCATTATTATAAGCAAATTCTACCAAGTGTAAATAGTCTTCCCACTTGGATGGTTTGTCCATCACATACATGTGAAGCATGTCTTCTAGCACTTGGTTAACTCTCTTAGTCTATCCATCGGTCTGAGGATGGTAGGAAATGATGAAATTCAAATTTGTTCCCAAGTTTGCAAACAATCCTTTCCAAAATTTAGAAGTGACTTAACCTCTCTGTCAGAGGCTATTGCCTTAGGGAATCCATGCAATTTAAAAATTTCCTTCATGAAAATCTTGGAAATATCATTAGTCTTATGCATGGACTTTATTGGTATAAAATGCACTGCCTTCTTCAACTTGTCCACCACAACCATGATGGAATCATGTTGTCTCCAAGTCATTGGAAATACTGTAATAAAGTCCATGGAAATCACTTGCCATTTCCATTCTGGAACCGGCAAAGGCTGCAACAAACCTTTTGGGTGTTGATGTTCAACCTTCACTTGATGACACTTCATGCACCTTGAAATATATTCAGCCATGTCCTTCTTCATGCCTAGCCAAAAGTATTGCTTTATTGCTATAGAAATCATCTTCTGATATCTTGGGTGAACAAAATATGGAGTTTGATGGATTTCATCCATAACAAACCTCCTCAAATCTGCCACATTTGGAATATACATTCTACTCTTATAAGTAAGAATTCCATCCTCTTATAACTTATAACCTTCATACTTCTTTTCAAGGATTTGCTACTATAATTTATCCTTTACCTATGCATACATTTCATCTTCAGCATTACGGTTAATAATCTGTCGTCTCAAAAATGATTGGAAAATGCTAATAGATGCCACATGCATTTCTTGTACTTTTCTGCTGAGTGCATCAACTACCTTATTCTCCTTACCTTTTATGTGCTTGATTTAAAAATCAAACTCACATAGAAATTTTAGCCATCTAGCTTGCCTAGCATTTAGAGTAGGCTGATCAAACAAATATTTCAGACCACAGTGGTCTATCCTTAACTCAAATTTTCTACCCATCAAGTAATGCCTCCACATCTTGAGAGCATGTACTATGGCTGCAAGTTCAAGATCATGAGTGGCATAATTCTTTTTGTGTTCCTTCATCTTTCTGGATTCATAACATATCAGGTGGTTTCCTTACAATAGAACTCCTCCAAGTCCTTAACCGCATGCATCTTTACATACCACAAAATATTTCTCTGGGTCTGCAACTTTTAAGACCAGTGCGCTAGTGAGAAGATACTTTAACCGCTGGAAACTTTCTTCACACTTCGAGGTCCATTCGAACTTTATCCCCTTCCTTTTCAAAGAAGTGATAGCATGTGCAACCTTGGATAATCCTTCAATAAATATCCTATAGTATCCTGTAAGCCCCATAAAATATATTACCTCTTTCACATTCTTTGGAGTGGGAAAATTGTTGATAGCTTCAATCTTGTCTGGGTCCACGGATATACCCTCTTCTGAAATAATGTGACCCAAGTACTGAATTCTATCCTTATAGAAGTCACACTTTCTCAGCTTTGCATACAACTGATGTCCTCTTAGCAATTCCAATGTTAGTCTCAAATGTTCTTCATGCTCTTCTTCATTCTTAGAATAAAGAAGAATGTCATCAAGGAAAACAAGAAAAAACTTGTCTAAATACTTGTTGAAGACACTATTCATAAGGCACATAAATGTTTTTGGTGCATTTGTGAGACCAAATGGTACCACTACAAACACATAATGTACATACCTTGTTTTGAAGGTTTTCTTATTAATGTCTTCGTCCTTTATTCTCACCTAATGGTAACTAGACCTCAAGTAAATCTTGGAAAATACCTTTTCTCCTTTCATTTGTTCAAAGAGGTCATCAATTCTCGACAAGGGATATTTTTTCTTCACCGTGACTTTGTTCAGCTACCTGTAATCAATACACAACCTGAGTGTACCATATTTCTTCTTTACAAACAGAACTGATGCTCCCCAAGGAGACACACTTGGCATGATATAATTTTTCTCCAACAATTCTTACAGTTGCATCTTCAGCTCTAACATTTCTGGTGTACTCATTCTATAAGGTGATTTGGACACTGGTGCTGCTCCTGGCACAATCTCAAATGTGAAATCAATGTCTCTCTTTGGAGGAATCCTTGGAATCTCATTAGGAAAAACATCTCTAAATTCTTTCAACAAGTGATAGTCTTCCAACTTGAGAGTTTCATTCTCCATTTCCTCCTCAATATGGGTTGCATACAAATAACAACCTTTTCTACAAAACTTCTTCAATTGCATCGCTGAAATCTGTCTTATAGAAATTACCTTTGGTATGCCTTTTAAAACTACCGGGTTCCCTTCTCCATCCATGCATTCAAAAGTATTGTTATAACAGTCAAGCTTCACACTATGAACTTCTAACCAATTCATTCTAATCAGAACATCATAGCAATCGAGTGGTAGAACATTCATATCTACGCAAGTGCTCAGTCCTTTTATCACCAATGGACATTTCTCCACCACTTCATTAATTTTTCTCTTAGTTCCAGTGGCTAGATGAACTAACCACGACTTGTTATGCTTTTCTTTCCTAAGAGCACAAACCTACACTACTTTAGGAGTAATATAATTGTGAGTAGAACCAGAGTCAACAAAATTAGAAATAGATTGCTCAACAATATTATCTACAACTTCAACCGCCATTGACTAGTGATCCACCTGGCGGTCTTCCAGTGCTGCATAAATTCTAGGTACGACACTTGCTACTTGTCCCATTGTTTCTGCCTCTTGAATATTGTATGTTGGCCTTGCATTCACATTCTCCATTGGACAAAACCAGCACAGATGGGGTCCTCCACATTTCCAACACTGGAGAGGCTCTTTTTTCTGCTGCAGTTCTCTTGGATTTTCTCCTACTACTCTGGTTGGCTACTTCTCAGCTTGGAATGGCCACTTCTGATGATTCTGGAAGTTAGGAGGTTTGCAGCCTCTCTCCCTTTTATCATACTTCTCATTCATATTGTTCTTCCACACCTTCTGGTAGTCAGGTTTGCTCTTGATTTTCTCGTAGCAATACTATCTTTTATTATCACCTCTTCCAGAGTTCTGGGCTCATAGAAATCAATTCGGTCTTTGTAGGACTGAGGCAGTCCACTCAGAAAGCACTGAATTTTTACCTTCTCATCTTTAATATACCTGACATACCTAAACAGTTCCAAGAAATTGTTTGCATATTCCTCCATAGTTTGTTGTCCCAATCTAAGATAATGGAATTCTTTGATTTTATCATCATAGTACCAGTCAGAGAGGTGCTTCTTCTTGAAATATTTTTGGAATTGTTTCTAGACAATATTCCTTTCATTTAGCTTCTTTACTTTCCTAAAGTGTTCCCACCAAATATACTCTCTTCCTGTCATATTGAAAATGACTACTTGAGCTTTCACATTTCCAGAATAATATTGGACTTGGAAATATTTTCTTATTCCTAGAAGTGAAGCTTTATCTTCTTCCAGTATTTACCTCACAATTGAAGGTATACGGCCTTGCCTTCCTGAATTCATCTCGTGAGCAGTTTCGGTAACGCCTCTTCCTCCTACCCTTGTGAAATGAAGATCCTGAATATTCAGTGGATCTTTCAAAGTAAGACGACCCACCGGGAGATCTCTTCCTCTTATTCTCATGAGAGGAAAAAATTGAACCATCAGGGGATTTTTCAGAGTCAGATGACCCACTAGGAGATCACTTTCTTCCTATAGCAGTGCTCTTACTTCCTTATGGCTTTACTTTCTGGTCCCTAGAGTTCACCTTTCAGTGAATGTCTGTCAAAATATGCAATATGGTTGCATTCAACTAGTTCTGCTCCTCCTGATCCTTAGTCAGTCTTTCGTTGTCTGCTCTGTAGCTCTGAATTTGCACCCTGAGGCTTCTCATGGTGGTTGTGAAGTCTGGGGGAGTATCTTGAAACCTTCTCCCATTAGACTATGTTTGAGCATTTCCAATTCTGAAATTTTCCCCCATAGCATCTTTCTCATGCGCATTGGGGTCATGCATAATCATTCATATCTTCTGTCCTCATGGCCAAACCAACTATTCAAAATCACATTACCCTTTCTGAAGGTGACTGTAATTCTGCAAAAATGTGTTAGATAACAAAACGGTTAGATATAATCAAAACCAAAATCACTTACCCACTTCCCATGGCAATTTTTCTCTATCATGCGGCCAACAATACATTGGAACTATTAAGCAACAGCAATGTAACTATCCAAATTGGCCCGATACTGTAACCACTTTTCTATTCAGCCCATTCAGGCCCAACGCTGCAACCAACATCTCTGATACCACACTGTAGTGTACTACAAGTTAGCATTAGAGGGTACTCTTATCTTTTTAACAATTCATTCCAGCCCATCCATGACCAATGTTGCAACCCGTAGCTCTGATACCACATGGTCGCATCCCCTCTCGCCCCAGAGGAGAGAACGCGACCCAACTCTTCTACCTGAGTTACCAATCTCCAATTATGCATTTGTATGATGATTCCCAATTCTTTTTTTTTATTAAAATATCTACACAAGAAATAATTTCTCCTGCTAACATTCTGATGTAGACCGTGTATAACTCTTTATCTTCCCCAATCACAGAGAGATTGAATGGTGGAGAATCATCCCACAGAAAATCAATGGTGCGGAGAGCTTCACTTGTAGAATCAAAACATATCAAAGTTTCACTCTCGCACCCCACATCCTGCATCCCACATGCAAAACGGTCGTTCCAGAGATTAAAGTTGTGGAAATCAAAATTTACCATAAGTCATTTTCGCATCCCACATGCCAAATCCTGCATCCCGCAAGTTGAGGAAGGGAAATTGTGGAAAGAAATTTTCTCCAAACAACATTTCCGCATCCTACATCCCACAAGTTGCAGAAAGGAAATTGCGAAAAGCAGATTTCACAAAATGACTTTTCTGCATCCCGCATCCCGCAAATTGCGGAAAGGAAAATGTAGAAGGGAAAATGCAGAGATCAAAATTTCCAAATAAATTTTCTGCATCCCACATACCACTTCCCACAAGTTGCGGAAAGGTTAAATCTGTGGAATTTTGATCTACTAATGAAAATTTCTAAGTATAAAACTGATTTCCAACATCCAGGCCATCACCAATCCGGTTGATCTAACTTCATAACAACTTATAAAATTCATTGAAGTAAATTCACACATAGATACATCATTCATGAAATATATAGCTGAAACACAACACCTTTCATTCAAGCATTCATCATTTCATATTAATTTACAAACAAGTACAGTTGCATCAGATTGAAACACAAGAGATACTTATCTTTATCAAAAGCTTGTCGCGCAACCAACTCTATCAGTGCAACATTCCACCCAACCATAGGCTAGTGTGCTCATCAATCTCTCAGCAACACTACCACCCCCGAGCTTGCCATGATTTCCCCAAGGAATAAGAAATGCTAGCAGAATTCCCCATAGCCAAGGATACAATAAAACTCATCCAAGCCAACACAGGCAAGGATTTAAACATAGCCAAAGTTTATTCAAGTCATAGCCAAGCCAACAGATGGGTTTACCAGGCTACCAACCAAGCCAATCCATCCTTCCAGTTGGGTTTATCAGGATTACACAGATAGTGGTTTACACTTAGCCAAAATTCACATGAGACAGTTCCAATCCAATAGATGGGTTTATCAGGGTACCAGCGAAGCCATCCTTCCAGTTGGGTTTATCAGGATTTCAAGGAGGTGGAAAGATTGACTTCTAAGCTTGTGAGCTCAATCCTAGAGCTATGGACACCTACACTAGATCTATCCTGAATTCTAAACATTTACACACCCAACACAAGGAAGCATCCCCCTTCTCTGCTACACAGTCCCTTAGGCCATGTCTTCCATTCCATTGCTAGTCAGGGTATGCAAAGAAGAAAACTAGCCCTATAGATTGGTATGTGAGGTTCCTTCACACACTAGGTTTATCAAGCAAGTACAGACTCCATTTCCATTCCCCAAAGCAGTTCAGATGTCAAACGAGGATGTACACATAGGGATCTCTGTTCTGGGATTAACAAAACGTAACAGAATCCAAGGAAACACACACACACACACAACAATTACGAATTTCTGAGCATTTCCTGAGCCAGACCGACTATTGCAATTACCAAGAATGAAAATCGTTTTCTGGTCATTCAATTCAAAAAAAAATCAGATTCTAGGAATTCGCATTCAGGAAATGACTAATAGATAGGAAAATCATAAAAAGGAAAACAATCCACATAACAGGAAAATTCGTGAAGGATCAAGACTCAGAGCAGTTTTGCTTGCTTGCTGCGTGAATGCCAGAATCCCCTTTCCTAAACGGTCAACACAGTCCAAATCATGAGGGGAAGATGAAACGCTACCGCATGAGGGAAAGGAAGGTGTTTTTGGTGTTTTCTTGCCCAAGAAAATTAAAAAAAAAATGTTTTTCCACAAATGGTTCTCTGCCCATTTCAAAATTATGCACACTCTTCCAATTCCCCCCTTATCCTTAGGAAAAATCATGCTCCCATCTCATTTTGTTGCATTGACATAGTTGGATGTAGGATTTTAATTAAAATTGCAAATTTAACATGATGTCCAAACTTATAATGTTCAACTAGCATAAAAACACCATTGGCCTAAATCTTAATCGCTGAAACATAAACACTAAATCGATGGTTGGGATTTTTCCTTGAGCTCCACACCATGATTATTTACATCATATTATTTAAATGCAAACAGGGTCAAAACCTAGGTGTTACATTCCCCTCCCCCTTCAGCAGCACTGTCCTTAGTGCTTCACAACATTGAACAAAAATGCTTTGCTAGTACTGCCCTCAACAATCCACAGAACTGAACAAAAATGGATGTGCAAGTTGCATGGAATCCTACAGCTCCCACGTAGCTTCTTCAGGATCGTATTTCTCCCATTTCACCTTTACATGTCCTATTGCTCGGTTCAGGAGCATTGTGACCTTCCTTGAAAGGATGCGCTTTGGCTCTATTTGGAACTCTCTCTCTGGTTCCACCTAAATAACATCCCAATTTATTACATGGTTAGGATCATGTACATATATTTTAAGCAAAGAAACATGAAAAACATTATGAGCCCTAGTGCTAGCAGGAAATGCAAGTCTATATGCAACTGGTCCTATTCTTTCAAGCACTTCAAACGACCCACAATATCTAGGAGACAACTTGGCACAACTCCCAAGCTTCAAGGAACTTTTCTTTTCCTTCAACCTGAGGTAAACATGGTCCCCAATACTGAACTCTCTGTTCATCAAATGCTTATTTGCATAGCTTTTCTATCTGTCCTAGGCTGCCTTTAGATTCTGTCTTATTTTTACAACTTACAACTCCATCTCCTTGAGCAATTATGGACCAATCACCACTATGTTCACTGGGTTATCCCAAGTTACTGGCATCCGGAACCTCCTGCCATACAAAGCTTCTTATGGACTCATCCCCAAGGATTCTTGCTGTCCATTGTTATAAGCAAAGTCTACCAAGTGTAAATAGTCTTCCCACTTGGATGATTTGTCCATCACATACATGCGAAGCATGTCTTCCAGCACTTGGTTAACTCTCTCGGTTTTTCCATCGATCTGAGGATGGTAGGCAGTGCTGAAATTCAACTTTGTTCCCAAGGATGAAAACAATCCTTTCCAAAGTTTAGAAGTGAACTAAACATCTCTATCAAAGACTATTTCCTTAGGAAATCCATGCAATTTAAAATTTTCCTTCATGAAAATCTTGGCAATATCATCAGTCTTATACATGGAATTTATTGTTATAAAATGCGTTGCCTTCGTTAACTTGTCCACCACAAACATGATGGAATAATGTTGTCTCCAAGTCATCGGCAATCCTGTAATAAATTCCATGGAAATCACTTCCCATTTCCATTCTGGAACCAACAAAAGCTGCAACAAACCTGCTCAGTGTTGATGTTCAACCTTCACTTGCTGACACTTCATGCACCTTGAAATATATTCAGCCATGTCCTTCTTCATGCCTAGCCAAATGTATTGCTTTCTTGCTGTAGAAATCATCTTCTAATATCTTGGGTGACCAGAATATGGAGTTTGATGGATTTCATCCATAACAGCCCTCCTCGAATCTACCACATTTGGAATATACATTTTGCTCTTATAAGTAAGAATTCCATCCTCTTCTAACTTATAACCTTTATACATTTTTTCAATTTTTTGCTTCTGTAATTTATCCTTTACCTATGCATACATTTCATCTTCATCATTATGGTTAATAATCTGCTGTTTCAAATCTGATTGGCAAATGCTAATAGATGCCACATGCATTTCTTGGACTTTCTTGCTGAGTGCATCAACCACCTTATTCTCCTTACCTTTTATATGCTTGATTTCAAAATGAAACTCAAATAGAAATTCCAGCCATCTAGCTTGCCTAGCATTTAGAGTAGGATGATCAAACAAATATTTCAGACCATAGTGGTCTATCCTTAACTAAAATTTTATTCCCATCAAGTAATGCCTCCACATCTTGAGAGCATGTACTATGGCTGCAAGTTCCAGATCATGAGTGGCATAATTCTTTTCGCGCTCCTTCAGATTTCTAGATTCATAACATATCACATGGTTGTCTTGTAATAGAAATACTCCAAGTCCTTGAACGCATGCATCCATACATACCACAAAATATTTCTTTGGGTCTGCAACTTTTAAGACCGGTCCACTGGTGAGAAGATACTTTAACTGCTAGAAACTTTCTTCACACTTCGAGGTCCATTCGAACTTTATCCCCTTCCTTTGCAAAGAAGTGATAGCATGTGAAACCTTGGAGAATCCTTCAATAAATCTCCTGTAGTATCCTGCAAGCCCCATAAAACATCTCTGAATTGTTGCAACACGTGATAGTCTTCCAACTTGATAGTTTCATTCTTTGTTGACTCCTCAATATGGGCTGCATACAACTGACAAAATTTTCTACAAAACTTATTCAATTGCATCGCTGAAATCTATCTTACAAAAATTACCTTTGGTATGCCTTTTACAACTACTGGGTTCCCTTCTCCATCCATGCATTCAAAAGTCTTCTTATAACAGTCAAGCTTCACCCTGTGAGCTTCTAACCAATCCATTGTAATGAGAACATCATAGGTACTGAGTGGTAGAACATTCAGATCTATGCAAGTGCTCATTCCATTTATCACCAATGGGAATTGTTACCACCTAAGTTGTACTTAGTGGTTTTTTTATCAAGTGAGCCTGGTGAACCGGACAAAGATTTTTTGCTCGGACTTCAGAAGACCTTCGGAAGTGCTTCTGGGAAGTGCTTGTTGTACTATGTCACATGTTCATACCCCATGAGGGAATTGTAATAAATGTTCTAGCATGATAGTTTCTATAAAAGACTCGGTCTCTTAGACTTTATTTGTCATTCCGATCAGCCCAGGGTGTTTTTTCCCTTGGTTATTATTGGTTGTTGAATAAACGATTGATAATTTCTGAGTTTTTCACTCAATACCTCCAAAGTTGGGGTGGTCGGCTTGGAATTTAGTCCTATTGAGGTTATTAGAGTCTATGTGTCAATGTATAAACATGCTAGGCATCATGGTTGAGTCATATGAACATGTCTAAGTCCCCCTAGGTTTTTAATTTTTTTTAATTGTTTAATTTTTTCAGTGTTTTTTATTAAAATTCAATTTTTCCAAAACTTTGGCAATTTTTTAATAGTTTAATTGGAAAAATTGGTTTTGTAATAAAAGTGGGCTCAGAAGTTAGATTCAGTCATGTAGGTGCTCATTTTCAAGTTAAGAGCACCCAGTAAACCTATAGATCCACTTTTTCCTAGTTTTCAAAGATTTTCCATCACTCAGGTCAGAAAGCCCCAAAAAATCAATTATTGATTATTTTAATTAATAAATTGATGAATAATGGAGCAAATCCAAAATCCTAGATCAAAGGATGCTCAACCGATTTGATTGAAATTAGTCTCATCGGCACCACATTGACTGGCTCTGACAAATCCTTAACTGAAGGAGGTGATTTGGGTGGATCCAGATTTGAACTTCAGCTTCCTTTATGGGGAATTGTGCCCTCTCTCTATCCTCCACATGTGTGGGCTCTTCTGGGAGCTCTGTGGTTGATGATTCACTCAGCAGGTTGATGTGTCAGCTCAATCAGCCCCCCTATTGACATTTAGACTCAGTAGAAGATCAGTTTTGCTTTAGATCAAGCATGGATGGACTCTCCTTCAGTTGCAGTGGTCTATCTCCTTGGGATTTCCCCCCCCCCTCTGGGTTGGGGTTTCAATTTTGTGTATAAATAAAGCATGGTTGCCTCCTTCCTGAGTTAGTAAGAGTTGGATTGAGGAGCTATTGTTGTTGTAATACTGTGTAATATCTTTTTCTATTGGAATAAAGTGAAGCTTTGGAGGCAAGATGGTGTCATGTCATTGTATGTGTGGATTAGCATTGCCATGTTTCACTGAGGTAACCTTTATCTATGTTCATAATTTGCTGATTGTTTGTGGATTCATTGCTAATATTGATAATAAGTTTATTATAATCTTGATAGGAAAGGAGTTTGTTAATAAGTTTATTGACCATCTCTTTCCTTTTTGATTCATGTTTAGAGATCTATATTCAACATGTTTTATAAGTTTATATGCATGTTATTCTGAAATATCTATGCATGTATTAACCGGATTTCACAAGTATTTTGGCAAGTCTTTGGATTCAGTTGCAGGTTCCTAGCTTGGAGAGGATGTTGATCTAGTTTGCTTCTTCACTCTCTCCAAAACCATTCAAAGGCATAGTCCCTTGATATTCCACTGGAAATCTCTATGGTTAATCTTCAAGGTTTCCAGCAACAAATGCTCTTCTTTTCCTCTTCCTCCTTCAATTTTTTCTAAAATTACTTTGGTTACCTGTTTGCAGATTTAAAATTGTTTAGATATATCAATTTCAAATTTTAATTTACATATTTATTTCTGCCTTAAAGCTCACAAACTAGATCTCATTCCTAAAAGAAAATTTACAAGCATTGTAGATCTAGTTTTAGGGAAAATTGTCATTTTTCAAGGCTGTGAAAGTAGATCTATAGTCTGTTGAATGCATGGTTGTTTCCTTAGAATCTAAAAAGATATATTCAGAAATTTAAGTGATTCATATTGGATTCCCCCAAATCAAACCAAGATCCCAAGGAAAGTTTGCTTTCCTTGGTTCCTTTTTCGCTTCTTTAAAAACTAGTTTTAACTTAGAATTTTTGGGTAAGAAGTTTGTTCATCCAAAATTACTTTCAAAGTAATTTTTGGAATATTTAACTGTGATAATATTGCTGGTTTTTAGCAGGTGTAACAGAAAAGAGGAGGAAGCGCTATCCGGAAAGCATTTTTGGACCATTCGAAACCCCCCAGGGGGTCTTCGTCTTCCCAAAATTTAAAATTTTTGCAATTTGTAAACCGTTGGTCTCATTCCATATAAGGACCAAGTGGATTAATTTTAGTTTGCTAATATTGTAATTGATTCTAATCAAAATAAAAATATTTTCGAATAGGCTCTCACCATCCCCCTTGGGGAGATTCGCGTCCGTGTCATCTTTTACTTTTTGTCATCTCTTTTCAATATAGTGTAGTGATAATATGGAGGGGTAGTATAATTTGAATTATAATCATTGTCATATTCCATATCTGGTGGTTTCAAAGTAATTTTAATACTTTCCCCACGAGCCTCCTTTTGAGTCGAAAGGTGAAGAAAGGGTCATGGTAGTCTAATTAGAAAATTGTGGTTTGCTTATTTGTTTATGCTTCATCTACTATATTTAATTGTTTTAAGTAATCATAATAAAATCAGCCCCTCCTTGATTCCCCGATTGAGGTCCACTTGGACCGAAAGAGGTTCTTGGAGGGTTTCCTTTTTAATAAGAACACCTCTTTTAAAATTTACTAAAAATACAAAGACTCTAGTGTGTATGCTCTATACTTGGTTGTGGTTTGTCTGATCAGTCAAGCTGCATCAAAAGAACGTGACTGACTAGATTAATTAGTCTTCACCTCCCAAATTGAAAAACCATCAAGCGAAAATCCAATGCCTCGAATGAACTGTAAGAGGTGGCAAAATACCCAAAGGAGTGGGAACAACTAGAAAGTGACCTCGAGGCGCTGATCTCTGTCACACCCTGATGGGTTCATTATCAACAATAGTCTTCAAGACTCCATTCCAACCCACAAACCACCTTGTGGGTAGCCATGAAATTTCACTTTTGGACATACTCCAATTACCCCTCAAGTATATCTGGAGTCCCCTTTTTCACCTAATTTAATTCATTCACATTCCACATTAACTTAAAATATACCAAGAGACATTTTCAAAACATCCATTCAAGTGCATGTAAGCACATTATTTTCTCTGTTGACTCCATTTAAGGCACTGGTGATTTATTTGATCATTTCCTTCAATTATATATATATGTTGAGTGTCATTAGTGTGCTTATATGCTTTAAATCTTGCATCTTGTTATCTTTTGTTTCCATTGGTTAATTTCAAAACTCCTAAACAACTTAATCAATATAACACCATCACACTAAGTAATTAGCCTTAGTAATTTAATAGGGTATACCCCCCTTGGCTTCGTTAGGAGTTAGCTTGAACGGAGGAGTGAAGAACAAGGTGACAGCCTTGACTAGAGACTTTCCCCCAAGGACACACCGAGTGGCTTGAATATTTCTGCCACGTAAACCAGGTGTGTGAAAGGTGGAAACACTTTTTGGCGCCGTTGCTAGGGAGAAATCTTTTTATTCCCGTAGTACGACTTTTGTTTTCTTCCTTTTTTACTTTGTTTGATGAATGGGTTAGAGTAGATCTCTAATTTTCATCTAGCGACTCCACTAACATTTTTTCAGTTTTTATTTCTACAAAGAAAAGCAAAAAGTAATTTTTGTGAGAGTTCTTAAATGTATATTTTAAATCTCACATTGCGACTCCATTGAAGGGATAAAAACCCTATTATCTCATAAACTTGTGAAGTTTTGTTGTGTGTAGATGAGCCCATGTGACAATTTAAAACCTTTAAAGCTCATCACTTGACAACTCCACCTATTCAGTACAAGGTTTAATGGTTATATCAAATGCATACTATTAATGTTTGATGTGGATGAATTAAGGGAGCAGTATGGTGCCCAGATAACTGGACTTTCTCAGCCTATCGATTTCTCAAACATCCCAAGTTTTCCTAACTGTTGTGATGGTATGGGGGATGCATATAAATGGATTCCAGTATTTCATGGAAATTATGGTGATTCGGTGATCTGGCATGTTAAATATTTCCTTCAATTGATGGCTGACTTCAATGTGCTTCATGAAGACAATATGATGAAAATGTTTGCTGGTACTTTTTTAGGGTGAGGCATGTTCTTGGTTCTATCAGGGCCTTTCTAATAAATGTATAAGCTCATTTCCAAGCTTCCTTTGGATGCTTTTAGAGCAGTGGCATGCTGGTAGGGGTAGTATGAATGATTTGAAAAAGTTCCTTGAAAAGATCTTTACCTTCTACCTATCTAGGATAGAGTATCACATGGAAACATATGATGGACCTTTTTCCATGATACAAAGTATTGAATACTTGGAATCACTTCTTGAACATTTAAGTGAAGAGGAGATCCATGATACTCCCATCAAAGATCCTCCTAGAAGTTATTTAAGAAAGGAAGCAATTAAGCATATTTTTAAAGAATATAAGGTATCTCTCATTACACAACAAGATTCTAAAGATGGGAACATCCATGAAAATCATGTTGAAGAGCTTCACAAGGAACCCATGATTGAACACATTGTTGAAGACTCTCCTCGTGTCACCATAACTGAAAACATTGAAGATTTGATATTTTCTCAAGATTGTTGCAATGCTTGTCTAGAAATCCCTCATGAGGAAACCATTGCAGAGATCAATACTTATGAAGAAGTTTATGATGTGTATAATGATACTCCTCTATGTTCATCACCTAGGGATGAAGTTTTTGAAAATTTAAATTCTCATAATATCTTTGAAACCAAAACTTTGAAGGATGATTATTATGAGCAGGATGAGGGTAGTTATATCTCAGGATGTGATACCAGCAAGGAAGACTCTCTCATGTTCAACATATATGGGAGTGATGACTATTGGAATTTCATAGATAATCCAATTTGTGAAAATGTTATTGATAACCCCATCCATTATATGTCTAGGAAGGGGACTGTTTATTCAAAAAATTGTGGAAGTCCAATCTACGATACATCTGTAGAGGGGAGCATGGATCTAGATACCTAGGAAAATCTTAGTATGGAAGAGGAGCATTCAGAATTTTCACATGATCATTCAGAGTCATATCATGCAGAGCTGCACAAGGGTATCAGTAATGAAGACATTGAGAAGCAGTGTTGTGAAATGTTAGATGTGATGCAGTTAGTGGAATATCAGTCTCAGCCATCTTCTTCACATGTAGAGGTTCCTTATGATTTGGAGCAGCTTGGTGCTTATACAATGAGTCATCATTCGTTAATCCTTGATGATCAGTATGATGATATACTCAATCTGCCTCATCATGATGATTAGTATATCAAATGGATAGAAGAAGCCTGTGCAAGCACATACCAGTTTGGGAAGACCTTTAATGACATTATTCATGCCTATGATTTCCCATCTATCTCACCCTTTCCGAATCATCACACGAGTTTGCATTTTCGAAAGAAAGTATCCTTACTTTGGCTGGTAACCAAAGACAAGGAAATTTTTTTTTATGTTAATAAAATGCTTAGGTGGTTACATTGGATTTCTGATTACACTTAACCCTTTTTATATCATGCTTAGAGTAGGAAAATAAGCTCCTTAAAAGAGAGCTATATTGAGGAGCTTATTATATCAATGCTCTTTATATAAGATCCTTTCCAAGTTAGTAGGAGCTAGATTGAGGAGCTATTGCTATTGTAATAATGTGTAATATCTTTTGCTATTGGAATAAAGTGAAGCTTTGGAGGCAAGATGGTGTCATGTCATTGTATGTGTGGATGGGAATTGCCATGTTTCACTGAGGTAACATGTATCTATGTTCATAATTTGCTGATTGTTTGTGGATTAATTGCTAAGATTGATAATAAGTTTATTATAATATTGATAGGAAAGAAGTTTGTTAATAAGTTTATTGGCCATCTCTTTCCTTTTCTATGCATGTTTAGAGATTTAGATTTAGCATGTTTTATAAGTTTATATGCATGCTATTTTGAGAGTCTCTATGCATGTATTAACCAGATGTCACAAGTATTTTGGCAAGTCTTTGGATTCAGTTGCAGGTTCCTAGCTTAGAGAGGATGCTGAGCTAGTTTGATTCTTCACTCTTTCCAAAACCATTCAAAGGCATATTCCCTTGACATTCCACCAGAAAGCTCTACGGTTGATCTTCAAGGCTTCCAGCAACAAATGCTCTTCTTTTCTTCTTCCTCCAATTTTTTCTAAAATTAGTTTGGTTACTTGTTTGCAGCTTTAAAATTTTTTAGATCTATCAATTTCAGAGTTTATTTTACATATATATTGCTTCCTTAAAGCTCCTAAACTAGATCTCATTCCTAAAAGAAAATTTACAAGCATTCTAGATCTAGTTTTAGGGAAAATTGTCATTTTTCAAGGCTGTGAAAGTAGATCTAAAGCCTGTTGAATGCATGGTTGTTTCCTTAGAATATAAAAATTTATATTCAGAAATTTAATTTCTTCATATTGGATGCCCCCAAAGCAGGCCAATATCCCAAGGAAAGTTTTCTTTCCTTGGTTCCTTTTCCGCTTCTTTAAAAACTAGTTTTAACTTAGAATTTTTGGGTAAAACGTTTGTTCATCCAAAAGTACTTTCAAAGTACTTTTGGGAATATTTAGCTGTGATAAGATTGCCATTTTTTAGCAGGTGTAATAGAAAAGAGGAGGAGGCGCTGTCCGGAAAGCATTTTTGGACCATTCGAAAACATCTAGAGGGTCTCTGTCTTCCCAAAATTTCAAATTTTTGCAATTTGTAAACCTTTGGTCTCATTCCATATAAGGAACAAGTGGATTAATTTCCATTTGATGATATTGTAATTGCTGCTAATAAAAATAACAATCTTTTCGAATAGGCTCTTTCGAGCCTATTCACCATCCCCCGTGGGGGATTCGCGTCCGTGTCATTTTTTACTTTTTTTTCATCTTTTTCAATCTAGTGTAGTGCTAATATACAGGGGTAGTATACTTAAAATTATAATCATTGTCATATTCCATACCTGGTGGTTTCAAAGTAATTTTAATACTTACCCCACGAGCCTCCTTTTGAGCCGAAAGGTGAAGAAAGGGTTGTGGTAGTCTAATTAGAAAATTGTGGTTTGCATAATTGTTTATGCTTCATC
The DNA here is from genome assembly GCA_001517045.1 of Pseudotsuga menziesii. Lineage (NCBI taxonomy): Eukaryota > Viridiplantae > Streptophyta > Pinopsida > Pinales > Pinaceae > Pseudotsuga > Pseudotsuga menziesii. The sequence continues at coordinate 202,501 of LPNX010351903.1, read as the reverse complement.
TACTATCTTTAATTGTTTTAGGTAATCATAATAAAATAAACCCCTCCTTGATTCCCTGATTGAGGTCCAGTTGGACCGAAAGAGGTTCCTGGAGGGTTTTCTTTTTAATAAGAACACCTCTTTTAAAATTTACTAAAAATAACAAAGAATCCATTGTGTATGCTCTGTACTTGGCTGTGGTTCATCTGATCAGTCAAGCTGCATCAAAAGCACTTGAGTGACTAGATTAATTAGTCTTCACCTCCCAAATTGACAAACCATCAGGTGAAAATACAACGCTTCGAATGAACTGTAAGCGGTGGCAAAATACCCAAAGTAGTGGGAACAACTGGAAAGTGACCTTGATGTGCCGATCTCTGTCACACCCTGACAGGTGCATTATGAACAATAGTCTCCGAGACTCCATTCCAACCCACAAACCACCTTGCGGGTAGCCATTAAAGTTCACTTTTGGACATACTCCAAGTACCCCTCAGGTATATCTGAAGTCCCCTTTTCTTGTAGTTTAATTCATTCACATTCCACATTAATTTAAAATCTACCAAGAGACATTTGCAAAACATCCATTCAAGCGCATGCAAGCACATTATTTTCTCTGTTGACTCCATTTAAGGCACTGGTGATTTATTTGATCATTTCTTTCAATTATATATATATATATATATATATATATATATATATATATTGACTATCATTAATGTGCTTATCTTCTTTAAATCTTGGATCTTGCCAATATTTTGTTTCCACTGGTTAATTTCAAAACTCCTAAACAACTTAATCAATATAACACCATCACACTAAGTAATTAGCCTTAGTAATTTAATAGGGTATACCCCCCTTGGCTTTGTTAGGAGTTAGCTTGAACGGAGGAGTCAAGAACAAGGTGACAGCCTTGACTTGAGACTTGCCCCCAAGGACACACCGAGTGGGTTGAAGGTTTCTGCCATGTAACACAGGTGTGTGAAAGGCGACAACACTATTTGGCACCATTGCTGGGGATAAATCTTTTTATTCCCGTAGTACGACTTTTGTTTTCTCCCTTTTTTGCTTTGTTTTGATGAATGGCTTAGAGTAGATCTTTAATTTTCATCTGGTGACTCCATTGACTTTTTTCAGTTTTTATTTCTACAAAGAAAAGCAAAAAGTAATTTTTGTGAGAGTTCTTAAATGTATATTTTAAATCTCACATGGCAACTCCATCGAAGGGATAAAAACCCTGTTATCTCATAAACATGTGAAGTTTTGTTGTGTGTAGATGAGCCCATGTGACATATTAAAACCTTTAAATCTCATCACTTGACAACTCCACCTATTTAGTACAAGGTTTAATGGTTATATCAAATGCATACTATTAATTTTTTATATGGATGAATTAAGGGAGTAGTATGGTGCCCAGATAACCGGACTTTTTCAGCCTATCGATTTCTCAACCATCCTAGGTTTTCCTAACTATTGTGATGGTGTGGGGGATGCATACAAATGGATTTCAATATTTCATGGAAATTATGGTGATTCGGCCATCTGGCATGTCAAATATTTCCTTCAGTTGATGGCTGACTCCAATGTGCTTCATGAAGACAATATGATGGAAATGTTTGCTGGTACTTTTCAGGGCGAGGCCTGTTGCTGGTCTATCAGGGCCTTCCTAATAAATGTATAACCTCATTTCCAATATTCTTTTGGATTTTTTTAGAGTAGTGGCATGATGGTAGGGGTAGTATGAATGGTTTGAAAAAGTTCCTTGAAAAGATCTTTAACTTCTACCTATCTGGGATAGAGTATCACATGGAAACATATGATGGAACTTTTTCCATGATACAAAGTAATGAAGACTTGGAATCAATTATTGAACATTTAAGTGAAGAGGAGATCCATGATACTCCCATCAAAGAGCATCCTAGTAGTTATTTAAGAAAGGAAGCAATTAAGCAGCTTTTTAAAGAATATAAGGTATCTCTCATTACACAACAAGATTCTGAAGATGGGAACGTCCATGGCAATCATGTTGAAGAGATTCACAAGGAACCCATGATTGAACACATTGTTGAAGACTCTCCTCATGTCACCATAACTGAAAACATTGAAGATTTGAGATTTTCTCAAGATTGTTGCAATGCTTGTCCAAAAATCCCTCATGGGGAAACCATTACAGAGATCAACACTTATGAAGAAGTTTATGATGTGTATGATGATACTCCTCTATTTTCATCACTAAGGGATGAAGTTTTGGAAACATTAAATTCTCATAATATCTTTGAAACCAAAACTTTGAAGGATGATTATTATGAGCAGGAGGAGGGTATTTATATCTCAAGATGTGATACCAGCAAGGAAGACTCTCTCATATCCAACATAGATGGGAGTGATGACTATTGGAATTTCGTAGATAATCCAGCTTGTGAAAATATTATTGAGAACCCCATCCATTATATGTCCAGGAAGGGGAGTGTCTATTCAAAAATTTGTGGAAGTCCAATCTACGATACATCCGTAGAGGGGAGCATGGATCTAGATACTTGGGAAAATCTTAGTATGCAAGAGGAGCATTCAGAATTTTCATGTGATCATTCAGATTCATATCATTCAGAGCCACACAAGGGTATCAGTAATGAAGACATTGAGAAGCAATGTTGTGAAAAGTCAGATGTGTTGCATTCAGTGGAATATCAGTCTCAACCATCTTCTTCACATGTAGAGGTTCCTTATGATTTGGAGCAGCTTGGTGCTTATACAATGAGTCACCATTCGGTAATCCTTGATGATCAATATGATGGTATAGTCAGTCTACCTCATTATGCTGATTGGTATATCAGTCCTATCCAGTCATGGATAGAAGCAACCTGCATGAGAACATACCAGTTTGGGAAGAACTTTAATGACTTTATTCATGCCTATTATTTCCCATCCATCACACCCATTCCGAATCATCATGCAGGTTTGCATTTTCTAAATAAAATATCCTTACTTTGGCTGGTAACCAAAGAGAAGGAATTTTTTTTATGTAAATAAAATGCTTAGGTGGCTACATTGGATTTCTAATTACACTTAACCCTTTTTATATCATGGTTAGAGTAGGAAAATAAGATCCTTAAAAGAGAGCATTTACTTTCTGCATTTTTGTTTTGTACTTAGCTATAATAAATAAAAAAATTAGTTAGTTACATTTATTTTGCTTAAATAAATAAGCTTAATGGTTCATTTGGTTTTTATATAAAACTTGTGCTATAGAGGTTTTCTTGTCAGGTTGAGATGTTTTTACAGGGTGTATAAACCAGAGATTCTGGTGTTCTTGTATCCTCTCCTTGCCTTAAAGACCAGATCGAGCACAAGTCCCATAGTTGTAGCCAAATTTTTATTTTTTTTTGTAATAAAAGTGGGCTCGGAAGTCAGATTTAGTCATTTAGGTGCTCATTGTCAAGATAAGAGCACCCAGTAAACCTATAGACCCACTTTTTCCTAGTTTTGAGTGATTTTTCATCACTCAGGTAAGAAAGCCCCAAAAAATCAATTATTGATTATTTTAATTAATAAATTGATTAATAATGGAGCAAATCCAAAATCCTAGATCAGTGGATTCTCAACTGACTTGATTGAAATCAGTCTCATCGGCACCACATTGACTGGATCTGACAAATTTTTGACTAAAGGAGGTGATCTAGGTGGATCCAGAGTTGAACTTCAGCTTCCTTTATGGGGAATTGTGCCCTCTCTCTCTCTCCTCCACACGTGTGGGCTCTTCTAGGAGCTCTGTGGTTGATGATTCACTTAGCAGGTTGATGTGTCAGCTCAATAAGCCCCCTGATGACATTCAGACTCAGTAGAAGCTCAGTTCATCTTCAGATCAGGCATTGATGGGTTCTCCTTCATTTGTAGTGGTTTGTCTCCTTGGGATTTGTGCCCCCTCTAGGCTGGGGTTTCAATTTTGTTTATAAATAAAGCATGGCTGCCTCCTTTCCGAGTTAGTAAGAGTTGGATTGAGGAGCTATTGTTGTTGTAATACTGTGTAATATCTTTTTCTATTAGAATAAATTGAAGCTTTGGAGGAAAGATGATGTCATGTCATTGTATGTGTGGATTTCCATTATCATGTTTCACTGAGTTAACCTGTATCTATGTTCATAATTTGCTGATTGTTTGTGGATTCATTGCTAAGATTGATAATAATTTTATTATAATCTTGATAGGAAAGGATTTTGTTAATAAGTTTATTGGCCATCTCTTTCCTTTTTTATGCATTTTTAGAAATCTAGATTCAACATGTTTTATAAGTTTATATGCATGTTATTCTGAAATCTCTATGCATGTATTAACCGGATCTCACAAGTATTTTGGCAAGTATTTGGATTCAGTTGCATGTTCCTAGCTTGGAGAGGATGCTAATATAGTTTTCTTATTCACTCTCTCCAAAACCATTCAAAGGCATATTCCCTCAACATTCCACCAAAAAGCTCCACGGTTGATCTTCAAGGCTTCCAGCAACAAATGCTCTTCTTTTCCTCTTCCTCCTTCAATTTTTTCTAAAATCAGTCCGGTTACTGGTTTGTAGCTTTAAAATTTTTTAGATATATCAAATTCAGAATTTAT
>LPNX010351903.1:155994-193551 GCA_001517045.1 Pseudotsuga menziesii | reverse complement strand
ATTATTTTAATTAATAAATTGATGAATAATGGAGCAAATCCAAAATCCTAGATCAATGGATTCTCAACCGATTTGATTGAAATCAGTCTCATTGGCACCACATTGACTGGCTCTGACAAATCCTTGACTGAAGGAGGTGATTTGGGTGGATACAGAGTTGAACTTTAGCTTCCTTTATGGGGAATTGGGCCCTCTCTCTCTCCTCCACACGTGTGGGCTCTGTGGTTGATGATTCACTCAGCAGGTTGATGTGTTAGCTCAATCAGCCCCCCCGATTGACATTCAGACTCAGTAGAAGATCAGTTCAGCTTCAGATCAAACATTGATGGACTCTCCTTCAGTTGCAGTGCTCTATCTCCTTGGAATTTGCGCCCCCTCTGGGCTGGGGTTTCAATTTTGTGTATAAATAAAGCATGGTTGCCTCCATTCTGAGTTAGTAAGAGTTGGATTGAGGAGCTATTGCTATTGTAATACTGTGTAATATCTTTTGCTATTGGAATGAAGCGAAGCTTTGGAGGCAAGACAGTGTCATTTCATTGTATGTGTGGATGAGCATTTCCTTGTTTCACTGAGGTAACCTTTATCTATGTTCATAATTTTCTGATTGTTTGTGGATTCATTGCTAAGATTGATAATAAGTTTATTATAATATTGATAGGAAAGGAGTTTGTTAATAATTTTATCGGCCATCTCTTTCCTTTTTTATGCATGTTTATAGATCTAGATTCAACATGTTTTATAAGTTTATATGCATGTTATTCTGAAATCTCTATGCATGTATTAACCGGATCTCACAAGTATTTTGGCAAGTCTTTGGATTCAATTGCAGGTTCCTAGCTTGGAGAGGATGATGATGTAGTTTTATTATTCACTCTCTATAAAACCATTCAAAGGCATATTCCCTCAACATTCCACTAGAAATCTCCACGGTTGATCTTCAAGGCTTCCAACAACAAATGCTCTTCTTTTCCTCTTCCTCCTTCAAATTTTTCTAAAATCAGTCCGGTTACTTGTTTGCAGCTTTAAATTGCGTAGATCTATAAATTTAAGATTTTATTTTACATAGATATTTCTGCCTTAAATCTCATAAACTAGATCTCATTCCTAAAAGAAAATTTACAAGCATTCTAGATCTAGTTTTAGGGAAAATTGTCATTTTTCAAGGTTGTGAAAGTAGATCTAAAGCTTGTTGAATGCATGGTTGTTTCCTTATAATATAAAAAGTTATATTCAGAAATTTAAGTGCTTCATATTGGATTCCCCCAATGCAGGCCAAGATCCCAAGGAAATCTTTCTTTCCTTGGTTCCTTTTCCGCTTCTTTAAAACTAGTTTTAACTTAGAATTTTTGGGTAAAAAGTTTATTCATCCAAAAGTAATTTAAAAGTAATTTTGGGAATATTTAAATATGATAATATTTATGGATTTTAGCAGGTGTAACAGAAAAAATGAGGAGGCACTGTCCGGAAAGCATTTTTGGACCATTGGAAACCCCCCAGGGGGTCTTCGTCTTCCCAAAATTTCAATTTTTTGCAATTTGTAAACCTTTGGTCTCATTATAGATAAGGACCAAGTGGATTAATTTCATTTTTATGATATTTTAATTGCTTCTAATAAAAATAAAAATATTTCCAAATAGGCTCTTTTGAGCCTATTCACCATCCCCTATTGGGGGATTCGTGTCCGTGTCATTTTTTACCATTTTTTCATCTTTTTTTTCAATCTAGTGTAGCGCTAATATGCAGGGGTAGTATAATTTGACTTATAATCATTGTCATATTCCATATCTAGTGGTTTCCAAGTAATTTTAATACTTACCCCACAAGCCTCCTTTTGAGCCGAAAGGTGAAGAAAGGGTCCTGGTAGTCTAATTATAAAATTGTGGTTTGCTTATTTATTTATGCTTCATCTTCTATATTTAATTGTTTTAAGTAATCATAATAAAATCAACCCCTCCTTGATTCCCTGATTGAGGTCCACTTAGACTGAAAGAGGTTCCTGAAGGGTTTTCTTTTTAATAAGATCACCTCTTTTAAAATTTACTAAAAATAACAAAGAATCCAGTGTGTATGCTCTGTACTTGGCTGGGTTTCATCCGATCAGTAAAGATGCATCAAAAGCACTTGAGTGACTAGATTAATTAGTCTTCACCTCCCAAATTGACAAACCATCAGGCAAAGATCCAATGTCTCGAACGAACTGTAAGCGGTGGCAAAATACCCAAAGGAGTGGGAACAACTGGAAAGTGACATTGAGTCGCCAATCTCTATCACACCCTGATGGGTGCATTATGAACAATAGTCTCCAAGACTCCGTTCCATCCTACAAACTACCTTGCGGGTAGCCATGAAAGTTCACTTTTGGACATACTCCAAGTACCCCTCGGGTATATCTGGAGTCCCCTTTTCTCCTAATTTAATTCATTCACAATCCACATTAATTTAAAATATACCAAGAGACATTTGCAAAACATCCATTCAAGTGCATGCAAGTACATTATTTTCTATGTTGAGTCCATTTAAGGCACTAGTGATCTATTTGATAATTTCTTTCAATTATATATATATATATATATATATATATATATATATATATATTGAGTGTCATTAATGTGCTTATCTGCTTTAAATATTGCATCTTGTTATCTTTTGTTTCCACTGGTTAATTTCAAAATTCCTAAACAACTTAATCAATATAACACCATCACACTAAGTAATTATCCTTAGTAATTTAATAGGGTCTACCCCCCTTGTCTTCGTTAGTAGTTAGCATGAACGAAGGAGTCAAGAACATGGTGATAGACTTGACTGGAGACTTTCCCCCAAGGACACACCGAGTGGCTTGAATATTTCTTCCACATAACCCAGGTGTGTGAAAGGCGGCAACAGACATTTTTCCACCACTTCATTAATTCTTCTCTTAATTCCAGTGGCTATCTGAACTAACCATGAATTGCTATGCTTTCCTTTCCTAAAAGCACAAACCTCCACCACTCTAGGAGCAATATAACTATGAGTAGAACAAGGGTCAACCGAAATAGAAATATATTGCCCAACAATATTACCTGTAACTTCAACCACTATTGACTGGTGATCCGCCTGGAGGTATTCCTGTGCTGCATAAATTCTAAGTATGGCCATTGCTACTTGTCCCACTGTTTCTTCCTCTTGAATATTGTATGCTAGCCTTGCATTCTCATTCTCCAACGGACAGAACATGCGCAGATGGGGTCCTCCGCATTTCCAACACTTGAGAGGCTCTTTGTTCTGCTGCGGTTCTCTTGGCTTTTCTCGTACTACTCTGGTTGGCTGCTTCTCAGCTTGGAATGGCTGCTTCTGCTGATTCTGGAAGTTAGGAGGTTTGAAACCTCTCTTCCTCTGATCATACTTCTCATTCATCTTGTTCTTCCATCCCTTTTGGTAGTCATTTTTTCTCTTTCTTTGCTTGTAGCAGTACTTATATTTTCTTATCGCCTCTTCTAGATTTATGGGTTTATAGAACTCAATTCGGCCTTTGTAGGAATGAGGCAGTACACTAAAAAAGCACTATATTTTTACCTTCTTATCTTTAATATACTTGATATACCTCAACAGTTCCAAGAACTTGTTTGCAAATTCCTCCATAGTCTGTTGTCCCAATCTCAGTTCATGGAATTCTTTGATTTTATCATCATAGTACCGGTTAGAGAGGTACTTCTGCTTGAAATATTTCTGGAACTATTTCGAGATAGTCTTCCTTTCATTTATCTTCTTTAATTTCCTGAAGTGTTCCCACCAAATAAACGCTCTTCCTGTTAGATTGAAAATGGCTACTTGAGCTTTCATATTTCAAAAATAATCTTGGACTTGGAAATATTTTCTTATTCCCAGAAGCCAAGCTTCAGCTTCTTGACCAGTCTTTACCTCACCAATGAAGGTAGATGTCCTTGCCTTCCTGAATTCATCTCATGAGCAGTTCTGGTAATGCCTCTTCCTCCTACCCCTGTGAGATGAAGATCCCGAATCTTTAGTGGATCTTTCATAGTCAGACGACCCACTAGGAGATCTCTTCCTTTTATTCTCATGAGAGGAAAAAATTGAACCATCAAGGGACATTTCAGAGTCAGATGACCCACTAGGGGATCACTTTATTCCTCTAGCAGTGTTCTTACTTCCTTCTAGCTTTACTTTCCGGTCCCCAGAGTTCATATTTCTCTTAATGTTTGTCAAACTATGCAATATGGCTGCACTCAACTAATTTTGCTCCTCCTGAGCCATAATTAGTATTTTGTTGTCTACTTTGTAGCTCTATATCTCCACCTTGGGGCTTCTCATTGTGGCTGCAAAGTCTGGAGGAGTATCTTGAAACCATATCCCATTAGACTATGTCTCAGTATTTCCAATTCTGACATTTTCCCCCATAGCATCTTCCTCATGTGCATTTGGGTCTCGTGCATAGTCATTCATATCATCTGTTCTCATGGATGAACCAACTATTCAGAATCACACTGTCCCTTCTAAAGGTGATTGTAATTCTGCAAAAATGTGTTAGATAACAAAACTATTAGATATAATCAAAACCAAAACCACTTACCCACTTTCGATGGCAGTTTTTCTCTGTCATGCAGCCAACAATACATTGGAACTATTAACCAACAACTCTGTAACTATCCAACTCGATGCATCGAGGCCCGATACTATAACCACTTTTCTTTCTGGTCCATCCAAGCCCAATGTTGCAACCAACATCTCTGATACCACACTATAGTGTACTACAAGTTGGTATGAGAGGGTACTCTTATCTTTTTATCAACTGATTCTAGCCCATCCAGGCCCAATGCTGCAACCTGAAGCTTTGATACCACACTGTCACATCCCCTCTCGCCCTAGAGGAGAGAACATGACCCAACTCTTCTACCTGAGTTACCTATCTCTAATTATGCATTCGTATGATGATTCCTGGTTCCTTTTCTTATTTAAAGATCTACACAAGAAATAATTTCTTCTGCTAACATTTTGATCTAAACCGTGTATAGCTCTTTATCTTCCCCAATCGTAGAGAGATTGAACGGTGGAGAATCATTCTGTAGAAAATCAACGGTGCAGAGAGCTTCACTTGTGGAATTGAAACATATCAAAATTTCACTCTCACACCCCGCATCCCACATGTGGAATGGCCATTGCAGAAATCAAAATTTACCATAAGTCATTTCCGCATCCTACATCCCGCATCCCGCAAGTTGTGGAAGGGAAATTGCAGAAAGCAATTTTCACCAAATGACATTTCTGCATCCCGCATCCCGCAAGTTGGGGAAAGAAAATTTCTCAAAATGACTTTTCTGCATATCGCATCCCACAAATTGCGGAAAGGAAAATGCAGAGATCGAAATTTCCAGTGAACTTTTCCCCATCCCGCATCCCGCAAGTTGCGGAAAGGTTAAATCTGTGGAATTTTGATCTGCTAATGAAAATTTCTAAGTATAAAATTGATTTCCAACATCCAGGCCATCACCAATCTGGTCGATCTAACTTCATAACAAATTAGAAAATTCATTGAAGTAATTTCACACATAGATGCATCATTCATGAAATATATAGATGAAACATGACACATTTCATTCAAGCATTCATCATTTCATATTAATTTACAAGCAAGTACAGTTGCAGGGATTGAAACACAACAGATACTTATCTTTATCAGAAGCTTATCCTGTAACCAGCTATGCCGCTACAACATTCCACCCAACCATAGGCTAATGTTCTCATCAATCTCTCAGCAACACTGCCACCCCCAAGCTGGGCATGATTTCCCCAAGGAATAAGGAATGCTAGCAGACTTCCCCATAGCCAAGGATACAATAAAGCTCAGCCAAGCCAACAAAGTTGGGTTTATCAGGCTTACATAGGCAGTGATTTACGCATAGCCAAAGTTTATACAAGTCACAGGCAAGCCAGCAGATGGGTTTATTAGGATACCAACCAAACCAAGCCATCCTTCCAGTAGGGTTTATCATGCTTACATAGATAGTGGTTTACACTTAGCCAAAATTCACATGAGACACTGCCAATTCAACAGATGGGTTTATCAGGCCACTAGTGAATCCATCCTTCCAGTTGGGTTTATCAGGCTGCCAAGGAGGTGGAAGGACTGACTGCTAATCTAGTGAGCTCAATCCCAAAGCTATGGACACCTACACCGGATCTATCCTGACTTCTAAACATTTACACACCCAACACAAGGAAGCATCCCCATTCTCTGCTACATAGTCCCTTAGGCCATGCCTTCCCTTCCAGTGCTATTCAGGGTATGCAAAGAAGAAAAACAACCCTCTAGATTGGTCTGTGAGGTCCCTTCACACACTAGGTTTATCAAGCAAGTCTAGAATTCATTTCCATTCCCCAAATCAGTTTAGATGTCAAACAAGGATGTGCACACATCAATCCGAGTTCTGGGATTAAGAAAACATAACAGAAGCTAAGGAAACACACACACACAACAATTACGAATTTCTGAGCATTTCTTGAGCCAAACCGACTACTACAATTACCAAAAATGAAAATCATTTGTTGTTCATTCAATTCAAAACAAAAATCAGATTCTGGGAATTTCCATTCAGGAAACGACTAACAAATAGGAAAATCGTAAAATAAAAACAATCCACAGAACAAGAAAATTCGTGAAGGGTCAAGACTCAGAGCGGTTTTGCTTGCTTGCTGTGTGAGTGCTAGAATCCCCTTTCCAACATGTTCAACATAGTACAAATCATGAGGGGAAGGTGAAATGATACTACATGAGGGAAATGCAGGTGTTTTTGGTGTTTTCTTTCCCAAGAAAATAAAAAAATAAAGAATGTTTTTCCAGACATGTTGCTCTTCCTCTTTCGAATTTCTACCCACTCTTCCAATCCTGCCCTTATCCTTAGGAAAAATCATGCCCCCATCTCATTTTTTTGCATTGACATAGCTGGCTGTAGGATTTTAATTAAAATTGCAAATTTAACATGATGTCCAAACTTATAACGTTCAACTAGCATAAAAACACCATCAGCCTAAATATTAATCGTCGAAACATAAACACTAAATTGATGGTGGGGATTTTTCCTTGATCTCCACACCATGATTATTTACATCATATTATTTAAATGCAAATGGGGCCAAAACTGGGGTGTTACACTGGAGAAGCAATATATAATGTCTCAAACGTTGGACTGCATGGATAGTCGCTAAGGACAATTACTCATTGTGACTATATCAGAGTTTTGCATTAATAAGGTCTTGTCTAAGATAGTAAATAACATTCTCTTGGAGATAATCATCCTCTTGAACCAGAACCATACCAATCATCTATTGAGATGTAGCCACATACAATAAGAAATCCCTGTTATAGTAAGGTGGACTAAGCATAGTGGCCGATGCCAAGGATTTCTTAAGAGCGTCGAACGACTCCTGGGCTCACTCATCTGATATGAATGAAGATTCAACAAGCACATAAATCTCTTGGCCAAATTGGCATAATTGACGACAAATCTATGCAAGAAATTAACCATCTCTTAGAGACTCTAAAGGTGTCTAATTGTGCACAAGGGAGAAAATTATAATATTGCCTCTTTTAAATGATCAACCCTAATTCCCTCTTTAGATATGATAAACCCCAATAAAATAACAACCTTTACACAAACAATTCACTTTTAAGGATTCAACAGACTTTGATAACGACGACATGTTTCAAAGAAGAAATGCAAATGATCTGGATGATCCACCCTTAAACAAGAGTGAGAAACTAAATCATCTAGATAAACTTCTATAATGTGTTTGAGGTCATGAAAAGAGAAGGTCATGGCCCATTGAAAGGTAGCTCTGGCGTTTTTAAGGCCGAAAGGCATTTTTTGGTATGCGAATGTACCCTAGGGATATATAAATGTAGTCTTGTGTTGTTCCTTAGGTTTAATCTGGTTTTGGTTGTAGCCCAAAAATTCATCCATAATTGAGAAAACCTCACTCCCCACACACTCATCCAAAATCTTATCAATGAATGGTGTGGTGAAATTATCCTTCGAACCTGTCATATTCATGTATCTAAAGTTGGTACATACATGGATGGTACCCTTCTTCTTATCGACCAGAACCCGGTTGGATACCCATTTGGTTAAGGGAATCAAATAGATGAAGCTAGATTTGAGCAACTTCTCTATCTCAACCAAGTTAATAGCAGGTGCTTTACGGGGGTTCAACCTACATAAGCATTGCTAAACATGTTTAGAATTTGGATAAGCTTTAATTTCATGTTCAAGAATGCAGGGATCAATTTGTGGCATTTCATCATATGAACAAGCAAAGACATCACAAAATTATTTAAATAACTCAATGTATGTTTTGATTTCATCAAGTGAACAATCAACACTGTTATCATGTAAAATGGCACTTCTCCATCCGAGTATGGACACTCAAATGTGTCGGTACACAAAAGGAAAAAATGGATAGAAATGGCCAAAACACTATATATGGGAATGACCTTTGATGCATCATCCTCCTACCAGCTTGAACTATTTTTTGTATGGCCATTGAGGTGAATACGTGACTATTTCCATTGCAACCCACGTATCATACATGAGTATTGACATCGCAGCTCGTGTATATATGATCAAGTTTGAAATCCGTGGGTTTCCTTTATGAAAGTCGCGTATCATACATGACCTGCCAATATTGATAGTCACGTATGCCTTAATCCAAAATTAAAAAATATAAACACGATTAGTCGAGGACAGTTGGGTCCTTAATCATAACTATCCCAACTTCCTCAACCATCTCAACCTTCGTAACCTCTCTCTTTCCTCATGTATAAATAGAGGGTATGGGTTGAGACTAAACATCATGAATTTTAGAGCAAAGTTATGCTGGTGGTTTTCCTTTAGATATATTGGAGTAGTAGAACTCGGTATCCTTGGCTAGCAGAGGAGCACTTGTATCAGATGTTGGGTTGTAATATCACCTCACTTATTTATTAATAAAGAGAGTTTTTCTTCCAATATTGTGTCTTTGTACCCTTATATATTATGATTCATGAATTGTCTTGTTATTGCATTGCAAGCATGTTATTTCATTGATCACCTATATAATATATAAGATATTGTAGAAAATTCTTGCTCTTTGGAGGTGTTGTAGATCCCCTAGAAGTTGTGGAACCAATTTGAAGTGAAGAATAAAAGTTAGGATCCACCGTCATAAATAAGGTATGCCTAAGTTCTTCCTATTTCTATTTCAAATTCCGAAATGTCTGATTGTCTGCAAGTTAATTTAGTACATTGGTAACCCCATAGACCCTAGGTTATAAAGGTGTGTTTTCCTGAATAACAGAACTGGCGACTCCATTAGGGATTCCAACCTATTGTGGGTCCTTTCTTTAGGATTCTTGACCAGCTTTGCTCTGTTTAATTCTGGGAGTGATCTGTTTTGATTTTACCTTTGGTTTCTAGTATTGCATGTTCAGAGCTCGTCTGTCAGTTGTTTTTCTTTTTGAATTTGTTTTATAGAATACACGGGTTTCTTTGGTAACATTAGAGTATTAAGTGTTGTATACGTGGGTTGTTGTGGTAACAGTCACGTATGGTATGTGACCTACCTTGATGATAGTCACGTATTTCCTGTAGGTGTTTGTGAGTCCATAAGTTTCTTGCTTGTCCTTGGTTTTATGATTTCTCAGATGCTTGTAAAGGCTCTTTTTTGCATGATACTATGGTTTTAGGTGTGTGCATTTCACTGGTTGCTTGATCTTTCAAGTTTTTTTAATTTTTTTTAATTTGACTTCCCCATTTTGTGAATGAGTTAGAGCCCTTCCTTCTTGGCTTTTAGTCTGAGTGCTTGTCTTTTTGGGTCATTGATCAGTCCTTTAAGACACTGATATACTATGTACTAATTTTTTAGTAGTCTAAGTTAGCCATTCTTTCCATATTTTGGATCTATTAGTCCTTGAGAGTCAATTGCTCCTCTAAGATTAGGGTTTGAGTCACTTTTTCCTTTTGGTTGAAGTGTGTTACTATAGGGTCTGACTGCTTTCATTTATAGTTATATGATCAGATTGTTTATTTCACTCAAAATTGCATTTAGTTGCATTATAGTTTTTGGAATTTTTTGAAAAGTAAAAGACAAAAAGCATTTGTGCATTTTTGCATTAGGTTGCATTACTTGTTATTTTTTGATTTTTTTTTCAGAAAAAAAAAAATCAAAATTTTTTAAGCCTTGAAGTTTCTCATGTTGTTTAAAATTTCATTAACTTTCATTTACAAAGAAAAATAAAAGAAAACTTGGCATTGTAGTTGCATTCACTTTGAAATTTTTATACATCAATTGCTTTCATTCTGCTGAGTCTATAACATCATACACTCTCATTCCGCTACCTTTGACTAATACAACCCATTAAAAAGAACGATTAATTAAAATTTTACTACTAAGTTTATTTTAATAGGCTCATACACCAACTAGCTTAGGATAGGGTTTTGGACTAGGGAACTTAAACTGTCCAAAGACATTTGACTTCAAACATAGTGTACTTTCATTAGGTAAATCCTCTTGTACAAGAGACCATCTCGGAAGCTCCTCTCACACAGGAGTCAAGCACAAGGCCAAATGAGAACCTGGTTGAGAAGATAACCCTTCACTGCCTTGTTCGATTTTATAACATGATTTTTATGCGTTTGGGGATCTTGTCAATACCACCTCTTGGGCCCCATGCGGTACCGGTGTTGAAAGGGTTTCGGGATTTGATACCCTACCCATGCATAAGGATCAGGCTTGCGACTGTTGTACCAGATTATCGATGTAGATTTGGTAGCCTTTAGTTTCCTAACACTAGGGATCATACACAGGTGTTATTCGAAGGTGTTGCAGCTGCATCATTTTCCCAAAATTCAAAAAAATTTGGGACCCTCCTTTTGCTTATATTGGTTTGATTTTCTTCTTTGATTTGATCTAATGATTCTTCAGAAAGAATTTTTCTCATGCTAGAAATGATCCATGAATTGTTTAAGCTTACCATTGCCTTTGGATGCATTTTTCAAGTGTTTGAGTCGAAATTTTATTTGCTTGCACTCCCGCTGTTGTGGAGGAATGATGAGCAGCTAGCTTCGATATTTTCCTCCGGTACATTTTGTCTCAATTGGATGACTTTTGGATTTACATTGGAACATCTTGTTACTACATTCTCCACAGTTGCAGAAGTTAGACTACGAAGCCCCCCGATTATCGCATTGATTTTTCAGACCCCACTTGGTTGTTTCATCGATCCTTAAGCCTTGAGCTTCCCCCGTTGCGGCTGTGGAAGGCACTATCCTTCCGGTCTTTAAGTCGATTTTTCCTCCGACTTAGTTTTTTTCCTATTATAGGAGGTTGTGTCCTTTATGATTGCGCCATTACGGCTCCTTATTCCGCTATTTCTCCGACATTTAGTCTTGCGAGCTCCGACGCATTATTGACTTCGCTCGGATGTCTCGACGTTTCTCTTAGTTGATCTACCACCCGACATTGCGGGAAAAGATGTCCTTGTGACCTCTGATCCTTTTGTTTTCGTCGTCCAATTTTTTTCTCCCGTCACTGGTGGTTGACTATATATATACGGGGTCAAGTTTGATTATTCTATTGCTATTTTTGACTGTCGTGCACTGTTGTTTTCGTGTGCTGTCGTTCGCTTGAGCTCGCCGGACCCCCCCGTTGTCGGTGTACCCTCATTTATGGTGGCTCAACCGTGGAAGCTTAATAGTCATCGTTCGATCGGTTGCGCAGCAGTGCCAGGTAGGCTCTATATGCATTATCCCATTCCGTTCAAGCATTTTGATGATTGTTCCACGGTTAGGTTTTTTCACGGCCGTTTTCCCTTGGCCCCATCGTTTACATGCATAGATAGTGGGGGCTTGTAGCATAATTGTTAGTGGGGGATTTTTTTGGCCCACAGGGTAGTTTCCCTCCACGACCGTTATGTGTTTCGACCCTGCGCTTGGTGGTTGGGGAGATTGGTGCAGACAGCCGTTACGCTGTCTACACCAGTCTGCCCCATATTATGATAGGTCTGTAGGAGAAGTTTTTTTATGGCCTCCCGTGTGAATTTTGGACTGGTTGCTCTCTCTCATGTTTCCACATCCTCAAACCATGCCGCGTTTACCCCGCTGCTTTGAAGCAACCCGGTTCGCGGTTGGTTTCAGACCAAATCCGGTTGGGCGTTGTATAACACCGCATAATCATAGACGGATCATAGACAGTGCATAGACAATGTTTCTCCTGGAAGAACACCATTAAAAAACTTGAATAAGTTCCCCTGTTATTCCACACAGCGCTATGATCATGGCACCCACAGAGAGCCCGAGTTTTCTTCATTTTAATGTAGATTTGTTTCCCAATCGAGTTTTGTTGGCAGAAGTGTTTTTAGTATTAGATAGAAGTATTAGCCTGCATATATTTTCTTCATTTAATTAATTTCCGCCATGTTAAACACAGATGAGGTAGGACACTGTACGTTGTTTGCAATTTATCCGAAAATGGCCTAATGATTATAATTTCATATATGACGGGAAGATTCCGAACTCAAAATGTCAAAGTGACAAAAGAAGAAGGTCCCTGTAGTCGAAGAGGATCCCGACATGGAATTTATCACCAAAACCAAGTATATTTATGAGGACACCAAGTGTATAACTAGTGTAGATCCTGAGTACCAATGGGGAGACATTTATAGGTTGATCACGCGCCGAGAGGTGCCTGATATGGGCTTGGAGGAAGAAGGCATATACGCCAATATAGAAAGATCTTCACTGATGAAGATTGCCACAAGACCAGAGCTCTTTCCATGCTATGAAGTAATTGGGTGGATTCTGCCCAGGGCAGATGTAACCACTATGATCCTTGATAATGCTGACAAACAAGGCTATGCTGCCTATAGCCCAGGATATGTAGCCCTGGCCTACCACCTGCCAGAAGCACAAATATTCCTAACTGACGATTGGCTGAGAAACATCAGAACGGACCTTGTTGAAAACCTGAAAAGAATGTTGTTGCCTGGAAGAAACTTTAGAACCAGGCCGACAGGAGAGTATGACACCGCGAGCTTAAGGACCCTGTACAAGTTCATTGCCTTAATGCTCAATAGAATTTTTGGGAGAGCGCATGGCAAAACATTCAAATTGGAGTGGATGCCCACTATTTTTTATGTTGTGACCCAAGGGACAATTTTCAACTGGGCCAACATAGTGTCAAATAGTCTTTCAGCCCGCTTAACCTCAGCTTTGGGAGGAGTGTCCCAAAAGAGATCAGAATTTTACATGAGCTCAATACTCATTGATTGCATACTATGCAATCAACCTTTCCCCAGCCTAAGGTGCATCTGGGATAGGGAGAGGATGCTTGTTTACTCTGCATACAAGCCACTATGGGCTCACAAGTACCATAGTCACTACCGGGAGGTCTGTGAACATTTTATCATGCCATTGTATACTCTCATTTTTTTGAAGGAATGTGACTGGATGTCAGAAGAGGCATTGCAAGTAATTGAAGAATATGCGGATTATTACTTGACAGAGGATGGGATCTACTTCAGAATGTTTGGAGGATCTAGAGCACCCTCCCTACTACCCAAATATGCCACAGACTACATTATTCATAAAGAGGAAGTTAGGCAAGTTTTCCTGGATGGCATAGGAAACTTTTTATTTGAACATAAGAAGGCTTCCTATCCCCCTTTGCCTTTCAAGTTAGGGAGTTATAAGTTTTCCAGAGTAAAGAAAGCAGATGAGTTTGTGGAAGAGTTGGATAGGTTTCATTTTGGTGAAATGCCCTTTCACAGGAATGACTCCCACCACAAAGTGGCTGAACATTGCAAAGAGAACAATGCCCATTTCGAATACACTCACCATTGGCATAGAGAAGAGTTTGTCTTCCATAGTGCGTTGAACATGACAGCCTTGAAAAAAAGGTTCAAAAAGAAGATCACCACCAAAGGTGGGAAGGGGCAGGATGAACAAGCAAAAGCCGATGAAGAAACTAGGAAAAGAAATGAAGAATCCCAAAGGCTAGCCCAAGAAGCTGAAGGGTGGCTGAAGGGAGAAGGGGAAGAGGAAAGAAGAGCTACACAAGAGGCAGCCAAAAAAGTAGAGGAAGATGCAAGAATTGAAGAAGAAGAAAGGAAAAGGAATCTTGATGAGGAGCTTTAGAAACAGGAGGCAGAGAGGATGAAGTTGACCCAGACAATGATAGAACAGTCAGCCTCTGACACAAATGACATCCAGACTCAGGACGTGGAGAACCCCAAGTTTCAGGACCTAGAAGTACCGGCTGTCAGCACACTCAGGCAATCTATGGCCCCCACACTTAAACTGGTCCCCTTTGAACAGAAGATAGGGGAAGAAGTCCCTGATTTCAATACTATCTTCTATGACAGGGTAAGAAAGAGAATAGTGAAAAGAACTGAAAAGAAGGTTGAAATAGGAGGTATGTTCGGGAAGATGATAACTGATATGACCGTTGTATACGGAACAGACCGGGATCCCAGATTCACTATTAGAGCAGGAGCTACATTGATCCACACTTCGGAGGACAATGTAGAAAAAATAATGGCAGATCTGGAGCAAACTAAAAAATCTTCTTCTCAACGGAAAGACACATTAAGAAAGGAAAGAGAAGAAAGCAACAGGTTGAAGAGAAAATTTGAAGGCGTGCAAAAAGAGGTGGAGTCTTCGAAGGCTGAACTGCAGATTCTCCAAGCAAAGAGAAGATCTATAAAGACTGCACAAGAGTGTCTAGAGAAAATGCAGCAAGAGTATCAAGAGTTAACAGCGGAGAAGGAACAACTGCTAGGAAAGATAGAAGACTTAGAGCTGCAAAAGACCACCTTGGAGGCAAATGAGAAGCAATCTCAAGAACAAGAGACAAGACTTCAAGAGCAGATTACTTCTTTAACAGTAGCTTTAGAGGAAGAAAAAGAGTAGCAGGTTATTCTCCAACCATTCAAGGAACATGTGCTGGCACAAAAGGCCAAGATGCTTCAGCTGCAGACTGCCGTAGAAGAGGAAAGGTGAAAGGTTGTGCAAGTAGATGGTCGATTGGAGGAGATTCTGGAGACCTCCTTCTATTTTGTTGATAGATCTCAGGACATCTTGGAAGTCCTGACTACAAGAATAGAAAGGCTAGATAACAATGAAGAAACTCCTGCAGAGCTGCCCTCGAAAGACCAACAGGCCCTTAAGCAGGATTATGACTTATTGGAGTTTTCTATTAACACAGCCGAGGAATTCAAAAATGATGTTAGAAAGATGAAAGGGGCATGTACATAATTCTTTAGAAGGCTCTTAATTACCTATAATCGATTCCAAGTAGCAGCTGAACAGAGAATAGATACTTTTCTAGAACACAACTTGTTTGTGGATATTTTGCAGAAGAGATATCAAGAGGAGGAAGAAAAATACAACACATTAAAGCTCTCGACGACCAGATCTTAAGGAATGAAGTAGATTATTCCACAGTTAGTGTGCAGCTATTAGAAGATTAGCTTCATTTGAGTGCAGCCAGAATTGAAGCCATCAAGAACCAGGCTGCGAAGTTTGAGATAAACATTCATTTTTTGTAACCTTCTGAGTTTGAAGGCATTGCCTCAGAGGCTTTAGCTTGGAAGAAGTTTCTAAATGCTCAAGTGGGGCCCTCCTCGTGAATGTTTGTCCACTTTTGTAATATGTAACAATTTTGTAAACACTTTATGAAAATGAAATTTTGGGAGGTGAAGAGTTGGGGAAGCCCAAAGGTTATTCATGGGCAGCCCAACAGTCTTCTTCTTTTAGTATAAATATAGAGGACTTAGAAGAACAAGGGGATTTTTCGCAGTTAGACAAGAAAAGAGATACTGTAAGAAGAACTACTTTTTTTTGTAATAAAGAATTATTGTTTTCCTGTCAGATAAACATTGGTGGGACGTTCAAATGTTATGCTAAGGATTGGTGGAAGATGAACTATTTCATTTTCCCAACTTTTTCCATTAACTGTGAGATCGTTCTAACTCTTAGAGCGTATGTTCTTGTTTGAATGATTTCTGGTTTATTCTGTGAAACTACCACCATGAGTAATGAATGCTGTTCATAAGCAATTGGCTAACTGATTGTCTAAATATCTTTAATCGTTCATGTGTTGTGGGAAGGAATATCAGCTACCTGTAATTTCTCTTTATAATGCATGTACAATATACATTACTCATTGATAGGTTACATTTCAGCTCCCCGGGGATAGGTAGTTAGTCAGTTTTACTTTAGTACTGCATATGTGATTTAGATGTGAGTTCTAAGACGAAAGGTAAGAACCTGCGCATCACTTTGTGACTACTCCTTGCATCCTTTATCACCCTGCATTGTTAATTAGGCACATGCATATCATCATTAAGTCAAAAAGTACAAAAATATACACGGTGGACCGGGCCGCAACCGGTAAAACCTTTATTTTTTTTTACTTGACTTATGGTAGCCAAACCGCAAACCAGACAGATTCTCTACACCAAACAGTCACGGGCTAGTTGGGAACGTTGACTGGGGAGAATACCTTTCTATTGTTTCCTACAAATTTCCAGGCCTCAACAGTTTCTGGTGCTAGAAGGAGGGCCACCAGTGCATGGCTGGCTAAGGAGACCTATTTTTTTTTCCCAAGATTACCCCATCAGTAAAAAATTTTGGAATCTTTTGACCTGACCCAAGTACTTAGAATCTGGAAGAACTTGTAGAAGTAGACTTACAGGTTTGGTCTCTACCTTTGAAGTAGGTAAGCACGGTTTTACTCAGACTCTTGTTCTATCACCCTAGCTCATGGCTGGTATAAATGTGAATTAGCCCAAACCACTGCCAGCTTGGAAAGCTATATCACCTTTGAACTTAACCACTCCATTACATAACCTACCTCAAGCTTTTGAGAAGTTACTGCCTAAGTTTAACCCCGACGAAAAGATTGCTGTAGATGACCATTTGCAAAGCTTATATTTAGCAATAGAGAGGTTAAGGGCTGGAGAATATGAGGATGTTGTCTGTATATTGTTCCCACATATCCTTAAAGGTGCAGCATCATCCTGGTATTTTGGGTTTCCTGCAATCTCTATTCCCAATTGGGACACCTTTGAAAGAGTTTTCAGAAGTAAATATACAGCCCAAAAGATGCATGCATCACTAATGAAAGGTCTTGGTTTGTTAAAAAAATAAAAGAATGAGAAGGTACATCATTTCACTCAAAGGTTTTCAACATACCTCAAGAACTTTTCTGAAACTGATAGACCCTTAGACAAGGTCTTAATTGAATATTATACCTCAACTCTAGGACCTGAGCTGGCCATGTTTGCCAAAATGAAGGCTAGACCTACATTGGTAGAGACTTATGAAAAGGCAGAAAGGGTAGAGGCTGAAAAGGAAAGTATAGAAGACTATCCCGAGCTACCTGAAGGAAAAAATATCGGGAGAAGATCCTTATTGCTGTCTAAACCTAAAGAGGTGCAATCACATGATTTTGAGGGAATGCTGAAAATGATTCAAAAACTCTCCAACCGAATAATAGATCTGGAGAAAGAAAGGGAATTTCAGAAAACTTATAAACCCTACCACCAAAAAAGGGAGGATAACAACCAATTGAAGATCCCTCCACTCAATTCAGCATCAATGAACGTAACGGAGGTAGGGGGGGATAATTTCTGTAATTTTCACCAACAACCTCATTCTGAAAAAAGGGTGTCCTTAATGGTTAAATTCGATGACATTGGTAATGAATCAGTTGCTAGACTCTAAATTGACCAAGGAAAATGGTAAAGAAGAAAAGAATAACAAGACCATAGAGAAACAAGAGGATGATACCATGTTCTTATGGGACGGTGTCTCACTTTTGGACATAGAAGAAAGCGCTCTTAAATCTGAATAGACACGTACAGCAACAAAATACATGGATATGATAATTAAAGATAATGCAACAATTTCAAAGATTAAGAGGTTGCAAACGAATGTCAAGAGACAGATAAATGCCAGTGTTGAAGACAAAACACCTGAAGTAACTACTGTCAACCAGGAAACAGATCCAATCAACGAGCTTGTCAAAATTTCGGAAAGACAGATGGATGTTAATGAACGAAACACTGAAAAAATTGAGGAGCCTAAAAAGGATGTACCCACTAAAAACCAACCAGGGGAAGAAGACATCGAACCAAGTTGGGAAGAAAAAGCTAAAACCCCACCTTTTCTGTTGACTCTAGAAATGTTGAATCATAACGTGCATAATTGCTTGGTAGATTCTAGATCATCGGTGAATGTTATGCCATTTGAAGTTTGCAAAAATATTAATGGGCAGCCAAAACCCACAGCTTGGGAAGTAGTGCAACTAGATAGAATGAGTGTCAAAGTAGTGGGAGAAATGAAAAATGTTCTCATATGCTTATCTGCAAATAACAAGATATGTCAATTTATTGACATTATGGTGGCTGACATACCAGATGGATATGGGCTTATTCTTAACCGAGATTGGTCTGCTAGGTTAAAAGGATATTTTTCTTAAGACTGGTCTCATTTATGGTTACCTCTTAAGGGTGCCCCAAATTAGATTAAAATTTTGAGAGAACCTTACCTAAAGCATACTGTCACTAAGCTGGGAGAAGATAATGAATCTGCTGATTCCGTCCTGCGAAATTATCTAATAGAGCTTGAACTAAAATATCATGACATAGGAAGAGCCAGTCCCATGATTGACACTCAGCCTGAGCTCCTTCAACTTCCTTAGGCTGATAAAGATGACTGTATACTAGTAGACATGGTTTCGATTTCAAAAATAGCACAATTAGATCATGGATAGGTTTTGGTCTACACTATAGCCTAGCCCTTTAATTTGTTAGATGAAAGAATTTTAAGGGTGGGCACACAATTTTCCTTTTTCATTTGTACATAAATAAATTGATGATGTTTTCTTTTTAGTTTAATGCTTTGATGTTGTTTTCTTTTGGTTTAATGCTTTTTCCTAGTTATTTTGGTTTTGAATAAAGAGGCAAAGTTTTGGTTTCAATGGAAACATCAGGGTTCTTAATTAACTAAACTCTTGGGCAAGAGACTCTGTGTTTAGCCAATAGAATGTCTTCTAGTAGGAAGTGTTCCTAATTGACCGTGCATTCATTGAAGTCCTACTTAACCCCTTGTAAATAAATCAGAATTAAGAAGTTTGGAATACTATTTCGAGGCTCCATCCATTTCACATTTAAAATGTCCAAGGGAGTGATGGCGAAGGACCCACGGAGAGGAATCAAGGTAAACAATGTATCATATATAAATGATCCCATGCCATGATTTCAGAAAATCCTAAAGGCTATCAAGAGTCAAAACTCCTTAAAGAAAAAATGCATATCAAAGCAAGGTATCAAGAGCATGAATTTCAAATTGCCAAAAGTTCCTCTCTGTCCGTCAGAATGAAAAGTAAATTCTTCTCTCACACAAAAGGACACTATGGATAGAGGAGCCTGGATAAAATTCAGAAGGAAAGGCAGATGGAGGACTCAAAAGAACTAAAGTTCAAATGGCACAAAAGTGCAATTGGCATGGGAATGAGGAACAAAGGGATAGTGTTGTTTACCATATGTTACAATCCTGTGGTGTCCGAACTAGAAACTACCTAAGGACAGGGGTTAAATATATCTCACTTAGTAGGCCCCAAAAGAGTTATCCAGACTTGCAAATATTTTTAGTATCTCACTACCCAAAGAATGGGCTGCTTCTCAATGATTTAAATGCATGGGTTAGCCAATTTAAGAATACAAGCATCTAGAAGAATTCAAATTTCAAGATAAACAGTCTTTTACTGGGAAAAGTTAAGTCAGAAATCTGGGGTTCACGAGGTAGTTGCCAATTGTTGCAGCTGCAACATTTTCCCAAAATTCAAAAAATTTCGGGACCCTCCGTTTGCTTATATTGGTTTGATTTTCTTCTTTGATGTGTTCTAATGATTCTTCAGAAATAATTTTTCTCATGCTAGAAATGATCCACGATTTGTTTAAGCTTACCATTTCCTTTGGATGCATTTTTCAACTGTTTGAGTTGAAAGTTTATTTGCTTGCACTTCCGCCATTGCGGAGGAATGATGAGCAGCTAGCTTTGATATTTCCCTCCGGTACATTTTGTCTCAATCGGCTAACTTTTGGATTTACGTCGAAACATCTTGTTACTACATTCTCTACAATTGTGGAAGTTAGACTACGAAGCCCCCCGATTATTGCATTGATTTTTCAGACCCGACTTGGTTGTTTCATCGATCCTTAATCTTTGAGCTTCCGCCGTTGCGGCTGCGGAAGGCACTATCCTTCCGGTCTTTAAGTCAATTTTTCCTTCGACTTAGTTTTTTTCCTATTACGGGAGGTTGTGTCCTTTATGATTCCGCCGTTGCGGTTCCTTATTCTGCTATCGCTCCGACGTTTAGTCTTGCGAGTTTCGACGCGTTATTGACTTCGCTCGGATGTCTCAACGTTTCTCTTAGTTGATCTGCCACCCGACGTTGCGGGAAGAGATGTCCTTGTCACCTCCGATCCTTTTGTTTCCGCCGTATAATTTTTTTCTCACGCCGCTGGTGGTTGACTATATATATATGGGGTCAAGTTTGATTATTCTATTGCTATTTTTGACTGTCGTGCACTGTCATTTTCATGTGCTGTCGTTTTCTCAAGCTCGCCGGACCCCCCGTTGTCGGTGTACCCTCGTTTCTAGGTGGCTCAACCGTGGAAGCTTAACAGTCCTCATCCCGTCGGTTGCGCAGCAGTGCTAGGTAGGCTCTATATGCATTATCCTGTTTCGTTCAAGCGTTTTGATGATTGTTCCACGGTTAGGTTTTTTCACGGCCCTTTTCCCTTGGCCCCATCATTTACATGCATATATAGTGGGGGATTGTATCATAATTGTCAGTGGGGGAAATTTTTGGCCCATAGGGCAGTTTCCCTCCACGACCGTTATGTGTTTCGACCCTGCGCTTGGTGGTTGGGGAGATTCGTGCAGATGACCGTTACGCTGTTTACACCAGTCTGCCCTGTATTATGATAGGTCTATAGGAGAAGTTTTTTTTATGGCCTCCCATGTGAATTTTGGACTGGTTTCTCCCTCTCATGTTGTCGCATCCTCAAACCATGCCGCGTTTACCCCGCTGCTTCGAAGCGACCCGGTTTGTGGTCGGTTTTGAACCCGAGCCGGTTGGGGGTTGTATAACACTGCATAACCATAGACGGACCATAGACGGTGCACAAACAATGTTTCTCCTGGAATCACACCGTTAAAAAACTCGAATAAGTTCCCCTGTTATTCCACGGAGCGCGATGATCATGGCACCCACAGAGAGCCCGAGTTTTCTTCATTTTAATGTAGATTTGTTTCCCACTCGAGTTTTGTTGGCAGAAGTGTTTTTAGTATTAGATAGAAGTATTAGCCTGCATATATTTGCTTCATTTAATTAATTTCTGCCATGTTAAAAACAGATGAGGTAGGACACTGTACGTTGTTTGCAATTTATCCGAAAATGGCCTGATGATTATAATTTCATATATGACAGGAAGATTCCGAACTCAAAATGTCAAAGCGACAAAAGAATAAGGTCCCTGTAGTCGAAGAGCATCCCGACGTGGAAGTTATCACCAAAACCGAGTATATTTATGAGGACATCAAGTGTATAACTAGTGTAGAGCCTGAGTACCAATGGGGAGACATTTATAGGTTGATCACGCGTTGAGAGGTGCCTGATATGGGCTTGGAGGAAGAAGGAATATACGCCAATATAGAAAGATCTTCACTGATGAAGATTGCCACAAGACCAGAGATATTTTCATGCTCTAAAGTAATTGGGTGGATTCTGCTCAGGGAATATGTAACCACTATGATCCTTGAGAATACTGACAAACAAGGCTATGCTGCCTATATCCCAGGATATGTAGCCCTGGCCTACCGCCTGCCAGAAGCACAAATATTCTTAACTGACGATTGGCTGAGAAACATCAAAATGGACCTTGTTGAAACCCTCAAAAGAATGTTGTTTCCTGGAAGAAACTTTAGAACCAGGCCGACAGGAGAGTATGACACCGCGAGCTTAAGGACCATGTACAGGTTCATTTCCTTAATGCTCAACAGAATTTCTGGAAGAGGGCATGGAAAAAGCTTCAAATTGGAGTGGATGCCCATTATTTTTATGTTGCGACCCAGGGGACCATTTTCAACTGGGCCAACATAGTGTCAAATAGTCTTTCATCCTGCTTAGCCTCAGCTTTGGGAGGAGTGTCCCAAAAGAGATCGGAATTTTACATGAGCTCAATACTCATTGATTGGATACTATGCAATCAACCTTTCCCTGCCCTAAGGTGCATCTGGGACAGGGAGAGGATGCCTGTTTACTCTGCATACAACCCACTCTAGGATCACAAGTACCACAGTCAATACCGAGAGGTCTGTGAACATTTTATCATGCCATTGTATACTCTCATTTTTTTGAAGGAATGTGACTGCATGTCAGAAGAGGCATTGCAGGTAATTGACGAATATGCGGATTATTACCTGACTGAGGATGGGCTCTACTTCAGAATGTTTGGAGGCTCCAGAGCACCCTCCCTACTACCCAAATATGCCACAGACTACATTATTTATAAAGAGGCAGTTAGGCAAGTTTTCCTGGATGGCATAGGAAGCTTTTTATTTGAACATAAGAAGGCCGCCTATCCCCCTTTGCCTTTCAAGTTAGGGAGTTATAAGTTTTCCAGAGTAAAGAAAGCAGATGATTTTGTGGAAGAGTTAGATAGGTTTCATTTTGGTGAAATGCCCTTTCACAGGAATGACTCGCACCACAAAGTGGCTGAACATTGCAAAGAGAACAATGTCCATTTCAAATACACTCACCATTGGGACAAAGAAGAGTTTGTCTTCCGCAGTGCATTGAACATGACAGCCTTGAGAAAAAGGTTCAAAAAGAAGATCAGCACCAAAGGTGGGAAGGGGCGGGATGAACAAGCAAAAGCCGATGAAGAAACTAGGAAAAAAAATGAAGAAACCCAAAGGTTAGCCCAAGAAGCTGAAGGGAGAAGAGGAAGAGAAAAGAAGAGCTGCACAAGAGGCAGCTAGAAAAGAAGAGCAATATGGAATAATTGAAGAAGAAGAAAGGAAAAGGAAGCTTGATGACGAGCTTTAGAAACAGGAGGTAGAGAGAATGAAGCTGACCTAGACAACGACAGAACAGTCAGCCTCTGACACAGCTGACATCCAGACTCAGGACGTGCAGAACCCCGAGGTTCAAGACCCAGAAGTACTAGCTGTCAGCACATCCGGGCAGTCTATGGCCCCCACACTTAAACTGGTCCCCTTTGAACAGAAGATAGGGGAAGAAGTCCCTGATTTCAATACTATCTTCTATGATAGGGTAAGAAAGAGAATAGTGAAAAGAACTAAAAAGAAGGTTGAAACAGGAGGTATGTTCGGGAAGATGATAACTGATACAACCGTTGTATACGGAACAGACCGGGATCTCAGATTCACTATTAGAGCATGAGCTGCATTGCTCCACGCTTCGGAGGACAATGTAGACAAAATAATGGTAGATCTAGAGCAATCTAAAAAATCTTCTTCTCAACTGAAAGACACATTAAGAAAGGAAAGAGAAGAAAGCAACAGGTTGAAGAGAAAATTTGAAGGCGTGCAAAAAGAGGTGGAGTCTTCGAAGGCTCAACTGCAGGTTCTCCAAGCAGAGAGAAGATATATGGAGACTGCACAAGAGTTTCTGGAGAAAATGCAGCAAGAGTATCAAGAGTTAAGGGCGGAGAAGGAATAGCTTCTAGGAAAGATAGAAGACTTAGAGCTGTAGAATACCACCTTGGAGGCAAATGAGAAGCAATCTCAAGAACAAGAGACAAGACTTCAAGAGCAGATTACTTCTCTAACAACAACTTTAGAGGAAGCAAAAGAGAAGCAGGTTAGTATGCAACCATTCAAGGAACATGTGCTAGCACAAAAGGCCAAGATGCTTCAGCTGCAGACAGCCATAGAAGAGGAAAGGTGCAAGGTTGTGCAAGTAGATGGTCAATTGGAGGAGATTCTGGAGACATCCTCCTATTTTGTTGATAGATCTCAGGACATCTTGTAATTCCCGACTAAAAGAATAGCAAGGCTATAGAACAATGAAGAAACTCTTGCAGAGCTGCCCTCGAAAGAGCGATAGGACCTTAAGCAGGATTATGACTTATTGGAGTTTGCTATTAACACAGCCGGGGAATTCAAAAAGGCTGTTAGAAAGACGAAAGGGGCATGTACAAAATTCTTCAGAAGGCTCTTAATTACCTATACTCAATGCCAAGTAGCAGCTGAACAGAGAATAGAGGCTTTTCCAGACCACAACTTGTTTGTGGAGATTTTGCAGAAGAGATATCAAGAGGAGGAAGAAAAAATACAACACATTAAAGCTCTCGACGACCAGATATTAAGGAATGAAGTAGATCATTTCGCAGTCAGTGTGCAGCTATTAGAAGATCAGGTCCATTTGAGTGCAGCTAGAATTGAAGCCATCAAGAACCAGGCTGTGAAGTGTGAGATAAACATTTGTTTTTTGTAACCTTCTGAGTTTGAAGGCATCGCCTCAGAGGCTTTAGCTTGGAAGAAGTTTCTAAATGCTCAAGTGGGGCCCTCCTCGTGAATGTTTGTCCACTTTTGTAATATGTAACAATTTTGTAAACACTTTATGAAAATGAAATTTTGGGAGGTGAAGATTTGGGGAAGCCCAAAGGTTATTCGTGGGCAGCCCAACAGTCTTCTTCTTTTTGTATAAATATAGAGGACTTAGAAGAACAAGGGGATTTTTCCCCGTTAGACAAGAAAAGAGATATTGTAAGAAGAACTACTTTTTTTTGCAATAAAGAATTATTGTTTGCCTGTCGGAGAAACATTGGTGGGACGTTCGAATGTTATGCTATGGATTGGTGGAAGATGAACTATTTCGTTTTCCCAAATTTTTCCATTAACTGTGAGATTGTTCTAACTCTTAGAGCCTATGTTATTGTTTGAATGATTTCTAGTTTATTCTGTGAAACTACCACCATGAGTAATGAATGTTGTTCATAAGAAATTGGCTAACTGATTGTCTAAATATCTTTAATCATTCATGTGTTGTGGGAAGGAATATCAGCTACCTGTAATTTCTCTTTATAATGCATGTACAATATACATTACTCATTGATAGGTTACATTTCAGCTCCCTGGGGATAGGTAGTTAGTCAGTTTTACTTTAGTAGTGCATATGTGATTTAGATGCTCGTGAGTTCTAAGACGAAAGGTAAGAACCTATGCATCACTTTGTGACTACTCCTTGCATCCTTTATCACCCTGCATTGTTAATTACAAACGTGCATATCATCATTAAGTCAAAAAATACAAAAATATACACGGTGGACCGGGCCGCAACCGGTAAAACCTTTATTTTTTGTTACTTGAATTATGGTATCCAGACCGCAAACCAGACAGATTCCCTACACCAAACAGTCACGGGATAGTTGGGAACGTTGAGTGGGGAGAATCCCTTTCTATTGTTTCCTGCATATTTCCAGGCCTCAACAGTTTCTGGTGCTAGAAGGAGGGCTGCCAGTGCATGGCTGGCCAAGGAAACCTATTTTTGTTTTCCCAAGATTACCCCATCAGCAAAAAAAATTGGAAGCTTTTGACTTGACCCAAGTACTTATAATCTAGAAGAACTTGTAGAAGTAGACTTACAGGTTTGGTCTCTACCTTTGAATCAGGTAAGCACGGTTTCACCTTACGTTGCTCCTTACTCACACTCTTTTTCTATCACCTTATCTCATGGCTGGTATAAATGTGAATTAGCCCAACCCACCGCCAGCTTGGAAAGCTATATCACCTTTGAACTTAACCCCTCCATTACATAACCTACCTCAAGCTTTTGAGAAGTTACTGCCTAAGTTTAACCTCGATGAAAATATTGTTGTAGATGACCATTTGCAAAGCTTCTATTTAGCAATAGAGGGGTTAAGGGCCGGAGAATATGAGGATGTTGTCTGTATATTGTTCCCACATACCCTTAAAGGAGCAGCAGCACCATGGTATTTCGGTTTGCCTGCAATCTCTATTCCCGATTGGGACACCTTTGAAAGGGTTTTCAGAAGTAAATATACAGCCCAAAAGACGCATGCATCACTAATGAAAGGTCTTGGTTTGTTAAAAAAAGAAAAGAATGAGAAGGTACATCATTTCACTCAAAGGTTTTCAACATACCTCAAGAAATTTTCTGAAACTGACAGACCCTCAAACAAGGTCTTAATTGAGTATTATACCTCAGCTCTAGGACCTCAGCTGGCCATGTTTGCCAAAATGAAGGTTAGACCTACATTGGTAGAGACTTATGAAGAGGTAGAAAGGGTAGAGGCTGAAAAGGAAAGTATAGAAGACTATCCCGAGCTACCTGAAGGAAAAACTACCAGGAGAAGAGCCTTATTGCTGTCTAAACCTAAAGAGGTACAATCACATGATTTTGAGGGAATGCGGAAAATGATTCAAAAACTCTCCAACTGAATAATAGATCTGGGGAAAGAAAGGGAAGTTCAGAAAACTTATAAACCCTACCACCAAAAAAGGGAGGATAACAACCAATTGAAGATCCCTCCACTCAATTCAGCATCAATGAACGTAACGGAGGTAGGGGGGATAATTTCTGTACTTTTCACCAACAACCTCATTCTGAAAAAGGGTGTCCTCGATGTTTAAATTCGATGACATTGGTAATTAATCATCTGCTAGACTCTAAATTGACCAAGGACAATGGTAAATAAGAAAAGAATAACAAGACTATAGAGAAACAAGAGGATGATACCATGTTCTTATGGGACGATGTCTCACTTTTTGACATAGAAGAAAGCGCTTTTAAATCTGAATACACACCTACATCAACAAAATACATGGATATAATAATTAAAGATAATGCAACAATTTCAAAGATTAAGAGGTTGCAAACGAATGTCCAGAGACAGATAAATGCCAGTGTTGAAGACAAAACACCTGAAGTAGCTACTATAAACCAGGAAACAGAGCCAATCAACGAGCCTGTCAAAATTTTGGAAAGACAGATGGATGTTAATGAATGAAACACTGAAAAAATTGAGGATCCTAAAAAGGATGTACCCACTAAAAACCAACCGGGGGAAGAAGACATCAAACCAAGTTGGGAAGAAAAAGCTAAAACCCCACCTTTTCTGTTGACTCTAGAAATGCTGAATCATAACGTGCATAATTGCTTGGTAGATTCTGGATCATCGGTGAATGTTATGCCATTTGAAGTTTGCAAAAATATTAATGGGCAGCCAAAACCCATAGCTTGGGAAGTAGTGCAACTAGATAGAACGAGTGTCAAAGTAGTGGGAGAAATGAAAAATGTTCTCATATGCTTATCTGCAAATAACAAGATATGTCAATTTATTGACATTATGTTGGCTGACATACCAGATAGATATGGGCTTATTCTTAACCGAGATTGGTCTACCAGGTTAAAAGGATATCTTGCTTAAGACTGGTCTCACTTATGGTTACCTCTTAAGGGTACCCCAAATCAGATTAAAATTTTGAGAGAACCTTACCTGAAGCATAATGTCACTAAGCTGGGAGAATATAATAAATCTGTTGATTCCGTCTTGGGAAATTATCTAATAGAGCTTGAAATAAAATATCATGACATAGGAAGAGCCAGTCCCATGATTGACACTCAGCCTGAGCTCCTTCAACTTCCTCAGGCTGATAAAGATGACTGTAGACTAGTAGACATTGTTTCAATTTCAAAAATAGCACAATTAGATCATGGATAGGTTTTGGTCTACACTACAACCTAGCCCTTTAATTTGTTAGATGAAAGAATTTTTAAGGGTGGGCACACAATTTTCCTTTTTCGTTTGTACATAAATAAATTGATGCTATTTTCTTTTTAGTTTAATGCTTTGATGTTGTTTTCTTTTGGTTTAATGCTTTTTGCTAGTTATTTTGGTTTTGAATAAAGAGGCAAACTTTTGGTTTCAATGGAAACATCAGGGTTCTTAATTAACTAAACTCTTGGGCAAGAGACTCTACGTTTAGCCAATAGAATGTCTTCTAGTAGGAAGTGTTCCTAATTGACCGTGCATTCATTGAAGTCCTACTTAACCCCTTGTAAATAACTCAGAATTAAGAAGTCTGGAATACTATTTCGAGGCTCCATCCATTTCACATTTAAAATGTCCAACGGAGTGCTGGTGAAGGACCCATGGAGAGGAAGCAAGGTAAACAGTGTATCATATATAAATGATCCCATGCCATGATTTCAGAAAAGCCTAAAGGCTATCAAGAGTCAAAACTCCTTAAAGAAACAATGCATATCAAAGAAAAGTATCAAGAGCATGAATTTCAAATTGCCAAAAGTTCCTCTCCGTCCGTCAGAATGAAAAGTAAATTCTTCTCTCACACAAAAGGACACTATGGATAGAGGAGCCTGAATAAAATTCAGAAGGAAAGGCAGATGGAGGACTCAAAAGAACTAAAGTTCAAGTGGCACAAAAGTGCAATTGGCATGAGAATGAGGAACAAAGGGATAGTGTTGTTTATCATATGTTACAATCCTATGGTGTCCTAACTAGAAACTACCTAAGGACAGGGGTTAAATATATCTCACTTATTAGGCCCCAAAAGAGTTATCCAGACTTGCAAATATTTTGAGTATCTCACTACCCGAAGAATGGGCTGCTTCTAAATGATTTAAATGCATGGGTTAGCCAATTTAGGAATATAGGCATCTAGAAGAATTCAACTTTCAAGCTAGACAGTCTTTTACTGGGAAAAGTTAAGTCAAAAATCTGGGGTTCACCAAGTAGTCGCCAATTGTTGCAGCTGCAACATTTTCCCAAAATTCAAAAAATTTTGGGACCCTCCTTTTGCTTATATTCGTTTGATTTTCTTCTTTGATTTGATTTAATGATTCTTCAGAAATAATTTTTCTCATGCTAGAAATGATCCACGATTTTTTTAAGCTTACCATTTCCTTTGGATGCATTTTTCAACTGTTTGAGTTGGAATTTTATTTGCTTGCACTTCTGCCGTTGCGGAGGAATGATGAGAAGCTAGCTTCGATATTTCCCTCCGGTATATTTTTTCTCAATCGGCTGACTTTTGGATTTACGTCGGAACATCTTGTTACTACATTCTCCGCAGTTGCAGAAGTTAGACTACGAAGCCCCCCGATTATCGCATTGATTTTTCAAACCCCACTTGGTTGTTTCGTTGATCCTTAAGCTTTGAGCTTCCGTCGTTGCGGCTACAGAAGGCACTATCCTTCTGGTCTTTAAGTTGATTTTTCCTCCAACTTAGTTTTTTTCCTATTGTGGGAGGTTGTGTCCTTTGTGATTCTGTCGTTGCGGCTCCTTATTTTGCTATCGCTCCGACGTTTAGTCTTGCGAGCTCCGACGCGTTATTGACTTCACTCGGATGTCTCGGCGTTTCTCTTAGTTGATCTGCCACCCGACGTTGCAGGAAGAGATGTCCTTGTGACCTCCGATCCTTTTGTTTCCACCGTCTGATTTTTTTCTCCCACCGCTAGTGGTTGACTATATATATATGGGGTCGAGTTTGATTATTCTATTGCTATTTTTGAGTGTTGTGCACTGTCATTTTCATGTGCTGTCGTTCGCTCAAGCTCGCCAGACCCCCCGTTGTCGGTGTACCCTCGTTTCCAGGTGGCTCAACTGTGGAAGCTTAACAGTCCTCATCTCGTCGGTTGCACAGCAGTGCCAGGTAGGCTCTATATGCATTATCCCATTCCGTTCAAGCATTTTGATGATTGTTCCACGGTTAGGTTTTTTCACGGCCGTTTTCCCTTGGCCCCATCATTTGCATGCATATATAGTGGGGGCTTGTAGCATAATTGTTAGTGGGGGCGTTTTCTGGCCCACAGGGCAGTTTCCCTCCACGACCGTTATGTGTTTCGACCCTGCACTTGGTGGTTGGGGAGATTGGTGTAGACGATTGTTACGCTGTCTACACCAGTCTGCCCCGTATTATGATAGGTCTGTAGGAGAAGTTTTTTTTATGGCCTCCTATGTGAATTTTGGACTGGCTTCTCCCTCTCATGTTGCGCATCCTCAAACCATGCCGCGTTTACCCCGCTGCTTCGAAGCGACCAGGTTTGCGGTCGGTTTTGAACCCGAGCCGGTTGGGGGTTGTATAACACCGCATAACCGTAGACGGACCATAGATGGTGTATAGAGAATGTTTCTCCTGGAAGCACACTGTTAAAAAACTCAAATAAGTTCCACTGTTATTCCACACAGCGCGATGATCATGGCACCCACAGAGAGCCCGAGTTTTCTTCATTTTAATGTAGATTTGTTTCCCACTCGAGTTTTGTTCGCATAAGTGTTTTTAGTATTAGATAGAAGTATTAGCCTGCATATATTTTCTTCATTTAATTAATTTCTGCCATGTTAAACACAGATGAGGTAGGACATGGTACGTTTTTTTCAATTTATCTGGAAATGGCCTAATGATTATAATTTCATATATGACAGGAAGATTCCGAACTCAAAATGTCGAAGCGACAAAAGAAGAAGGTCCCTGTAGTCGAAGAGGATCCCGATGTGGAATTTATCACCAAAACCGAGTATATTTATGAGGACACCAAGTGTATAACTGGTGTAGAGCGTGAGTACCAATGGGGAGACATTTATAGGTTGATCACGCGCCGAGAGGTGCCTGATATGGGCTTGGAGGAAGAAGGCATATACGCCAATATAGAAAGATCTTCACTAATGAAGATTGCCACAAGAACAGAGCTCTTTCAGGGCTCTGAATTAATTGGGTGGATTCTTCCCAAGGCAGATGTAACCACTATGATCCTTGAGAATGATGACAAACAAGGCTATGCTTCCTATAGCCCAGGATATGTAGCCCTGGCCTACCACCTGCCAGAAGCACAAATATTCTTAATTGACGATTGGTTGAGAAACATCTGAATGGACCTTGTTGAAACCCTCAAAATAATGTTATTGCCTGGAAGAAACTTTAGAACCAAGCCGATGGGAGAGTATGACACCGCGAGCTTAAGGACCCTATACAGGTTCATTGCCTTAATGCTCAACAGAATTTTTGGAAGTGCGCATGGAAAAAGCTTCAAATTGGAGTGCATGCCCATTATTTTTTATGTTGCGACCCAGGGGACCATTTTCAACTAGGCCAACAAAGTGTCAAATAGTCTCTCAGCCTGCTTAGCCTCAACTTTGGGAGGAGTGTCCCAAAAGAGATCAGAATTTTACATGAGCTCAATACTCATTGATTGCGTACTATGCAATCAACCTTTCCCTGCCCTAAGGTGCATCTCGGACAGGGAAAGGATGCCTATTTACGCTGCATACAAGCCACTATGGGCTCACAAGTACCACAGTCACTACCGGGAGGTCTATGAAAATTTTATCATGCCATTGTATACTCCCATTTTTTTGAAGGAATGTGACTGCACGTCAGAAGAGGCATTGCAGGTAATTGAAGAATATGCGGATTATTACCTGACTGAGGATGGGCTCTACTTTAGAATGTTTGGAGGCTCCAGAGCACCCTCCCTACTACCCAAATATGCCACAGACTACATTATTTATAAAGAGGAAGTTAGGCAAGTTTTCCTGGATGGCATAGGAAGCTTTTTATTTGAACATAAGAAGGCTGCCTATCCCCCTTGGCCTTTCAAGTTAGGGAGTTATAAGTTTTCCAGAGTAAAGAAAGCAGATGAGTTTGTGGAAGAGTTGGATAGGTTTCATTTTGGTGAAATTCCCTTTCACAGGAATGACTCCCACCACAAATTGGCGGAACATTGCAAAGAGAACAACGTCCATTTCGAATACACTCACCATTGGCATAGAGAAGAGTTTGTATTCCACAGTGCATTGAACATGACAGCCTTGAGAAAAAGGTTCAAAAAGAAGATCACTACCAAAGGTGGGAAGGGGCAAGATGAACAAGAAAAAGCTGATGAAGAAACTAGGAAAAAAAACGAAGAAGCCCAAAGGTTATCCCAAGAAGCTGAAGGGTGGCTGAAGGGAGAAGAGGAAGAGAAAAGAAGAGCTGCACAAGAGGCAGCTAGAAAAGAAGAGGAAGATGCAAGAATTGAAGAATAAGAAAGGAAAAGGAAGCTTGATGAGGAGCTTCAGAAACAGGAGGCAGAGAGGATGAGGCTGACCCAAACAATGACAGAATAGTCAGCCTCTGACACAGCTAACATCCAGACTGAGGACGTGGAGAACCCCGAGGTTTAGGACCCAGAAGTACCAGCTGTCAGCACATCTGGGCAGTCTATGGCCCCCACACTTAAACTGGTCCCCTTTGAACAGAAGATAGGGGAAGAAGTCCCTGATTTCAATACTATCTTCTATGACAGGGTAAGAAAGAGAATAGTGAAAAGAACTGAAAAGAAGGTTGAAACAAGAGGTTTGTATGGGAAGATGATAACTGATACAACTGTTGTATACGAAACAGACCGGGATCCCAGATTCACTATTAGAGCAGGAGCTGCATTGATCCACGCTTCGTAGGACAATGTAGACAAAATAATGGTAGATCTGGAGCAATCTAAAAAATCTCCTTCTCAACTGAAAGACACATTAAGAAAGGAAAGAGAAGAAAGCAACAGGTTGAAGAGAAAATTTGAAGTTGTGCAAAAAGAGGTGGAGTCTTCGAAGGCTCAACTGCAGGTTCTCCAAGTAGAGAGAAGATCTATGGAGACTGCACAAGAGTGTCTGGAGAAAATGCAGCAAGAGTATCAAGAGTTAAGGGCGGAGAAGGAATAGCTACTAGGAAAGATAGAAGACTTAGAGCTGTAGAAGACCACCTTGGAGGCAAATGAGAAGCACTCTCAAGAACAAGAGACAAGACTTCAAGAGCAGATTACTTCTCTAACAGCAGCTTTAGAGGAAGCAAAAGAGCAGTAGGCTATTCTCCAACCGTTCAAGGAACATGTGCTGGCACAAAAGGCCAAGATGATTCAACTGCAGACTGCCATAGAAGAGGAAAGGTGCAAGGTTGTGCAAGTAGATGGTTTATTGGAGGAGATTTTGGACACATCCTCCTATTTTGTTGATAGATCTCAGGACATCTTGGAAGTCCTGACTACAAGAATAGCAAGGCTAGAGAACAATGAAGAAAATCTTGCAGAGCTTCCCTCGAAAGATCGATAGGCCCTTAAGCAGGATTACAACTTATTGGAGTTTGCTATTAACACAGCCGAGGAATTCAAAAAGGCTGTTAGAAAGACGAAAGCCTTAGAATTCTTCAGAAGGATCTTAATTACCTATAATCGATGCCAAGTAGCAGCTGAACAGAGAATAGAGGATTTTCCAGACCACAACTTGTTTGTGGAGATTTTGCAAAAGAGATATCAAGAGGAGGAAGAAAAAATATAGCACATTAAAGCTCTCGACGACC
Source organism: Pseudotsuga menziesii (assembly GCA_001517045.1). Classification (NCBI taxonomy): domain Eukaryota; kingdom Viridiplantae; phylum Streptophyta; class Pinopsida; order Pinales; family Pinaceae; genus Pseudotsuga; species Pseudotsuga menziesii. The sequence continues at coordinate 160,111 of LPNX010351903.1, read as the reverse complement.
ATATCTTAAGGAATGAAGTAGATCATTCCATAGTCAGTGTGCAGCTATTAGAAGATCAGCTTCGTTTGAGTGCAACCAGAATTGAAGCCATCAAGAACCAGGCTGCAAAGTTTGAGATAAACATTCATTTTTTGGAACCTTCTGAGTTTGAAGGCATCGCCTCAGAGGCTTTAGCTTGGAAGAAGTTTCTAAATTCTCAAGTGGGGCCCTCCTCGTGAATGTTTGTCCACTTTTTTAATATGTAACGATTTTGTAAACACTTTATGAAAATGAAATTTTGGGAGGTGAAGAGTTGGGGAAGCCCAAAGGTTATTCATGGGCAGCTTAACAGTCTTCTTATTTTTGTATAAATATAGAGGACTTAGAAGAACAAGGGGATTTTTCCCAGTTAGACAAGAAAAGAGATATTGTAAGAAGAACTACTTCTTTTTGCAATAAAGAATTATTGTTTGCTTGTCGGAGAAAGATTGGTGGGACGTTCAAATGTTATGCTATGGATTGGTGGAAGATGAACTATTTCATTTTCCAAACTTTTTCCATTAACTGTGACATCGTTCTAACTCTTAGAGCCTATGTTCTTGTTTGAATGTGTTGCTGCTGCAACATTTTCCCAAAATTCTAAAAATTTTAGGACCCTCCTCTACTTTGATTTAGTTGGTTTTTTCTTCCTGGTTTAGGTCTGGTGACTTTTGGTCTATGGATTTTTGGAATGTTTTACAGCACTTTGAATTGATATCAATCGATTTGTTTTGCTCCTTTAATGCTTTAAAATGATCCCTTCCATTATCAAGCTCATCGTTGCTTTTTGCATATCTGTGAAGTCATTTTACATCGGGAGTTGAGTCATTTGTTCTTCCCGCCGATGCGGAGGTTTCCTGCTTTGTATTTCACTGTTGCGGGTGGAATTTTGTTCTGAGTTGGAGGAGGATGAGTGTCTCTTTGGCCACCGTTGCGGACGGGTTATCGTTTAGTCTCCGACGTTGCAGACCATTTGGGGGTTCTAAGGTTTCGTTTCCTCGCCGATCCATATGTATCGGAGCTCTTTACCTTCTGTTCCCTCTGTCGTTGCGGGTGGGTCTGAGTTTCGGTTTTCCGATGTAGAGTCTCCGGGTGACCGATGTGAGTTACGCACGTTGTTTTGTTATGCATGCCCGCCGTTGCGGAGGATTCCGGGATCTTGGCTTCCGATATAGGTCCCCGCCGACGCCCGATATTTTGTTTACACGCTCTATTTGCCGTTGCGGGTGAATTGATGCTGGGAACTATCCGCCGTTGCGGAAGGTCTGGGATTCTCGCCGCCCATTTCACTTTCGTTCCCCGCCCGATACGACCCGTCACGCGTGCGACTCTTTTATATATTCAGGGGCAGGGGTCTGGATTTTTTTGTTGTTTTGCGCCCGAGCTGTCATTATCCTCTCCGCACTGTCGAACCTACGAACCTTGTGGAGCTCCGTGCTTGTACCCGCGTCCAGGTGTCGGTTGGAAGCTCAACCATTGTCGCCTCATCAGCTGCGCATCACTGCCAGGTAGGATCTTTACCACCCTACCTCGTTCTTTTCAAGGTTTTGATTGGGTGATTTTTGCTGCGGTCGGGGTATTGCTAGGATTATGTCCCCGTAGTCCCTTTTTCGCTCTCACACGAAGTTTTCACCTGCGTCTAGGGTTTCCATAGTCGTCTCTCCTTGCATGTCGCGCCTACATTTTGAGAATTGCCGGTTGGGGATAGCTGTTTGCGGTTAGAGGGGGGGAAGTCATTTTTCCTTTATAGAGCCCGCGTATTATCTTTTGACCTCGGCTGTTTTGGTTTCGCCCCGCGCACAATAGATTAAGGCGCGGTGCAGGCGGCCGTTATGCCGCCTGCACCAGGTTTTCCCCTTGTAATAATGAGGCCCATGGAGAGATTTTACGGTGATTTTCCTGTGATCGAATCTTTCCTCCGCTGTTGATTTTCCTGTTTACCAGGTTTCGAACCCCAACCTATGCCCACGTCATCCCGCGCAGCCTATCATTTTTTGGCTGTCTGAAACCCTAGGGCTGTGCCGCTATAGTGTTTACGATTTGGAGGTAGCATGGATGTTGGTACTGGTGGGAGCGCCGTGTAAAAAAATTTGTTGTTGATGCCCGCAGTATCTAGCCGCACCGATGTAACTACTTTTTCGTGAGCCGCATAGGCTATTGCAGTCTTTATCCTTGATAAAGCCATGTCGTCGAAATATTTGAATTGTGGACAGTTACATTTGCACCTTGTGTTTAAGATTCATACTTGTGCTTTATGAGTTATTTTCATGAGAGAAGTGGCGTACTATGAAATAATGTAGATTTAATGATAGCCCAATGATGATTGATCAAGTTTTAGTATCATCCAGCAAAAGGACATTGCTCATTATATTGCCTAGGACTGAGTCTGTTTATGCTAGTAGTTCTGATAATCAGGGCATGTTTGGGTTGTGCATACATGCATTGGTTTCTAGGCCTGCTTTCACTTTAAATGGAACTCTGCATATGATGTGCATATTTTGCTTCAATGTAGTGCTATCTTGGGAAAATGGCATGTCACATAATGGTGTATATTTAATGATGTCTCAAGCATAGTTGATAAGCTTGATATTATGCAACAGTGGTAGATTGTTCAAAACTGTGTATGCTTCACATAAATCAAGTCATGAAATATTGCACCCTAGTCTCAAGGAATTATAGAGCTGTGCAATGCATGCGTTTGTTGCATAGATTATTATCATACTAGGCATAGGATAATAGCACATTGCACAGTATTGCATACTAGTTCAATTCTTCAGCCTGAAGGGATTATGCCTTAATTTCATTACAGTCGTGATACACTTGAGAAAGAATAAACTGCTGCACAATGTTCGCAAATTTGAATTGCTTCAATGTCTTAATGTTATACATGGCAGGAAGAACTTACAATGTCCAAAAGGCAGAAGAAGAAGGCCCCTATGGTCGAAGAACAACCAGCAATAGAGGTCATCACACAGACAGAATATATATATGAGGACACCCAATGTGTCTCGGGAGTTGATCCTGAGTATAAATGGGATGAGATATACAGATTGATTTCCCGCGGGGAAGTCCCAGACATGGGTCTCGAAGAGGAGCCCATTTATGCCAACATAGAGAAATACGCCATCATGAAGGTGGCTACTAGACCAGAGCTGTTCCCATGCTCTGATGTTATGAGATGGATTCTGCCCCACACAAACAACAACACAATGCTTATAGGAAATGTCGAAGGTCAGGGCTATGCTGCATTTAGCCCAGGATATGTGGCGCTGGCTTACCACCTGCCAGAGCCTCAAATTTTCCTATCAAACGATTGGTTGGATAACCTCAGGATGGACTTAGTGGAAACCCTCAAGAGAATGCTCTTGCCACGAAAGCTCTATCGACACAGAGCAACCGAGGATTATGATACAACGATCTTAAGAGCTCCTTACAGATTTGTAGCTCTGATGCTAAACAGGATCTTTGGTAGATCCAATGGCAGACTCTTCAAATTTGAATGGGTCCCTATTATGTTCCATGTGGCGACCCAAGGAACAATCTTCAATTGGGCCAGCCTCGTATCAAGCAGTCTCTTTTCTTGTGTAGCTGCAGCCTTGGGAGGAGGAGAAGCCCGTAAAAAATCTGAATTCTATATGAGTTCATTTTTGATAGACTGCATACTATGTAACCAGCCTTTCCCCGGCCTCAAGTGTGCCTGGGACAGAGAGAGAATGCCTGTATATGCAGCTTACAAACCATTGTGGGCTCATCAGTACCACAGTTATTATAGAGAAGTATGTGAGCATTTCATTATGCCACTATACACGCTTATCTTCCAGAAGGAATGTGACTGCATGTCGGAAGATGCTATGCAGGTAATAGAGGAGTATGGAGATTATTTCTTGACCGACAATGGTATGTATCTTAGAATGTATGGAGGCTCAAAGACACCTTATCTGCTGCCAAAGTATGCAACGGATTATATAATCCATAAAGAGGAAGTCAGACAAGTTTTCATTGATGGAGTTGGTCATTTCTTGTTCCAGCATAAGAAGGTTGTATATCCCCCTTTACCTTTCAAGTTAGGTAGCTACAGATTCTCCAATGTGAAATAAGC
>LPNX010351903.1:132448-155949 GCA_001517045.1 Pseudotsuga menziesii | reverse complement strand
AGATGCCTTTCCGGCGCAATGACACTCATGGTAAAGTGGCTGAGCACTGCAAGAAGCATAAAGTGTTCTTTGAATATACCCATCATTATGATAAGGATGAATTTGTTTTTCAGAGAGCTCCAAACATGACGGAACTCGGCAGAAGATTCAAACCAAAGAACCCCACCAAAGGTGGAAAAGGGGCAGAGCAGGCCAAAGCTGAACAAGCCAAAGTTGAAGAAGGATCCAAAAGGATAAGGGAGGAAGCTCAGAGGCTGGAAAATGAGGCTGCAGAGTGGCTGCAGAAGGGAGAAGAAGAGAAAAGGAAAGCTTCCCAAGAAGCAGCTGAACTAGCAAAAGAAGCAGCCAAAGAAACAGAAGAGGCAGCTAGGCAAGCAGCCGAAGAAGCACAGAGAAAACTAAATGAAGAGCTCCAAGGGCAGGAGGATGAAAAGATAAATTTAACACAACAACCAGCCTCTGAAGCACTAATAGGGCAGAGTCAGGGAGAGGATAACCCTGAGGTGCAAATCCTTCAAGTACCTACTGCTAGCACTCCTATAACCCCTATGCTCCAAATAGTGACTTTCGTCCAGAAGAAGGGGGAAGAAGTCCCTGATTTCAGTACTGTATATTATGACAGGACCACTAAAGAATAATGAGGAGGATGGAGAAGAAGGTGGAGGTAAAATATCTATCAGGGAATATGGTCACAGATACAGCAGTCATGCTAGGGACAGACAAAGATCCTATGCTCACGATAAAATCCGGGGCTGCACTAATTGATGCCTCTGCTAATAACATAAAGAAGGTGATGATTGAATTAGAATCAGCTAAGAAGACTAGTGCTCAGCTAAAAGACACACTGAGACAAGAAAGAGGAGAGGGTAGCAGACTTAAGAGGAAGTATGAACACGTGCTAAGGGAAATGGAATCCACGAAGGGTGAAATCCATGTCCTTCAGGTGGAGATACAAGCCAAGGGAACAGCACAAGAGGCTCTAGAAAATGCGCAACAGGAAGTCCAAGATCTAAAAAATGAGAAGGAACAGTTGAAGGCAAAAGTGGAAGACCTAGAGGCGCAGCAGACTATTATCTATGAGTCCAATACTGAATACACCAAAGGACTGAAAGAGCAGCTGGCTTCTCTGACTACTGAACTGGAGATAGAAAAGGAACAACAAGTCGATTTGTAGCCATTTAAAGAATATATCCTAGCGCAAAAGGCTCAAATGATGCAGCTGCAGACTGCTCTAGAAGAAGAAAGATGCAAAGTTCTTCAGATTGACAGTAGGTTAGAGGAGATCATAGAAACTTCCTCCTATTTCGTAGACAGGTCCCAAGATGTTCTTGAGGTCTTGAACGCCAGAATGGCAAGACTAGAAGATGATACCGATATTCCAGGAGAACTACCAGCCAAATATCATCAAACCCTCAGGAGAGATCACAGCCTAGTAGAGTTTGCCATCAGCACTGCTGAAGACTTTAAGAAGGCTGTCTGAAGGACACAGGGAGCATGCTCAGAATATTTTAAAAGGTTCCTTAATGCATACAACCGTTGCCAGACAGAGGCTAAGATTAGGTTTGAAGAGTTCCCGGATCATGAGACCTTGGTGGACATATTGCAGAAAAGGCATCAAGATGCAGAGGCCAAGACGCAGCAGATTCAATCTATTGATGCCATAGTACTGAAGAACGAGGTGGGCCACGCAGCCGTTAGTATATAGATTCTAGAAGACCAGCTTCGGCTGAGCCCAGCAAGGATCGAGGCCATCAGGAACCAAGTTGACAAGTTTGAAATTAACATCCAATTCCTAGAGCCATGTGATTTTGAAGGCCTCGCTGCTGAAGCAGCAGCGTGGAAAAAATTCTTTGAAAACCAAGCAGGACCCTCCTCATAAAGGACCGGTCAAATTTTTATTAATGTAATATTTTTTGTAAAAGTTTTGAGAAATGAAGCGTTGGGAAAGAAAAAGGTTGGGAAGCCCAAAGGTCACTTTGGGCAGCCCAACCACTTTTACCTTTTTGTATAAAAGTAGGAAGCGTAGAAGCAAAAGGGGCTTTTTTCCCCAGTAAGACTGGAAGGTTATTGTAAGAAGAACTACTTCCTTTTGCAATAAAATATTACAGTTTGCCCGTTGAAAGAATATCGGTGGGATTTCAAATGTTTTTCCATGGAGAGTTGAAAGATGAACTACTTTGTTTTTCAGCTTTGTATCCATGAATCATGAGATCGTTCTAACTTTATGACCTATGTCTTTGTTTAATGATTTCCGATTTATTTTATGAAATGACCACCAGGAGTAATGTATGCTTGTCATAAACAATTAGCTATCTGGTTGTGAAATATCTTTCATTGTTCATGCATGTAAAAGTTAATGTCAGCTATCTGTAATTGCTTTTAATTATGCGTGCACATCCACATTACTCATACATATTAATTACAAATTGGCTTCCCGGGGATAGGATAGATAGATAGGTAGGTAGGCATATAGATAAGTAGTTTCTTCATCTCATTTCTGCATGTGTGATTTAGATGCATGACGATCTTAAGACGAGAGGTAAGAACCTGCGCATCACTTTGTGAATGCTCCTTGCATCCTTCACCACCCTGCATAATTAGTTAGATGTTTGCATTTCATATTTAAGTCAAAAAAATACAAATTCCGGTGGACCGGGCCGCAACCGGTAAACCCTTGTTGTTACTTTGACCTACGGTAACCGGACCGTAAAACCGGACGGATTCCCTATACCAAACAGTCAACGGGCTAGTTGGGAACGTTGATTGGGGAGAATCCCTTATGGTTGTCGCCTGCGAATTTCCAGGCCCCAACAGAATGATTTCTGGTTTATTCTGTGAAGCTACCACCATGAGTAATGAATGTTGTTCATAAGAAATTGGCTAGATGATTGTCTAAATATCTTTAATCGTTCATGTGTTGTGGGAAGGAATATCAGCTACCTGTAATTTCTCTTTATAATGCATGTACAATATACATTACTCATTGATAGGTTACATTTCAGCTCCCCGGGGATAGGTAGTTAGTCAGTTTTACTTTAGTAGTGCATATGTGATTTAGATGCTCGTGAGTTGTAAGACGAAAGGTAAGAACCTGCGCATCACTTTGCGACTACTCCTTGCATCCTTTATCACCCTGCATTGTTAATTAGGCACGTGCATATCATCATTAAGTCAAAAAATACAAAAATATACACGGTGGACCGGGCCACAACCGATAAAACCTTTATTTTTTGTTACTTGAGTTACGGTAACCGGACCGCAAACCGGACGGATTCCCTACACCAAACAGTCACGGGCTAGTTCAGAATGTTGACTGGGGAGAATCCCTTGCTATTGTTGCCTACGAATTTTCAGGCCTCAACAGAAGGTTATTTCCAGTACACCTAGGATAGACTTGGAAGGTAAGCCCGGTAGACAGTTTGGGAGGGAAGTTGGGTGATTCCAGTGTTTGCACCCATGAACATATTCACAGGATTCCAAGTAACCATCCTTCAGTCTTCACTGGTTGGATCTGGGCCCTAATCATGCATGGATTTCGTTTGGAAGGTGTACCTTATATCTGCTGTGTCTGTGTTACTTTATGAATTTTTTAGTGAGTGATGTTTGGTTTTTCTGCGTTTAGTTGGCCTTTAGGTGTGTCTGATTCATATTTATAGTTGTGGAGGACCAACCTCTTCATAGGTCAAGAAGGTTGCAAAACCTTCCTCCATATGTTACAGTGGAGCCTCCACCACCACCTCAAAGGTAGAGACTAGATTCTGACGGTTCTTTTGAACTAGTAGAAGTTAGTGAAGTTCTAGGTGAACCAAAACTTAGGATTAAGTAGTAATAAATAACTATAGTAGATATAGAATACTTTCAGGATGACAAGTTTGCTGGATGGAGGGGGGAAAGTGGTGGAAATGGTACTGCAGGGCTGAGAGAAGGAACTCTCAAAGAAGAAGAATGACACCAAAATGCTTGCATAACCAAATTTATTCCTTCGTCCCCTATTGAAATCAAAGCGTTATTTTTTCATGATTGATATCATACCCGAGCACCAATCAAACATTGAACCCTACATACATGCCACTGTAACTCGCATATGAGTGTGAGTGGCCAAGTGTAATGAACAAGAACTAGCGATCCTTGCCACCATGCTTACCATCACCTGTAAAGGAAAGATTGTTATTTGGGATATTGGGACACATGTCCCCTTTTTCTATGTACCTGATGGATAGTAAGTATCAATGTAATCCTGCACACTCATAGGGTCACCACCCCTACTAGTTCCCTCAAGGTTTACGGGCATGCCTCTATGGGAAAGCCCTGTAACGAAGTAAATGTCTTATACTATAATTTCAAATGTCTTTCCCTGTAGATCAAATAGACCAAGGTCATGGTCCCAGTAACTGATAAGACTCTCTAATAGGCATACATTAGCCCTCATATTGGATGTACATAATAATTTTAGCAAGCCACCTTATTGCAATGCTTGCAAAATTGGGGCATCTTTCATTGCCTCTCAATCCATATCCTCATGTTCTCTCTCTATCCACTCCAAAACCATTTTGTACCCACCCAATGACCACTTTCAAGCATTAGAACCCATCATCTTATTTTGATTTTGGCCATTTTTATTTTTTTTCTAAGTTGCGCAACATACATGACTGTGCTTTCAGCACAGCATGGGTCATATGCGGGTTACAGTGCAGCAAATCACGTATAAAATGCGTATATGCGCTGCTATAAAGTAGACCCACGTATGGTGCTTTAGCTTCCTAGGGCATGCACAAATCTATAATTTTTTCACTAAATAAAAAATTTAAGGGATAGAGAGAAGGGTAAAGGAGAGATAACCAACATGCAAGTCGCGGAATTGGATTCATTCCAGCGGTTTGTCCTCGGCGATCAACTGAAGTTGGGAGGTAAAACTTGCCAAGTTTAGTAATTTTCTAAATGGTATGTATATTTTTGTTTTTTTGAACTATTTATAGCAAAATTTTCAAATTTTTGACCCATTTCCTATAGTTTAAAATTAATTTGTAATTAATATACTAATACCATGGTTTTTTTCTAACTGCAACAGGTCTAGGATCATTAAAATGTTTTTTTCCGTCACTTATAGGGTAGGATTTGACCATCATTGATGATATTACACTTATACCTTATCCATCATTAAACCCTAGGATCACTTTTTCATCCATGGACTATTGTGTCAAACCAGTTTTACCTTGTATAAATCATTGTTCCTTCGTGGATAGGGCCTCCTTCTCATGGGTATCCTAGTTTAGAACACTTCATCATCTTTATGGTACCCATGCCGTAGTTGTGTTAGGTTTGCAGGAACCTTCTTAGTTGTTTTTCATGACAAAATGAGCCTCATTTCACATCTTTTTACGAGCAATCCCTCTTTTTAAGGGTCCCCGAAGTTATCGAGTTTTCTTTAGGCCCTGGTATGACAACTCAAAACAAACTAGGTTGTCGAGTAAACTTATTCATTCAAACTCGTTAAGAATAAGTGAACGGGAATCTACATTGGTGGTAAGTTATCTCTTTCTCGGACCATGTAGATTATTTACGAGAAAGGAATACTCTCTTTTCTATGAAATTGAGAAGAGTATCTTCAAGCATAGGTTTATCTCTTTTTCAGACCTGAGGGACTAAACTTATGGAAAAGGAACACTCAGTATGAGCGTAGTTTTCTCTTTTTCGTGCTTTGGACCCAAACATGAAAAATATTCCGAGTGTACTCGCAAAACCTAAAGAACAAAGCATCGAGTTGACTATTGTAAACCCCATTCCTCGTAATCAAATGGATATTTTCGAGTGATCTTTCCTTCCTTCACACTCATTAAACTCGGTCTATCTGTCGGTTCTTAAGGTGCATCAGTCTGGTATTAGTTTACCCTTTTTAAGACCTTGCCGACTAAGTACGAAAAAGCTATACCTTAGTCCTCTGGGATCTAAGAGAGTTCTTCTATGGATTGTTTTATACTTTTTCGGCCTCAAGAGAATAAATTGTATGAAAAAGCACCCCCCTAGAGTCTTCTTCGGATTTTTTAGACTCTCAAAATATGAAAACACCAACGAGCATGTATTAGTTTAGGCTCGTAAAATCCATGAATCAGTGCATATCAAGCATTATTCTCTTCCCTCTTCAAGCTTGTAAAAAAATAAGAGAGAGTCGAGTTGACTTTCTTGGACTCGTTAAATTTTTATAGCAAAGGTAAGGAAGAATTACTATCTTTGGGTTATAAACAGTGGAAGCATGTCATCCTTGAACAAAGCACTCTCTGAACTTTTCGATACTCATGTCTCAGTTTACACTTCCAACTTATCTATTACTTCGATTTTTCACTCCTCCACTTGTCCTTTATACATGGGGAATCTGATCATGTATCCTACATGATAGATAAGTGTAGCTATCATATCTATAAGTTAAAAGTTTCCTTGGGTCATCTATGTGTTGTGCTCACTGTTCAAGGATCTATACCTTCATCTGATTATTATCCTGATTCCATTCATTATCCTCTCCAAGCATTCCTTGTGTCTAGTTTCCCACATTGATTTTCCTAGTCACTCTTGTGATTTGTTGAAGGTCATTGCCTTCCTCCTCACATGATGGTTTCTCATCAGAATCTCTTGAAGATGAAGACCTATATTTTTTATGATGGTACCTTAGGATTCACTACCATTCTTTGTGAACTCCTTTTCTTCAATTGTCAGCATCACTCGTTTACTGACATTCTATTGAGTTCCTTCCATATTCGACTTCAGTTCATCTATTCATATGTTAGGGATTGTACTGGTTCCTTTGAATTTGGATGAAGACCTTAGGTTCAATCTCTATAACCTAATTTGCACAAGGTTATGTTATGTTCAACTACACTGCTTCCATATTTTGAAGAATCATCATTGTATAGTGTGGCTTCGATCCACCTTTGTAATATACGTGGTCTCGTTACCCGTAACATATGATGTAATCAAATATTGTAAAGGATATAGTGTTTTGCTTTATTAAACATGGAATCCTGAGATATGATTTTGTATATGACTTTGATATGATTTTTTTTCAGGTACCTCCCTACTGCCTTGGTAATTGAGTTCTCCAATATTAAATATTTTAATGTATTTCATCCATCGCTTCTCTCTGACCTCACACAGTAGGGGGAATCTATTATCATGTAAAATGGCACTTCTCTGTCTGAGTATTAACACTCAATGTGTCAGTACACAAAAGGAAAAAATGGATAGAAGTGGCCAAAACACTATAGATGGGCATGACCTTTGATGCATCATCCTCCTACCCGCTTGACCTATTTTTTGTATGGCCATTGAGGTTAATACACGGCTATTACCATTGCAACCCACATATCATACGTGAGTATTGACACTGTAGCTCGCATATATATGATCAAGTTTGAAATCCACAGGTTTCCTTTAAGAAAGTCGCATATCATACGTGACTTGCCAGTATTGATAGTCTTGTATTCCTTAATACAAAATTTAAAAATATAAACACGATTAGTCGAGGATAGTTGGGTCCATAATCATAACTATCCCAACTTCCCCAACCATCTCATTCTTCAAACCTCTCTCTTTCCTCATGTATAAATAGAGGGTAGGGGTTGAGACTAATCATCATGAATTTTAGAGAAAAGTCATGTTGGTGGTTTTCCTTTAGATATATTGGAGCAACAGAACTCAGTATCCTTGGCTAGCAGAGGATCACTTGTCTTTGATGTTGAGTTGTAATCTCACCTCACTTGTTTATTAATAAAGAGATTTTTTCTTCCAATATTGTGTCTTTGTACCCTTATATATTATGATTCATGAATTGTCTTGTTATTTCATTGCAACTGTTAACCTAAAAAATCTCTCACTCAGCTCTACATGATCTATACCACCCAACAACACCCATGCACGACCCTCATTTCACACCATTGGACCCCCACACCCTCAAAAAGGCTTAAGAATGAGAAAAAGGGCTTAAAATCCCCTAAAAAGATCCAAAATAGCTCTCATAGGGGCTAAAACCTCCAAAAGGGGGCTAAAACCCCTCAAAGGAGCTTAAAACCCCAAAAGGAGCTAAAGATAGGGTGGAAGGGGCTAAAGCCCCAACCAGGGGCTTAAAACCTTAAAAAACCCCAAAAAAACTATAAATAGAGGGGTGGGGGTCACTCTCAAATCATTCCTCCCTTGCATACTGTTATGCTGCCCAAGTGGATGCCTTGAGACAATTTGCCTCTTAAGCCACCCACACTACCTCTCATCCATCTTATTTTTGAGCCATAGCTCTCCCATTGCCAAGAGAGAGGTGCTTCTCCAAGATAGGGCATGGTGGCCCATTTCCACTAAGAGGTATAAGCTTTGTTTAATGTCATGTTTATTTCTAGTTTTTCTAACTTAGTTTTCTTGCAGGTTTATTTTATGTTCTAACAGGTTGTATTCAAGTTTCTAGAGTCTAACCTTATGTCCATGGTTTCCATATCTTTTCTTCTTTTCTGTTCAGTTTTTCTTGCATTACCATCCGGAACCCTACCCTTCCATCTTATAGACGGAAGGTAGCCATTCCTTCCCTGTAGCAAGGGAGAAATCCCTGCTACAGAAATGGCAACCATACTAGGTTGATCCCACTGGATCCCTGGGTTTTTTTCAATATACTTTGCTTATTTAGGTTGATTTATATTTGTATTTCATTTTTGTTATTGTCTCGGCCACAGTACCAGTTACTGTTGGTTGTTTTGTGAGTTGAAAATTGCTCAATTGTGCGAAAATGGCCAAACCAAATTTCTGAAAATTCACCTATGTTTGGGCTCACTTTCTACCCAAACAATTGATTGATTTGCAAATATTCCCTTAGAAAAGGGGTGAAAGGGCCCATTTCCGAAGTGGGTTTTCATCCGTTTGAGGTAATTCCTCACGGTTTTATTACAATCCATTTCGCAAAAACAGGTCCTTTATAGGTGCGTGACCCATTTTTGGGCTTCACTGTTTGCTTCTATTGGGACTGTTAGTGCGGCTCAGCCGCCTCTGTCCATCAAATATATTTCTGTTTCTATTTCTGTTCATTTCAGTTGCAACATGTATAAATCAAATAGTAATACAATGGTTAATGGGTTAATGAAAATCATTAAAGCTTAATTAAAATCAAACATCTTACCTAGCCCTTCCTCCTCTACCCATTCATCACCCTTCGGGGTATTCTAGGATAAGACGAAGGGTGAAGCTCGTATAGTAATAGAAACTTCACCTATTATTTTTTGAAGCCACTAAAAACGGGTGACTTGGAAGGTAGAGGGGGCAGAGAAGGAGGGATTCTCACGGCGCTCAGCGTCCTACCTATTGACCAACCTTGCATCTGGAGGGTGACCTATGGATCTATGGATGGGATTAGTCCCATTGTGTTGAGAGCCTAGCACCCTTTCCTGGTTGAAGAGAAATATAGGTGTAAGGTAGTCACCTAGTCAGGCTATCACGATTCAAGATCACAAATGGTATATGGTTAAAATTTCTGTTTATTGCTTTCATTACTTATGTTTATGAAATAAACCGAACAATCTCTATGGACTATTCATAAGCCATACAAGCAACCATTAAGAGTAACAGAAATATCCAATACATTCACACAAACCATACCATATAAATCAACCCAACTCAGTTCATGACACTGAGTGAGCCATTAAAATTTACAATTTACACTAAGTTAAACACCTGTAGTCTTTGAGGACATAAGTCCCTGACTACCTTAACCGTGGGAAGTACTTGGGCTCATCCCAAAAACTCATTGCGAGGAGTACCACAGGAACCCCAAAGTAGATGGTCGCTGAGAGGAATTGCCAAGCAAAACGGGAAACGACCCCCAATGATTGAGTAGCACGCCCATAAGGAAAAACCCAAGCATTGTCTTCTAGTAGTCTTGGTGGCTGAGTGACCACCTGAAGCCAATAGGAAGCCATTAAAACTGAGGTCCAAAAATAATTACCACCATTTTGACATACAAAATAGACAAGATTTGATCCCTCATGCTCTTCCTCACACCTAAGAGGCAAACCACCACAGTATGGGTCATTAAACTAAAATCGTTGAGACCATTCTCGATGACCTTCCACACCATCAGAAGGCCACATAGCCGCTGATTCAGATTCAGACTCATACCAGTCTGAACCAAATCTGCACACCACACCATCTAGCCCCATGGCTGGTGCAAACCCAAATCCATTTTTCGGCATAGTGGTTGGTAGTGGACCCATGTCCACACCCCAAATCACCACCAACACCCCTACAGGTGGCCCTAGCAGGGTCATGCAAACCTTCATAAGAAAGATACCACCACCCATACTAGCCATTCAAGTTTTCCCACTTGTGACACATGGAGGCAGTATACCTTCCACTCACATTGTCCCACTTGGCATACATGGGGGCAATGGCCCTTCCACCTACACTATCCCTCTTTTCATACATGGGGGAAGTAGCCCTTTTACCTACACTGCCCCTCCTATCATACATGGGGGCAGTTGCCCTTCCACCCACACTATCCCTCCCACCACACTTGGGGGCACTGGCCTGTCCACAATGGTCCCACAAGTATCCCCAGCTATGCAAGTGCATTATGCACCTGCAAACCCCACCACCATGGCTTCCCTATCTCACATCAACCTGGGGTCAAACCTTCCTTTCATGGCACATCTCAACTTTCTTGATTTGGATCGGTTAACAAATGACCCTATCTGCCATCAAACATTTTGGCCTCCCATGCCAACCAAACTTCGCTCAGACATTCCCAAGTTTGAAGGGAAGGTACGGGAGTGCCCCCAAAACCACATCATGATGTTTTGTCTATGGTGCTCATTAAACAACATCGTAGATGATTTAATCAGGCTAAGACTATTCCAACACACCCTCACAGGTGCTGCAGCCAAGTGGTACATTGAGCTACCACAAGCCAAGTACCCAGATTTCAACTCCCTGGCTTTCATGTTCCTGCAATATTTACAACTCCTCGTCAGATATGATGAAGGGGTGGAGATCTTGTTATCTTGACGCCAAAATACTGCGACCCACATAACTGACCACATCCATGAGTGGTGGCGACGCCATAGTTTGTGTAAGATCCAACTTGATGACAGGATCTTCCTGGATTGGTTCCTTAAAACCTTGCTCCCACTTATAGCAAATGACATATCATTTGAACGTTCCCAATCCAAATAGGAGGCCATCTTGAAATCCCAGCAGTTTGATCTGATTTATGCATAGTCTGGATACCTTTACACCGTCATTCCAGACGCTCCCCGTGCAGGCACTTCCTACCGGGATGCACCGGGGGCATCCCATGCTGCAGATGGAATCATAGGTTCTGTCTCTCACCAACCACAGCACCGTCTGACACCACCTGCAATACCACCACAACCAAACAACACCGCTAGTTTTTCCTACCAAAATGAAAATCTGGACTATGCAAGAATGATGTCCTAGTCTGGAGCCACAACTTTTTACGCATAACCTGTGACACCGTAGTAGGATCAGGCCTTGTCTTGGACAACACAGCAATACGTGGGACAAATGCCCACATTTGTGGCACCGACACCCACCCAAATATACTATGCACCACCGATGCAAGCGGTTCAAGCCCCTGCCCCTGCTCTACCTACTCCATTGGGACAGGTGTTTGCACAACAAAACCATCCCAACCAGCCAGCCCCCAATAACCAACAAGGGAAATCCAGGAATAACCGACCCTAGAACCAAGGAAACAATCAATCGCAAGAAGGCGGTCAACAACCAAATCCTCCCAACAATGCCACAATGAACCAGGAAGCCCAAAATCCTCAACAACCAAATGCACCGAGACGCAACGCTTCGTTGCGGACAAACAAACCATGTACACTATGCAAGGTCTACGGGCACTACACATTGTCTATTGATATAGGAACAAAGCATCAATCTCATCAAGAATTAATCAACAAATAACTCATGAAATGGTGTAATCGATCTACAGAATATTAGCCACTCTGTATATTCAATAAATAATGAATAATTACAATTACAATTTCAAGCTACATCTTGAATGAGTGAGAAATTCGAATACCTAAGGAGGTCATTCGAATTGAATGAGTGAGTCTAGATTAACTGACTATAATCCATTGGTTCACACTTAGTTAACCACTGACTAAAACCCTAATTGACTCACCAAACCCTAACTGAAGTCAAAGAGCAATAAATGACCAAGTCTCAACTGAAAGAGATCAAACACATGTCATATCAAGCCAACCATCAAGTGCTAGTGCTTCAATGACTTCAATGAACCCCGATGAGGTTAACTGAAGCTGAACTGATCATCAGAAGTTGGTGGAGGCGCCCCTATTGACTCCAAATCATTAAATGATCATTAAATAATATATTTAATGAGAGGAGGCACCTTAACTGACTTGTTGAACTGATTGTCACCACCAGTTAGCAATTAGCTGCATTAATATCACCCAGATTACCCCTAGAGTGCTCCAGTTATCCTCCCTGAATGTAGGAGAAGGCTAAGTTAGCCTCCTTGACTGTAGGTAGGCGTGGGTGTGACTGGATTATGTCAATTAATGCTCCACTAATGTCAATTAATGTCAATTATACTTAGGATAGTGGTTTAACTAGGCCAATTTGACCAAAAAGAGTGTGTATGGTGGTAAATGTCTCCAACACCCCCCCTTAATCTATACTCAGGAGGAGTTAGAAAACACAAATGCATAAAAATTCTAGGGACCCGACAACTAAGGCGATAGGTCACCCTGTACAATGCTGAAACTAAAACAATGGTCAAAACAAACTAAGTGAGGAAAAGAGGGAAAACCCAGTGGGAAAAACCCCCCCTCAAGCTGAACACTGAAAGTAGTTTGAATCACCCTAATGAACTCACCCCCAACAGTGAACGGAGGTAAGTGAAATTCTTTTCTGAAAAGCTCTTGGTGAAGATGTCTGCAATCTGCTCATCAGTTGGGCAGTATTGCAGAATGATGGTCCCGTCATGCACTAGGTCCCTGATGTAGTGCATGTGAATCTCTACATGCTTGGTTCTCTATGTGGTAACTAGATCCATGGATATCTTAATAGCACTTTGATTATCACAAAATAGGACAGTGGACAAAGTACTACCAAGATCAAACTCTGAAAGAATGCCTTGCAACCAAACTACTTGGATGCAAGCATTCACCGCTCCTCGATACTTGGCCTCTGCTGAAGATAGTGCTATGGCAGCCTGATTTTTGCTTTACCAGAAAATGGGGCCACCACCAAACATGAATATATATCTGTAAGTTGACTTCCGATCGATAGAATCACCCACCCAATCGGAATCTGTGTATCCAACCAGCTCTAGCTTGGAGTCTGCAGCATAGTGAATGTCGTAGGTCCTGGTTCCCTGAATATACTGGAGGATCCTCTTGGATGCCTTCCAATGAATATCATGAGGCTTATACATGTATCTTGATACATAATTCACAGCATAACAAATATCAGGCCTAGAATGTGTCAAGTACAACAAGCTACCAATCAGCTATCGATAGATAGTGCAGTCCATGGGAAGTGTGCTTTTTCCTTCTTCAAGGCTGATCCCTAAAAGGAAAGGGAATGGTGCAAGCCTACATTCAGCCATGTCAAACTTGAATAATAGTTCTAAAGTGTATTTGGACTGAGTGACCATAATCCCATCATAATTTTGCTCGATTTCGAGCCCCAAAAATTGTTTTCAAAGCCCCAAATCACTCATTTCAAAGGCTTTGTGGAGAGCAGTTTTGATGGCTGAAATGGAGGCAACTGTGCTACATGTGATCAGTAAGTCATCAAACTATAAGAAAATGATATTTATATTACCATCATGCTGCTGTAAATACACATTTGGATTGGATCTACATCTCTGAAAGTTTTGCGAGAGAAGGAAGGCGTCCATCTTGGAATACCACTCTCTTGGGGCCTGTTTTAACTCGTATAGTGCCTTCTTTAGCTTGAAAACCAAATATGGATCAGTGATGTAGCCCTTAGGCTGCTTCATGTAAATATACTCATGAATATCTCCATGCAAAAAGTATGACTTAACATCCATGTGATGAACCTCCTGGTGCTTGGATGCTGAAATTGCCAAAACAAGGCGGATAGAGTCCATTTTTGAAACCGGTGCAAAGGTCTCATGGTGGTCCACTCCTTGGACCTGAGAGAAACCTTTTGATACCAGCCTTGCCTTATATTTTCATGTGCTTCCATCAGCATCAACCTTTTTCCTAAACACCCACTTGCATTGAACCAATTTCTTTCCCGGAGGAAGAGAAACTAGCTCCCAAGTAGTGTTTTTCTGAAGAGAATTCATCTCTTCATCCATGGCAACTTTCCATCTTGGATCATTCCAAGAATGGTAGTAGGATTTTGGATTTGAAATAATAATCAAATATAAATTTTTGGATAGCAAATTATCAGGACAAGAGAGCGCAATACCTACTCTTTGGAAATCAGACCGGGTTCTCCTTGTGTCATCCGGATTTCCAATGTTGTCTCCTGCGGAGGAGAGTGTCTGTCGGGCCCATGTAGGAAGATGATTTTTCACTTCAGGTTATGATTCAGAATCTGATTATTTATTCACACTGATATCATAAATAATAGGATCCAAATCAGGGTTATCACCCCCAATTTCATCATCCAAATAATCAGTAGAATAGGAAGGAAAATCAGCAGTTTTCTCCTTCACTAGTTCCACCTCCAGAAGAGGCTCATCGAACTTGACACTTCTCTCGATGATGATATCTTTGGTATTTATATATAGCAGATTTAAACCCTTATATTCATTAGTATACCCAATAAATAGACATTCTATTCTTTGCGGTTGCAAATCCCTTCTTTTATCAAGCGGAATCCGAGCCCATGCAGTGGACCCAAACACCCGTAGGTTCGACACATCTGGCTTGTGTCCGAAGTATGATTCGAAAGGGGTATTCCATTTCACACATGAATGTGTCACCCTGTTATGAATTTATTCTGCAGCATGCATGGCTTCATCCCACAAATTTTCAGCAAGCTTCTTAGATTCCAACATACAGGTGGTCATCTCCTTGAGAGACCGGTTCTTCCTTTCCGCTACTCCGTTCTGCTGGGGAGTGTAGGGAATTGAATGCTGGACCTGAATACCACTTTGGGAGAATATGTACAACAAATCATTATTGAAATATTCCCCTCCATTATTATATCTCAATATCTTGATCTTAATCCCAAAGGCATTTTCGAACAAGGCCTCCAATTCAGAAAATTTTTCACATACTTCTGATTTCGTTTTGAGAAAGAAAACCCATGTATACCTTGAAAAATCATCAATAAAAGTAAGGAGGTACCTTGATCCATTCATGGATGTGACAATAATAAGACCGCTGATATCAGAATGTATCACCCCCAGTATTCTTGTAGCTCAGTTTGCCTTCCCCTGATCGAACTTGTGCTCAGGGTGTTTTCCAATCACACAGCCCTTGCAAATTCTCGTGGTTTCCTTGATGACCGGGAGGCCTTCAACCATGGAGTTTTTCTGTAATTTCTGAAAATATTTGAAATTAATATGGCCAAACCTCTCATGCCATAGCCTACTAACCTTATTTCCATGAGTTAGCAGAGCGGTGGGCTTTGCATCCGCAACAAAGTGAGAGAACTCATAGGCTTTTGCATGATGATTTGCAAGGCCTTTTGCAATGAGTTTCTCGGATGCAATTCCTGTTATCTCAACATCATTTGGGCTGAAAGAGACTCTCTTAGGCACTTCTGTATGTGTCATATGATAGACACTAAGGATATTTTCTACTAGAGACAGTACATACAAAACATTAGAGAAAAAACCATTTTCAAGATCTACAGTACCTTGTCCTTTGGAAATGATGGTGGAGTCATCTCCCATGTGGATGGGGATGGATTTTCCAGTCTCCAAGGATGAAAAGGAGTCTTTTTCAGAAATCATATTATTCAAAGCTTCAGATTCAATCAACAGTGCTTTGGACTTCGAAGTGCTTTCCATGAGGGAATGACCTTTCTCATGCTATGGTTCCCGATCTTGGTTATCTCTCCTCTGAAAGCTCTTCGGAATATTGATGTGACTCCTCTAAAGGAGAGAGGTTTCTTCATCAAGTTTCTTCTTCATGTATGAATGTTCAGGGTGGAATCCCTTCCCACAATAAGAACACTTGACTTTCTCCTTGTCATGGTGCCCTTTTCCTTTGTTCTTTCTTGAGCCGGAAGGCTCATCATGCTGCCGATTTTCAACTCTAGGTTTAGGGGCATCAAACTTAGTTTTGTGATTCTTTTGCTGCTTTCCTTTACCCTTCAGATCTTTGGGCCCTGAGACATGTAGGGCTTGATCATGGGAATATTGGATGATCCCCATCTGGACAAGCTTGTCATGTTCACATGTTAGGGACTCAATGAAGGAATTGAGTGTAGGCATGGTCTATCTTGGGGTTGTGAGCTTCCCTGCACGGAATGTAGAAAAAAAAATGAATAATCAACCCCAAGTTTTGAGAGTATGGTGAGGATGAACCGATCATCCTCCTTCTCCACTTTGCATTGCTTCAAGAGTAAAATAGTATGCTTGAAATTTGTGAAGAAATCATTCAGAGTCTCGAAATTGGATGTTTGGAGAGACATGAGTTCATTTTTGAGCTGGTAAACCCTCAAGTCATCATGCTTTCCGTATAGAGATTCCAATTTGTCCCATATTTCTTTTGGTGTCTTCAATCCTGCAAGATGGAAGAGAAGGTCTCGGGAAATAGAGAGGCACAAGAAACCGAAGGCTTCATCCTTCTTGTTCAAGAATCTTGATTTTTATATGGTGGATCCAAGCTCATCTTCAGTGTCCATGGTGATTCTAAAAAGACCTCTGGAGCACAGCTAAATCTCCATATCACCTTTCCATGAGGGGAAATTGTGTGGAGTCAAGACATCTACTGAGGAGGCCATCTGGATGTGCTAGAGCGAATGCTTCACTTGTAGAGACCTGAAAATCAAAATAGAAAGGGCAATGTAAGGTCAGACAGCCTGCACATTCTAGGCTTTCATCACACCCAGCATAGTCAATCAAGCAAGCTTCATCAACAAGTTCTTTACTTGGGGTATTAAGTGGTAAGCCTTGGCTTCAGGTGCAGTGCTGGCTTTTTGAGCTATTGCTCATTTTTCATGCAGAAATATGTCAAAAAAGATAGTTTTTGAGAGATAGATATTCATCTCACCATATGCCCTGATACCATATTAATCTTGTCTATTGATCTAGGAACAAAGCATAAATCTCATCAAGAATTAATCAACAAATAACTCATGGAATGGTGTAATCGGTCTAGAGAATAGTAGCCGCTCTGTATATTCAATAAACAATGAATAATTACAATTACAATGTCAAGCTACAACTTGAATGAGTGAGAAATTTGAATACCTAAGGAGGCCATTCGAATTGAATGAGTGAGTCTAGATTAACTAATTGTAAGCCATTGGTTCACACTCAGTTAACCACTTACTAAAACCCTAATTGACTCACCAAACCCTAACTGAAGTCGGAGTGCAATAAATTACTGAGTCTCAACTGAAAGAGATCAAACACATGTCATAGAAAGACAACCATCAAGTGCTAGTGCTTCAATGACTTCAATGAACCCCGATGAGGTTAACTGAAGCTGAACTGATCATCAGAAGTTGGTGGAGGCTCCCCTGTTGACTCCAGATCATTAAATAATCATTAAATAATATATTTAATGAGAGGAGGCACCTTAACTGACTTGTTGAACTGATTGTAACCACCAGTTAGCAATTAGTTGTATTAATATCACTCATATCACCCCCGGAGTGCTCCAGTTAGCCTCCTTGAATGTAGGAGAAGGCTAAGTTAGCCTCCTTAACTATAGGTAGGCGTGGGTGTGACTGGATGATGTCAATTAATCTCAATTATACTTAGGATAGTGGTTTAACTAGGCCAATTTGACCAAAAGGAGTGTGTATGGTGGTAAATGTCTCCAACAATGGGTCACGCTAAGCAGGCCATTAAGAACGAGGTTCAACATGCCACTAACACAACAGACCAAGCCCAACCCAACCCAACACCACCAAGACCTCCTCCTATGGTGCTCCAAAACCCATTACCAATCCAAGGATTAGTGGCAACTGCACCCCCTCCCCAACCCAATCCCAACGCTCTAGGGGCACCTCCCATGGCAGAAATAGGTGTCCACCACCTGCTAGTTATGACAACTCAAGAGGTCAATTTGTAGACCAGACGAAATAAGTACAGAACCAACACTGAAACGACTGACCCATCAGTGACATCCATGTCTAAAACGACTAATGCACCTCTTCAGCTACCCCTTTTCTTGTGCCCCCCCCATACGGCGGGTTTCCAACAATGCCATGGATAGAGCTGCTGTTAGCTACAACATTGTGGATGATTTTTCCCAAACACCTACCACCATGTCCGCTCTTGAGGTACTCAAAACATGCCCAATGTAGCGGAAAGCCTTACTAGCCACCCTCGGTGCTATAGACCCCTCCAACTCCAAATTGATCACATTCGACACGGAGAATGGAGAATCATGAATGCCATCAACCATTACCTTCAAAATCCTAATGTCTATCTAGAATTTGGTTGTGCACTGATGCATAGTGGATGAGGGGGCATCCACATGCGTTATTTCTACCCTAGTCTGGAAGAATCTTGGATCCCCAATTATGCAACCATACTCTATGAATCTATAGTCTTACGATGGCCATCCCACTAAAGCCCAATGAATCCTCCTCGATGTCCCCATCACATTAGCTGGGAAGATAGTTCTGATTGACATAGAGGTTGTCAACGCTCAATTGGACTATAACCTTCTCCTCAGAAGAATTTCTATGTACACCATGAGAGTAGTAGAATCAACTGTTTTCCATCTCATGATGTTCCCCCATGAAGGGAAAATCATGACGGTTGACCAACTAACTTGTCAGGATCTGTAAGGGCTAACAACACCTTCCAACATTATCCCTACGATCAACACCATTTATCCGCAAGGTCTAACCACACCTACCAATGTTATCCCTGTGGTCAACACCATGGTTGAAAACATACTAGCCCCCCCATTGTTGAATGTGGGCCCTGGGTTGTTTTCCAATACCACCATGATGACTTATTTCTCCTTAGTGTCACCACCACCGACACCAAATGAAATTGTGGATTTGTGCATGCTCTCATCCAACACCAGTACACCCAAACAACAACCACAGCCGCAGCCCCAACCGCAACCACAACACTATTCATAGCACAACATCAACAATAGCCGCAATATCATCCATAGCCACAGCATTACGCGCAGCCGAAACCATAACCTCATCCCCACATACAACCATCAGGGAGTTATCTAGGCTCCTCTCCAGTCCACACAATTCCCTTTCTCTTTCCCCCACCTAGTGTCATGAGCAAGCCAGTAATGGCCACCTTAAACTTTCCCAACTTTACATTAGGAATTCATGTGTGGTATCTTGATCCACCAGCTCAACCACCAATGCCCCAGGTAGTATTAACCCCCATGCAACCCATTGCGGTTTAATCTCATCCTCCACCCGGCCCACAAAAACCAACAACCGCACCCGCACCCGCACCACCCCACCAAAAAATGCTAGGGGAAAGAATGCAAAAGGTACCACTGAACCTCGACAGATCCCGCCTTGCGCTGTCTACGAAGAACAGGGCCATCCGAATCAGAACTACCCTGAGATTCCTATGACCCGCATGCATTTGGATGTCATGCATATAATTGAAAACCTCCCCATGATTGAAATTCCAATCGTGCCAATAGTGAGAAACAAGTCATTGAGGACAAACCATTCTTACACCCTTTTTAGATTGTATGGACACTATTCTCACCATTTCCAAGACTTGTCTAAGTTTCGAATGGCTTTAGCCGACCTTTGACAACATTCCCTTGAATCTGAGATCACCCTGATCGAAGAAGTTCACCCCCCACCTCCTTCTTCAGACTCCATGTTCATTTACATGATGTCCAGTTCTACTGACCCTCTTGTCTCCACTATCAATGACGATCCATCAAACCTGTCTCTTCGTTGCTTCCGCAATGATTAGGAGATACTTGAATCCTTAACCACCCTGAAATACCCATGGGATGACATGCACCATCGCTCGTTCTTCCTCCCCGAATAACTTGTGTCGCAGTCAGACCATTTTTCCGTGGAAACCAAAGATTTCATTCATGGGAAAGTTGAGTGGTTCAAAAAACCCATTCCGACACTAGACGCCTTCGAAGAAGGGAACATGGCCAACATATCTCCAACCATCAAAATCAACATCTCAACCAATCCTAAGGTTGTTGAAGAAATCATGCTGGGGGCATCCTGCTCCCTGGAAGAAGTCCCTGCCTACAAAGCTCTCTTCCAAGAATTCTGCGACATCTTTTCCTAGACTTACACTCAAATTCCTAGGTTGGATCCATACATCATGGAACACCACATTGAAACATGGCCCGATGTGGACCCTGTACACTAAAATCAATGGCCCATCCATCCTTCCGAAGCGGCCATGGTCAAAGCTGAGATAGAGAAACTACGCACAACCGGCTTAATTTACCCCATTGCGTACACCACTTGGGTTTCAAATCCTATTCTCGTGAATAAAAATAGGGTACCATCCACGTTTGCACAAACTTTTGTGCTCTAAATTGGGCATGTCCCAAAGACAACCTCCCAACACCCTTCATCGATCATATTATTGATGCATGCGTTGGACATGAGGTCTTTTCCTTCATGGATGGGTTTTTCGGATATAACCAAATCCAGATCCAGAAAGAAGATCGTTACAAGACTGCATTCACAACCCCTTGGGGCACATTCGCCTATCGAGTAATGCCATTTGGTATAAATAATGATGGATCCACCTTCCAGCATGCCATGACACACTACTTCTGCAACCTCATCCACATCATGTTGGTCTATCTTGACAACCTCATTGCACAGTCATGGAAGCAAGCACAACACATAGACGACTTGTGGAAAACCTTCCTGCGGTGTCGTAAGTATAGGATCCACTTGAACCATTTCAAGTGTGTTTTCAAGTGTGTTTTCTGTGTCCCAATGTGCTATCTCGTAAGGTTCATCATGTCACACAAAGGAATGAACGCTGATACCCTAGAAATCCAAACCACTTTCCCTCTAACCTCACCTCTTTAAGTGACGTGTAATTCATCTTGTAACGTAGTCTTGTCCTTTTTTGTTTTACAATGTTTTTACCACAAATCAGAGAACCCCGTTAGGGGTAGCACCATTAGCTGCTGGTTTAGAGTCACCTAGATCCTATTCGAGACACCCCTCACACCACCTTGCTCCAATTTCACTCTCCTTATGAGACCATTGTCTCATGTTTAGCAAACAAATTTTGGGACTGTTTCCTGGAAGTTACCTCGATTTACGAGCCACATCATGGTGATGCAAGTGTATATGGACCTATACTTGCATCACACTTTCCTACCGCTACTCATGTGGGTTCTCGGGCCACTGCCCATAAGGCACATCATTTTGATTTTTAGCATATAGTTGTCTAATCCGTCCACCGCACCTTATGCGAATCTCTAGACCATCGTACGAAGGATAGATCATTTCCTTTTCATGCATTTGGCATATAACTACCACTGGACTTGCACTCACATCACATGTAGTCAAGTCCATCCACCACAACTCACACACACAACTCTCTTGACCTTTTTTTGAGAGCCACATCGGTTTGCATGCCACTACCACACCGATTCACGTGCCTCTTCCACGATCTATCCCATGTATGTCCAAGAGCCACCTGCTCCATCCATACTGCACGGATGACCTTTGGACCACTGTTCATTGTCCCGACATGGGGGCACCATTGGTTCCCCCTCGATCGGTTGACCATAATGGAGTTTCTTTTAAGCTCTTTTCTGACTCCTAAAAGAATGAAAAGATTTCCGAACGCAGCTACTTCCTTTCCCGTTCATTAAAGTATAGTAAAGGGCATCTAATTCATCTTGTTTATCTCCTTTTGTGGACTATGTAGACCATCATATGAAAAGAACCACCTTGGAAAATTCAAGCCAAGACCGTTCCCCTCTGCATACTTTTATGCTTTCTCGGGCAGAGGGGCCGAACTTTATGAAAAAGCTCACCATGGGTTGTCGTTAAGCTCTTTTCCAGCCTTCTCATCAAAAAAATATTTCCAAGCAAACTTGGTTTCGTTCATGCTCGTAAAAGTAACTGAATGACCATCTAGTCAGTATAGGTTTAACCTTTTTTGGCCTGATTGGACTACCAACGGTAAAGAAGTCTCTCATCCCCTACAGGATGGGTGAGCTTTCCTATGTATACTTTTATCCTTTTTTGGGAACAAGAAACTACAAATGAAAAATATCCCCCACTAGAGTCTTCTTCATGCTTTCAGACTCTCTAAAATTGAAAGCACTATCGAGTATTTACTTTCTCGGGCTTGCCAAAAATCCACGATATCGTACCACAATGGTGTCTCTAGACACCACCCCACAGATAACAGTTTGGAAACATTCCCACTTTGGGTCACCTTTGTTCATAGTACTCTACAATGTGTCTTCCTTGGATCCCCTCAATACGAAAATTCTACCTCCCCCAAGTATTTACCATCTGCAGTGACATTCCTAGTATTATAGCTATGATCCCTTTCCCATGAGTCAGTTTCATTTGCTTCCTGGTTCGCTCTTCCGTCATACTTTGAACAAAGGAAGTTTGAGTCTACTACACTCCCTCTACCCCTATTCAACTCCTTCCATCCCCCCCCCATTAAATGGGTTAGTCCTCAAATTGTCTCACATCGTTCAGTCATCTCCCTCACACTTCTAGTCAAGGAAACACCACTACCTTGACCAGGGGCGGGTCTCCCTCTGTCGATGACAACACATGTATTCCAGAGGTCCTTGCATCCTAGTTTCATTAACCTCATTGATTAGTTCCTTGGACCACTTGAGAGGAGTCCTTAGTGCCTCTCGGGATGGTTGTTTCTCATGTGCTCGACTCTAACTACATTATCTCACCATTGAGATTTGTACAGGGTATTGGTCTGTGCAGTATTTGGCCGAGGACCCCGGATGTCACCTGAATCTAGCACATTGATGAGTCTATTCAAGGGACCTAAACAGGTTTATGTCCCTTGTGATTTTCGGGTTGCATTGGAGACAGTGTTCAGAAGCCCCAGCAATGCTTCTATATAGATTTATGATTGATGCAGCATACTTGTACCACAAGAACTCTTACTTTCCATCAATGAGTCCATACAACTATGTACCATTCCAGATCCAGCAGGCTGTTAGTCATGAAGATATAGCATTCCATGAGAATGCCATGGGTCCAATATAGCAGTTTTTCATATCAGTATTGTATTTACCCTCTAATTGAGGCAACCATTATTGTATCATTAGTTGTACATGATTGGCTCTTGTATTATAGAGCATAAATCACATTATTCTTTTGATATTGTTACAAGCATA
>LPNX010351903.1:92188-132424 GCA_001517045.1 Pseudotsuga menziesii | reverse complement strand
GTCACACATTATTTGTATCTCACCCATTGATGGGAACCATATTAATACAAAAACCAAAAGCCACCATGCCCCAGCCTAGGAAGCACCACCTCTCCGCAGAAAAACCTATGATGTTCATCAGCCATATGATGATCTCCTGCCCTCACACATCAAGGGGAAATTTGTTAACCCAAAAAATCCCTCACTCATCTCTACATGGCCTACACCACCCAAGGAAACCCATGCACGACCCTCATTTCACCCCGTTGGACCCCCCACACCCTCAAAAAGGCTTAAGAATGAGCAAAAGGGCTTAAAATCCCCTCACAAGAGCCAAAATAGCTCTCATAGGGGCTAAAGCCTCCAAAAAGGGGCTAAAACCCCTCAAAGGAGCTTAAAACCCCAAAAGGAGCTAAAGATAGGGTGGAAGGGGCTAAAATCCCAAAAAAGGGGCTAAAGCCCCAACCAGGGGCTTAAAACCCTAAAAAACCCTAAAAAAGCTATAAATAGAGGGGTGGGGTCACTCTCAAATCATTCCTCCCTTGCATAGTGTTATGCTACCCAAGTGTATGCCTTGAGACCATTTGCCTCTCAAGCCACCCACACTCCCTCTCATGTATCTTCCCTTTGAGCCATAGCTCCCCCATTGCCAAGAGAGAGGTGCTTCTCCAATCTAGGGCATGGTGGCCCATTTCCACTAAGAGGTATAAGCTTTATTTAATTTCATGTTTATTTCTAGTTTTTCTAACTTAATTTTCTTGTAGGCTTATTTTATGTTCTAACAGGTTATATGCAGGTTTCTAGAGTCTAACCTTGTGTGCAGGGTTTCCATATCTTTTCTTCTTTTATGTTCATTGCTTCATTTCTGTTCAGTTTTTCTTGCATTACCATCGGGAACCCTACCCTTCCATCCTATAGATGGAAGGTAGCCATTCCTTCCCTATAGCAAGGGAGAAATCCCTGCTACAGCAAGCATGTTATTTCATTGATCACCTATATAATATATAAGATATTGCAGAAAATTCATTCTCTTTGCAGGTGTTGGAGATCCCCTAGAAGCTATGGAAGCAATTTGAACTGAAGAATAAAATCTAGGATCGACCTTCATAAATAAGGTATGCCTAAGTTCTTCCTATTTCTATTTAAAATATTGAAATGGATGATTGTATGCAAGTTAATTTAGTATGTTGGTAACCAAAGAGACCCTGGGTTATAAGGGTGTGTTTTCATGAACAATAAAACTAATGTAAACATTCTCAATTTTACAAGGAATTCAAGAGATGTCAATAAGAATAGTTGGAGATAAATTCAACAAGTTCCCTTTGGCATATATTCCATGAGTTCCTAATGGGATCACGGGATGTCCAACATTCTCACTTAAGGTCATCATATAGTCATCACACTTGATCCATTCGAGCTCCAAGAGGAAGTAAGATCGATGATGCATCTCCTCCCAAGGATGTTCCGAACTAGTTATGGCCTCGAGAATCACTTAATCTGAAGCAAAAATACTATTACGAAAATCATGTGAGCATGATGGTGAAACCACCCAAGAAGGAACTACAAAAATATCCCCCTCTTATGTTCACAAAGAGGAAGGACTAGAGTCCACGGCAGGATCAAGTATGGCTTGATAAGCATTCTCTGCTGCAGACAATGACATTTCCACAGTGGTAGGTATAATATATTCATTTGAATTACTTAGATAAGGGATATTCCAATGGCCATCCAAATATGTTGTGTGAAATGGGATCGAACTCAAATGTGATGAGCCATCGCCAAGAGTAGAACCAATAGAAAAAGTTGGTGCGAAAATATTAAAAGTTCCCATTAATGAAGAGTACATTTTGACTCCAACATTCTCAATCATCGACTGATAATTATCAATGGTTTGGATAGTGGGTCCCAATGATGCAGATGACCTAGAATTATCAAATGAAAATTGATTAATTGTCATAATCTTGTCCTCAAAAGGGAAGCACACAACAAAAAATGCATACAATATGATCACTTTTATAGTATAAATCCACCTATGTCCTAGTAACATGTTGTAGTCGAGAGGCGCATCAACCACCTCAAATTCGACCGACACAGTATTCCCCCTGAGATTGACTTAAAGGAAAGGAATAATTCCATGCGGTCTTAATGAACGTCCATTAAACACAGTCATAAGAGTTATATATTTGGACAACATAGGAGAACCAAGGCCTTTCCAATAAGCCAAAGACATCACGAAGGTCAGAGTGCCTTCATCAACAACTGTGCATTTTAGTTTTAGTCAAAAATTCCACATGTAATTGAATATCCACATGGTAAGGAAAGCGAGGCTAGATATCATGAGTCTCAAATCGAACCCCAATGGATCCATTAGGTTCAGTTACTCGAAGAGAAGCTAAGAATGCTCTCCTCTATGAAGGACAAGTCTGAAGCATTTCAAGAAACAACATTGCATAAGGAGTCTATCCCAAATCCTGAATGATATATTAATGTTGGGAGGCTCTGGAATTAGGATTTTGTCCCTAACACTTTAAGAATCCCTTTGGTATGTGTGGTATAGCTTCGGGATTATCAATTTGGAAAGGAATTTCAAAAGATGCATGTTATTTAACCATGTTGGGTTATGACAAATGATAGTCTCATGAACGAGTCACAACATTGGAAACTGACATCATGTGACATAACCGTAACCATATTCCATGGCTGGTGGGTTTTGATTCCCACCAGAACTAATTCCGGTGGTCGAGGTCTGTTACGGAGAGAAATTCCTATGGCTTGGGGTACCACAACAGATAGCTTGACTCCAGAAATCAATCTTTCCCAATATGCAATAGAAATAAAATGTCTAACGCTAAAGGATCAGACCTCATACCTTATTCTGGATGGTTGAAGTAGATCCCCGTTGAGCTTTCCAATCTTCAGCTTGAATTGCTATATTACTTCCTCAACAACAAGTAAACAATACAAGCATTCTATATATCATGGTGTTAGATCTATTCTAGCATATATAATCAATAATGTAAAAGCATTTGACATAATCCCATGGATAAAATATTCATTCAAATACACATCATTGGACAGGAAAATATATTTCTATTAATATAAATCAGAGATTACAAGATACAACCTCTGACGGCACGTCTGCAAACCGGAGAAACTGAATCCCCCACTTGGGCCTCCACCACTTCAATCCTCCATCTCTCAACAGCAAGCTCACAAGCAAAGGGCAAGCTTGGGAAGAACACAAAAGTGCTCGAAGGGACAAAGGGATGCAGACTCAAGCATAAGTTTCGGCAACAATGGACTATAGTTTCGTTGCTCTCAATTCTCTCTTATGCCTTCAATGTACCAAGGGGTTCCTTATATAGATTTTCAAAGGGGTAATGAAAGGTTGAATCCTATCGATCTCAAGGCATATGGAAGGCCAGGAGTCAAATGAGTTGGATCCATATCAAGGAAAACTCCAAAAGGATTTGGATTATTTACACATCCCGATGTACGCGGTTATATGGCTCAAACCCACGTATGTACACGCTTATAAGGTTAAAAGTCGCGTATAGAATTTTCATGTGTTTTTAGGGATGATCAAGGAAACATCAAAGGACAAAAAGTGGTCCATAGGGTCTAAGGAGTTTGCAGTGGGATAGGGGAAGGCCATACAAAGTGTGATTCACCTAGAGTGGTGAAATCCGCTATAACAGATGCCCCCTAATGTATGGGATTAGAGGGGTTATATGATGGCCGAAATACATTATAAGTCCATCCCAGAAGTGGAGTGATGAAGGATCCCAAATGGAAGACCAGCCACCCAATCAGCATAGTACCATAATACAACTCTGCATATAATTGCAAATACATATAGCAGTCCCGGATACAGAAGAGTACAATGGCCATGAATATGCATGATACATGATATCACATATGTGGTCATCGCCACATACAATATACATAGATCAGAATCTCCATGATGAAGATATACAAAGGACCAAGATCTCCAAAATGGCTGAAGATATATAATAGATCAAGATCTCCATAGTGGCTGGAAATGTCTGACATACACTAGAATCAAGTCACGAGAGCTAAAATCTCATGAACACTGGCACGATCAAGGAGGTAGCATATAAGAGATGCCACCAATATGGAAAGTCTTCTACACAAACCGCTACAAGTACATGTCCTACTATGCGAATAGAGGTGTCGAGGTCGAACATAGTAGTCCATCGTCTAATTACCGGTCATTAATCTATACCATTAACAGATGCGAGATCACCCACCAATGATGAAAATGGGAATCAAGGTACTAGAGTGCAAAATAACAAGTGTGAATAGATGTGTTGAGGTCGAACACTTGAAAGGATCCATCGATCAGGGGACATTGATGTATTCCCAAGAAACTGTCGATGGCAAGAGAACCTGCCACTGATGACTGCAAGTCTCAAGGCACTCAAAATGACTCTAGATTCCAATCCCAGAATAAATGATCTGAAGTCGATGGGATGAAATCCGCTGGAAGGAGGGAATTAAGGCATCCCCCATCATCCAACACGAGGTACTCAGCAAGGCTATATAATGTGGAAGGACTCAATCATAGGTGCACGAACCAGGAAATGTACCGGGAATGGCCAACATGCAAAGTCAAGATAACTAAGGAATGGCCGACTCAGGTTTCAACTTCCTTCGAACAAGAGCATAACGACGTATGGTGACTGAATGAAGGCATCATAGACTCGATATACAAACTGGGACATCTCTGTGACACAGGAGGCATCAACAGAGGCTCCATAGGGACTCGAAGCTTAACCAGTCAGTGGAGATAAACTCAGATAAACGAGTACAACTCCTAAATTCAAACTATAACCCAACCAATGGATGTGATATACAGTGATCTGTTCGAAGGCGACATGACTCAACAGCTGCCAAAGATAACATCTTTCCTTGTCCAGCTTTTTGGTTTTTTGATTTTTTTTTGGACGTTTTCAGTTATTTGAAAAGCTTGAAAAAAGAATAAACTAGCTTTATAGTTACAAAATAGGAGGAGACGAGTGTCATAATGGCAAACAAACTAGTTCCAAGAAGTGGAACATACCTATGCTCAATGCAAGGATACATGTGTAGGATATCGACACTCGGGGGAAAATCCCCTCCCGATAAAAAGGAATCAAGCTGTGAAGGATATAAAAAATGGCTCTGCATGGCTAGACATGAGACAAGCTCGGGCTATATGGCTGAAACGCAATGTCAGAGGAGCCAGCATAAATCTCAATAAGGTAGGAAAAGCTCATGATAATGCATTCACAACTTGACATGATGGAGTCTTGAGGGAAATAGGCCAGCATAAGATCAAGAGGAATATGAGGCTCTTGCGAAATGTCATGGAAATACTATACAATGGACTCCCGGACCTAAGAGAGGACTCACAGCATGGGTACCAAATGCAAAGGGGAGTTAACTAGGACACCCATGTATAGGAAAGCTCTACCATTCACATAGTACCACTTCTAACAACAGCATGACGGTTTCGTGATACCATGGAATGGGTTCGTACCTAAGGTTAAGATGGAACGGTCATAAGGCAATCCATAAGTGCAAGTGGATGTGAAATCCTAACCTATATGCTAGTTCAGACATAATACTTGTGACAGGCACGAACAGGTCGAAACCTCGGAGAGAGTGTACAAAACTGGACCCTACATGGTAACCATATTAGTCCAAAACAACCCAAAATAGTCAATAAAGAATCCAAACCATAAGCTATAGGGAGGAATGATCATGAAAACTGCACCCAAAGGAAATAGTACGGTGAACGATAGGACATAAAAAGAAACATAGGTGTAGACCCAACGTTCACGCATCCACTACCACCCCCATGAGGGTGACCACTGGTGTAAAGGCCGAGCGAAGGGAAAAAATCCTCCACAAATGGAATAGAGGATGGAAGATGACCATTCCCAAATCTATGAGCACGATAAGGGGCTGTGATGCCCCCAAGTCTAACACCAGGGTCTGTACTAGGACCAAGATGGGTGATAATATACCAGGAATGCCAAAAATAAAAGGACCTGAACTCAAGAGAGCATAAATATACACAATTCATCACGATCCCAAAGGCCAACTAGCACACAAAGAGCACACTCCTAAGAAAATCTACAACCAAAATACAAGCAAACCAAGGGGAGGACATGTGAGATCCCGAATGTAGTAGGTATGTCTCTCCTAGGAGAGGCTCGAAACTCCCATACACTACAAGTGGAGGTACATAACCAATTATAGTGGCCCTCAGCTTCAACGCATATAGCGACTGTGCTGTCCAACCTCTACCTGGCCAGGACACCTGTAGAATAACCTCTACGAAGTACCCTCTCGATAACCTAGGTAAGGAAACTAAGGTCACCTCAATATAATCAATGCTTAGGTGGACAGTCGTAGGTAGGATTGACCGTATGGGAAGGGTAGCAAATCCCGAACCTCTCGAAAGAGCCCCCAGATACGAATACAATCCTGGAAATATCTCCGGTGCTACTCAGTTATGACTAGGGGTCATCCCAATCAATAACCGCTCACACTGCCTCGTGCTTAACTCCCTTTTGAGAGGAGGATCCTGAGAAACACTGTTTATACCAAGGATTTCACACACTCACCTGGATAGACACATACATGTTGTTGTTTAGTGATCTTGGAGAATTGGCTTACAATGAACTATTCCAAGATCCTAAAACCTAAGCTTGTTGGTGCACCCTAGAAAAGAAAAGAGTGTAATTCATTTTAATTTAGCGTTGATTTTAGTTGGCTGTAATTACTCAAAGGGAAATGGCCGTGCAACTAGTGATATGAAGACTCAACAGTGAAATAAAAGTGCACACCATAACAAACAATGCTAAGTGCAATCTTTGTCAAATGAAAAATAGGGTATTCCACTCCATGAGATGCATAAATATATATTCCTTTCCGAATGCCAATGCAATCCTTCCAATATGAAAGCCTAAACACAACTCTCATCCAAGCAATCCAATGCAAGTACCTCCTCAAATCCATATCTAAGATGCAACTAAGAGTGCAACTACTTTGTATTTTTTAATATAAAAGAATGAAAAATGCAATAAAAGTCATCTAAAACTCTCAGCCTCTGCAACAAGTATAAAAGACAATCCCAACAAGACACCAAGACAAAAAGAGTAATGCACTAATGGCAAAACAAAAAAGGAAAAATGACTAAAACTACTTTCAAAGAAAAATCAATGAAAAAGTGGTCTCTGGTCACAAAAGAAGCATCCAACAGACAACATCAGACCCAAGGAAGACCCAACCACACTCACAACCCACCCAACAACTTCCCACAACATCAAAATCACCAAAAGGGAGGATGTACGCGAGTGTTTAAAGAACAGTTGCATAAGTACGTGACTTTTGGCCAAAAATCCATGTATGTACGCGACTTTAAGCCAAAAACCCGTGTATACAGAGAAGGTAGTGGTAAAAAGCAGGCCAAGGCCAAACCAATAAATGGGAGTGTCAATGGACAAACATACTATAAAATGCGACACAAAAATAGGGAGAAACCAAGAGCAAGTCGATAATATCAAGCCCGTTATGCCCCCAACCCCAAAGAAAAACAAGGAACATCCCTAGTGGAGTCGCCAATTCTGTTACAGAGAGAAATTCCTATGGCTTGGGGTACCACAACAGACAGCTTGACTCCAGAAATCAATCTTTCCCATTATGCAATAGAAATAAAATGTCTAACACTAAAGTATCAGACCTCATACCTTATTTCGGACGGTTGAAGTAGATCCCCGTTGAGCTTTCCAATCTTTAGCTTGAATTGCTATATTACTTCCTCAACAACAAGTAAACAATACAAGCATTCTATATATCATGGTGTTAGATCTATTCTAGAATATATAATCAATAATGTAAAAGCATTTGATATAATCCCATGGATAAAATATTCATTCAAATACACATCATTGGACAAGAAAAGATATTTCTATTAATATAAATCAGAGATTACAAGATACAACCTCTGATGGCACGTTTGTGAACCGGAGAAATTGAATCCCCCACTTGGGCCTCCACCACTTCAATCCTCCATCTCTCGATAGCAAGCTCACAAGAAAAGGGCAAGCTTGGGAAGAACACAAAAGTGCTCCAAGGGTCAAAGGGATGCAGACTCAAGCATAAGTTCTGGAAACAATGGACTATAGTTTCGTTGCTCTCAATTCTCTCTTATGCCTTCAATGTACCAAGGGGTTCCTTATATAGCTTTTCAAAGGGGTAATGAAAGGTCGAATCCGAGCGATCTCAAGGCATATGGAAGGCCAGGAGCCAAATGAGTTGGATCCATGTCAAGGAAAACTCCAAAAGGATTTGGATTATTTACACATCCCGATGTACGTGGTTATATGGCTCAAACCCGCGTATGTACATGCTTATAAGGTTAAAAGTCACGTATAGCATTTTCATGTGTTTTTAGGGATGATCAAGGAAACATCAAAGGACAAAACGTGGTCCATAGGGGCTAAGGAGTCTGCAGCGGGACAGGGGAAGGCCATACAAAGTGTGATTCACCTAGAGTGGTGAAATCCGCTATAACATACCTTGAAGCCATATTCTAATTGCAATCCAGAGAATCAATCAACACAATTGGTCTATGTCCATTGAAATTCAATGCATCCTAAATACCAGGGCACAAGTAGGTGATATGGTCTCTGCCACAAAGCTTGCAAGGGAATTTAACCTTCTGCTTAGGTTTCTTGTCCCCCCTACACTATTATCATTCTTGTCATCATTTTTATTATCCTTCCTATTCCCATTCAATTTGTTATTTCTTCCCTTTTTCTATTCCTTTTGCACTGCTAGTTACCCTTAAGGTCCGACGAATGTACAAAAACTACAACAGCTAATTGGGTGGGAGTGGATGAGGTTATAGCCTATCCAAGCACAGACTGGTTAATACAAATCTTTTTATTTGAGTTGTAACCCTATCTACGAATTTGGTACTTACGGAGCCAACAATGCCATCGACATGTGACTCGGGTTTGAACTTAGAATCAATGTTTGAGCGCGGCACATTAGGGATAATCTCATAAATAATCCTAGACTGAGCATAAATCAAGTCCAACTGTTGGGCCCTAAAGAGATCTTGTTGCTCTATAGTCACTCCAGACGTTGAAACATCCTTCGCAATATACGGTAATAAATACTTCAAGAACCATTCCAATAAAAATATAGATGGAAGGTTATCCTTAATATGTTGATTAAATTGTCACTGATGTCAATGTTGTCTAGTCATTGATGCCAATTGTTTAGTCCTAGGTGCCCCTTGTGGATCCCCTGAGGGTTAATGTTTAGTTTTGGGTTGTTTATGTCATAGGATCCCTTTTGACATTGTCCAATCCCAAGCTTGAAGCCCTTGGAGGCCTTGGAAAAATAAAAAAACTCCTTGGTTACCCACTTACTTGGTTAAGTGCCACTAAGTTGTACCTTGGTCCCATTTGAGTCCATTGTCAAGTTCCTTGATCATGGTTGATTTTTGGTTGCTGGTATTTGTGTTTCTTGTTATGATTGTACTTGTTTTGGTCTCTTGATTGTTTGTTGGATGGATGATGTGTCTCATGTGTGTAAGTCCCTTGATGTGTTGATGTTGGATCCCATTTCTTTCATTGGATGTTCTTGAGGTTGTTGAGTTCTTATGGGGTCCTTGAGTCCACAAGCTTAGATATTGATCCTCTTGCATGTGGAGACTTGGGTCCTGGAACCCACACTTATGGTGGTATGTTGGAACTCATTCTTATGGGGTCCTTGGTGTCCTTGGAATTTTGTGTCTTGAACCAAGACATATGGTGGTTTGATGGCCATTGGATGCTATATGGTCATTGGAATGTTGCAGCCATGTGATCATGCATATGAAACCCATAAGGTGTTGCAAACTAGTGATGAGGTATTTGTACCCATGTTTTGTGGTGTTGGTACTCTTATTGTGATGAATATATATATTGGAACCATTGAATATGTTTTTAATGATATGGAGACCTTGAATATGATTATGATATTCTTAAAAAAGTCTTTGTTCCCACTTGCTTGGTGGTGTTGGGGTCCTTTATACCCTTTATATGACGAGTATATGGTGGATCCATCCTCCTTGTTGATGTGAAGTCTATGGACGTGAATACCATTGAATCCATCATTCCATTGATGATGTCCATGTAAATTTTACTTTAATATTCAACTAGGGCTAAACAGTGGATGCAAAATATCAATTGATAACCACACATGAATATCTTTTACAGTATGCAGTGGAATATAAAACTGAGAACTAAATCACAACATCACTATTAATTTGTCACAGTGGTCTAGGAACTAAAAACACAATCTCACAAAGAATATAGACACATATGCATAAAATTGGCAAAATGGTGCTGCAATGGAAGTAGAAGCTCTGTATAATCAATAAAGAATGAGTAATACAATACAATTATCATGCAATATGCATGAATTCCAAGACAATTCGAATTCCCAAGGAGGTCATTCGAATTGAATGAATGGGTGTAGCTTAACTAACTGTAAGCCACAGTAAACACACTAGTTAACCAACTGATCAAGTGTCGATTGACTCAACTAAGTCCTAACTGAATTCGTAGTTCAATGAATGACTGAGTCTAACTAAAATTAGCTCAGACACATGTCACTGCATGCCAACCAACAAGTGGTAGTGCATAATTAACTCCAATGAACCCCGATGAGGTTAACTGAAGTCAAACGATCCATCAGTGGTGGTTTGAGGTGCCCTTGTTGACTCCAGTTCATTAAATATTAATAAAATAATCAATATAATGAATGCAGGTTCCTTCACCACTCAAATTAACTGATTGTAACCATCAGTTAGCAACTAGGTGCATTTATGACACTCAGATTACTCCCGGAGTGCTCCAGTTATCCTCCCCAAATGAAGGACAAGGCTTAGTTGGCCTCCTTGACTAAAGGTAGGCGTGGGTGTGCTCATGCTGATGTCATACAATGCTCCTCTGATGCCAACTAAGTCAATAAAACTTAGGATAGTGGTTTAACAAGGCCAAATTGACAAAATTAAGTGTGCATGGTGGGTAAATGTCTCCAACACCCCCCCTTGAGCCATGTTCAAGAGAAGTAGAAACATAAAGTGCATGAAATTTTAGGGCCCAGGAAACTAAGTCCATAGGTCACCCTGTACAATAAAGTAACTGCTTAATATAACCAAGGAAACGAGAAAAACCTCATGGGAAAAATACCCCCCTTCAAACTAAGCAGTAAATCAAGAAATGTTTGGTACTTCTATGCAGCATCATTCTGAGACTATGCATGTGAACCTCTGAATCCAAACTAAATGAATTTCTGGATTAATATTCCTCTTTGGAAGAAGAATAATGTGCTCAAATGAATCAGGAACATAGACAGTTGCAGGATGAAAATTGGACCCATGTAGGGAAACTAAAATCAACTGATAAGGGAGAAAAAGTTCTTGAGGATTCGAACCATGTGTGGAACAATCAAGAAAATCATATGTTGTATCCTTGAATAGAAAACCATGAGTGTTAAAATCAGCCCCAAGTCTTATGAGCAAGTGTCCAAGTGGATGCAGAATGTCTTCCTCTTTACTAGTTCTGTGAGGAGATGAGCATGTGAGCAAAGGTAGAGAAGCCCTCGGACTGTGGAGAGTGAATTATTGAGCTCCATAATATAATATAGATTCATAAATAGCTAATGATTCACAAAATAAAATATCAGCAACCTCATAAGAGGAAACTAACACCAAATCCCCAGCAGCAAATTTGAAGAAGAATTGCGGTACTTGATTTTTCACACCGAAATTGGTGAGAGCAGCTTCAAGCAGTACTGAAAGATATTGTATTTTAAAATTTGAACCACATAATATCATATCATAAAGTAAATCATATCCAAATAGGTTCACAACAGATCCAAAACTGTGAAATGAAATCAAATCCCCAACAACTGTTTTGAGGGAGACTTGCGGTACTTGTTTGTTCACACCGTTGATGAGAACAGCTACAAGCAGTACTGAAGGTTTATGAACCTGAAATTTTGAGCCAAGCAATATCATATCAGATCCAATAATTTTCATATCACATCCAAAAGTATGGTCAACTGAGACAGTGGATGCACAGTCGTCTTTTTCTTCAAAATTCTGAATTTTGGTGCATGCAATCCTGAAGGATTTTGCTGGAAGATCTAGATCATGGGGAGTGAATGTGTCACTCTTATAATATGATATTTCTTCCAAAATATCCAATTTTTTACATATTTTCACACCAGAAACAACATTATAAGGAGAAAAATCAAATGTCTCTTCACTTTCGGAAGCAATTACTGGCAAATTTTGCATAGAATTCAAAGGAAAATCACTGGTGAATGTTTGCATGGAAGTGCAGAAGTGTTTTTCTACAATATTAGATATTTGAATGTCTTCTTATATTTCAGATAAATGAGGATATGAGATATCAGATATCTCACAAACTTCCGGAGCATCAGGAGAAGGAGTCACTGCAAGGAGACTTTCTTCAATTCGAATTGATTGTGTAGAAGATTCTACTTCTTCTTCGTCTTGAACAACTTCATCGGAGAGAGTAGAGGCCAAGAATTTTGAGTAAAGAAATATTGTGGTGCTAGATGTGATCTCCAAAGTGCTATTATGATCCTCATTGTGCTTGCCAAAGGTTCTGTCCAATTTTGTCCAGAGATCCTTTGGGTATTCAACAGAACTAATAAGGTAGTGCAAGCTAGGAGAAAGGGCCAGACATATTGCTCCAAAATATCTATCATTGTCATTTAGCTATTCATTATCATTCTCATAATACTCTTTTTTTCATTTCCAATAGACACCTCATAGATACCTCGTCTCTTCAGATATGCAATCATCTTCAACTTCCATTCCGAATAGCTTGTGAATGGGGTGAGAAGAGGGACCGATGAGTCCATTCGAAGTTGTACCTATTAAAACCTGCAAATCACAAAAAAAGGGGCACCATAAGGTCAGACATCCTGCACATTTTAGGCTTTCATCACACACAACATAATTTATCAAGCAAGCTTGATCAACAATTTCTTTACTTGGGGTATTAAGTGGTAATCCTTGGCTTCTGGTGCAGTGTTGGAATTTTGAGCTTTTGCTCAATTTTTCATGTAAGATCTATAAAAAACCATGTTTTTGAGAGATATAAGCTTCATCCTTTTGTGATATCTGATACCATATTAATTTGTCACAGTGGTCTAGGAACTGAAAACATAGTCTCACAAAGAATACAGACAAATATGCATAAAATTGGCAAAATGGTGCGGCAATGGAAGTAGCAGCTCTGTATAATCAATAAAGAATGAGTAATATAATACAATGATCATGAAATATGCATGAATTCCAAGAAAATTTGAATTCCCAAGGAGGTCATTCGAATTGAATGAATGGGTGTAGCTTAACTGACTGTAAGCCACAGTAAACACACTAGTTAACCAACTGATCAAGTGTCGATTGACTCAACTGAGTCCTAACTGAATTTGGAGTGCAATGAATGAATGAGTCTAACTGAAAATAGCTCAAACACGTGTCACTGCATTCCAACCAACAAGTTTTAGTGTATCATTAACTCCAATGAACCCCTATGAGGTTAACTGAAGTCAAACTGGCCATCAGTGGTGGTTGGAGGCGCCCCTGTTGACTCTAGTTCATTAAATATTAATAAAATAATCAATATAATGAATGAAGGTTCCTTCACCACTCAAATTAACTGATTGTAACCATCAGTTATCAATTAGGTGCATTTATGACACTCAAATTACTCCTAGAGTGCTCTAGTTAGCCTCCCCAAATGAAGGAGAAGGCTTAGTTGGCCTACTTAATGAAAGGTAGGCGTGGGTGTGCTCATGCTAATGTCATATAGTGCTCCTTTGATTCCAATTAAGTCAATAAAACTTAGGATAGTGGTTTAACAAGGCCAAATTGACCAAATTAAGTGTGCATGGTGGGTAAATGTCTCCAACAATCACATCACAATGTTGACACTATTATTTTGGGTATGGAAACCCTCGAAAAAACCCAAGATGGGAAAAATGGTGCAACAGTCAGATATAGATTTTATTATGAAAAAATATGGAACTTTTACAATCACTACAAATTCACCCAAACCTGGCGAATGCAGTACCCGGCAGAATCACTGGGAAAATCCCATCTAAACCTCAACACCCTCTTGTGTGAGTGTACGACCCAACTGTATGAAGCTCAATGATCTTGCTCCACTCCTCCATCTTCTTAGCTGAATCCTCTGTATGACTTTCTCTCACTGTTTGTATCCTGTCTCTATCAGAATACAAGTGTGTGTGTTCTCTCCAACAATTGATCTCTCTTTTATAACTTTTGGTAAAGCGAAAACCCTAATTTCACTTTCACTTTTACTAGTGGTAAAGCAAAAACCTTAATTTCACATTCACTTTAACTAGTGGTTCACTAAAGTTAATTTAGATCACTTTAATTTATTTTTCAAAGTAATCTTAGGAAAATTAAATTAAATACAACTAGTTTCCTAATTTAACTCTTGTGAATGCAAGAACACATGCATGCAAGAAGACCTTCCTTGTTGATACTAGTTTAACACCCCCTCTCAACGAGGAAGGGATTCGGTTGCAACACCAACTTATTCCTGAACTTTACAAAACTCTTTCTGCAATGTACCTTGGTAAAAATGTCTACCACCTACTCATTTTTTTGTATGTACTCCAACCAAATGGTTGCCCTCTGAACACAATCTCTCAAGAAGTGGTATCTGATATCTATGTGCTTTCTCTGGTCATGGAACACTGGATTCTTAGATATCCTGATGCCACTATGATTGTCATAGTGAACTACTATAGCCTCTATCTCACACTCGAACTACCCTACAAGTAACTTCCTCAGCCACATACCCTCACAAGCAGCCATGCTAGCTGCCATGTACTCATCCTTTGTCGAGCTCAATGCAACTGACTTCTAGTTCTTGTTGAACCAAGAAACAACCCCTGATCCAATTCTGAAACAACAACCTGAAGTAATATTCCAGTCCTTTACACATCCTTCCTAGTCAACATATGGGAAACGTGCTAACTGTACACTGCCCATGCGCTCATAAACCAATCCATATTCCACTGTACCTTTGATGTAGCAAAGTATGTGTTTCACAACCATCCAATGCACTCTTTGAGGGTTCACCATGAACTGACTCAAATATTTGATTGCAAAGTTGATGTCTGGTCGAGTGTTGAATAGATACATAAGCGATCCGATAAGCTGACGATACAAGGTAGGATCAAGTTTGTCTGATCCTAATGCATCAATATTCCTCCAGTTGGAAACTAGAGGTATGGCCATAGATTTGTAGTCCTCCATCCTGAATCTCTTCAGGATCTCTACTCCATACT
Organism: Pseudotsuga menziesii; assembly: GCA_001517045.1. Classification (NCBI taxonomy): domain Eukaryota; kingdom Viridiplantae; phylum Streptophyta; class Pinopsida; order Pinales; family Pinaceae; genus Pseudotsuga; species Pseudotsuga menziesii. The sequence goes on along the minus strand of LPNX010351903.1, from coordinate 117,013 downwards.
TCCCCTATCTGATGATGAAGAATCCATCTCTTTTCCAAACCTCCAAGCCCAAAAATTAATGCATCAGCCCAAGGTCTTTCATCTCAAACTCTACTGCAAGGTTGGAATTACAGTCTCCAATTAGCCTTTCATCTCCTTTCAAAAAGAGATCATCCAAATATAAGACCAGTTTGAGAGGCACCTCACATGTCAAGAAGTATAGGTTGTGGTTAGCCTCACTTCGTTGAAATTCCATCTCCTGTAGATAACTGTCAATCGTTGAGTACCATGTTCAAGGTACCTGCCTGAGCCCATAAAGAGCTCGATGTAATATGCATACATGCATCTCCTTGTTTTCCACATCAAACCCCTCTGGATACTCAATATACACCTCCTCCTCTATCACTCCATTGAGGAAGGAAGTCTTGACATCCATCTAATGAACATGCCAACCCATCTCAGCTGCTAGTGAGATAATGGTCCGAATGGAAGAATACCTAGCAATAGGAGTGAAGGTCTCCTCATAGTCAATGCCCTCCTTCTATGAAAACCCCTTTTCCATGAAGCACGCCTTGTACTTCTCCATGCTTCCATCTTCTACACGCTTCACCTTGTAGATCCATCTAGATCCCACCACCTTTTTCCCTTGTGGCCTCGACACAACCTCCCATGCCTAGTTTTTCATAATGGAGTGATACTTCTCAACCATATCTTCCTGCCACACATCATGTTGTGCAGCCTCCCCGAAGTTGGAAGTTTCAGAGTTAATCAACTTTATCATCAGTGCCATATAACTAAGCCTCTCTGGTGGTACACTTCGTCTAAAATATGTCTATGGAGGATCTACCTGCCTGGAATCTTGCATTGTGGAACTAAACCACTTAGTCCTTGGCCTAGTATCAACCTGTTGGATATCTGTCTCCTGCTGCAGTTCATCCTTCAAGTCAATGATTGAAGGATCATGTCCACCTCACTCCCTCTGAACACTAGAACCTGTGCTCCATGTATGTACCTGTACCTGTACATATGGCTCCTCCAACTTAACTCCCGACTCCTGTATTGGTTGCTGCTCTGCTGGTAAGTCCATAGATCTCCACAAGGACCTACCCTCATTGAACTAGACATCCCTGCTCACAATGATCCTCCTGCAAGTAGGAATGTAAACTCTATATTCCTTTGAAATCTCATTGTAACCAACATGTAAGCCCTTTTCTCCAGAAAGGTCCAGCTTCTTCCTATTGTCAGCATGAACATGACAATAGTAGACATTTCCAAATATGTGAATGTGACTCACATTTGGACTAGTGCCTGTGAATACCTCCTCCAGTGTCTTCCTCCCCAAGGATGTGTGGGGACACCTGTTCTAAATGTATACTACAGTCCTGTATGCCTCGGCCCAGAGGAATAGTGGTAATCCCTGATCAAATAGCATGGCCTTGGCTGCTCCAACCATAGTCCTTTTCTTCCGCTCTGGAACTCCATTCTGTTGTGGGGTATGGGGCACAGTGTGCTCCTTCTTGATCCCCTCAGCCGAATAATACTCCATGAACTCATTGGAAGTGTATTCACCCCCATTCTCTATCCTCAACACTTGAATCTTCTTTCCTGTTTGGTTCTCCATAAGAGGCTTAAACTCACGGAACCTTTCAAAGACCTTTGACTTGGCCTTCAGGAAATAGATCTAGGTTTTCCTGGAATAGTCATCAATGAAGGTTACACAGTAACTGTAACCATTGAATGAATGGACACTCATAGATCTACATACATCCGAATGCACCAAGTCCAAGGGATCCTTATACTTGTGCTCACTCTGTGGGAAAGGCTTCCTGATGTTCTTCCCCAAAGCACAACCCTTGCAGTGGTTATGATTTTCCTCCTATACTTGAGGAACTCCAATGACTTCCTATCTCAAATGATTCAGTGCTCCATGGTGTAAGTGTATCATCCTCCTATTCCACAAATCACCCTCCTATGCCACAAATCACCCTGAATGCTGCTGCTGCTACTAACTAGAGCCTTTGTAGGCTCAAAGTGTAATCTATTCACTTTCCCACTCCTTTTGTCAATCACCCGATCCAAGCTCCTATCTGACCCCTTGGGCTTGATATACACTCTATGGTCATAGAACTTCACTTGATATCCCTTGTCCTCTATAGTTGAGACTGATATAAGGCTCTTGGGTAGTCCTAGAACATATAACACATTAGAAAAATTGAGGGGTTTTCCAGACTCCCTCTCAAATGAAACAGTGCCAACTCCCTGTGACTGATACCACGCATCATCACCCAGCCCAACGTGGATCCCTATTCCACCCTCCTACAAGTATCTGAAGAATATTTTCTATCCATTCATGTGACTAGATTCTCCACTTCCAATGTACCCTATGTGTATCCTTGTGGTACTCCTCATCGAAGTTCCTGTTGAACTCATCCACCTCTGCAGATCCAGCCATCTGAGTGTTACTCTTCTTCTTCCTGTCTGGGCACTGGGAGGCAAAATGTCCTTGCTTGTGGTAGATAAAACACTTGAACTTTGACACACCAAGGTTCTTCTTACCATCCTTCTTCCTCTTTGTCTTCCCCCTGCTCTTCATTGTAAGGGATAGAGCCTCCTAATCCACTATCTATGGGGCACTGCTAGCTGAGCCTGATCCTTGACTCATGCAGGTCTCCTCCTACACAAAGTCATCCCATAGTCTCTACCAATCAGGGAGCTTCTCCCTACCCACAACACCTTTGACAAAGGTGTCCTGTAGCTTAGAGAATCCATTGAGGGCTATCTAAACTAGCTCCTCATCATTTGTCTTAGAGCCAACAACTGTAAGCTAATCCCTAATCTATGTGAGCTTCATGAGATAAGGCACCACTCCTTCTCCCTTTGTCATCTTGGTGCTGCACATCCTCTCTTGCAACACCATCCTTCGGTTCTCGTTCTTTCTCTGGTATAGACTCTCCAAATCCTTCCACATTTCTAATGCGGTCTTCTTGCCAAAATGGTGAGGGACTATATGGTCCTTCACTCCATCCATGATAATCAGCATGGCTCTAGAATCAATCTTCTTCCAAGATGCTAGATCTGCTAGATCTGTGGGTGCAACCTTCATGGAGTCAATGTGCTCCTCTGCATCACTGACACCTAGGATCCTTGTGATACTTTCATTCCATGTAGGAAAGTTATGAGCACCCTGGAGTCTATCCTCAACTCTCAACTGCACGACCATAGTGTAGTGTACCTGTCAAACCCTAGATATGGAATTCTAGGTTTGTGTCTTCCTATAGATCTGCCCCTGATCTATCACTACTGCTACAAATCTATTAGCTTTAGCTCACTAGAGCTCTGATACCATGTAAATTTTCCTTCAATATTCAACTAGGGCTAAACAATGCATGCAAAATATCAACTGATAACCACACATGAATATATTTTACAGTATGCAGTGGAATATAAAACTGAGAAATAAATCACAACATAACATCACAATGTTGACACTATTATTTTGGGTATGGAAACCCCTGGAAAAACCGAAGATGGGAAAACCGGTGTAGTAGTCAGATGTAGATTTTATTATGAGAAAATATGGAACTTTTACAATCAATGCAAATTCACCCAAACCTGGCAAATGTAGTACCTGAAAGAATCACTAGGCAAATCCTAGCTAAACCTCAACACCCTCCTATGTGAGTGTACGACCCAACTGTACGAAGCTCGATGATCCTGCTGCTCACTCCTCTGTTTTCTCAGCTAAATCCTTTGTCTGACTTTCTCTCCCTATCTGTATCTTGTCTCTATTGAAATACAAGTGTGTGTGGTCTCTCCACCAATTGATCTCTCTTTTATAACTTTAGGTAAAGCGAAAACCTTAATTTCACTTTCACTTTAACTAGTCACATTCACTAAAGTTAATTTAGATCACTTTAATTTATTTTTCCAAAGCAAACTTAGGAAAAGTAAATTAAATACATCTGGTTTCCTAATTTAAGTCTTCTGCATGCAATAACACATGCATGTAGGAAGACCTTCTTTGTTGCTACTATTTTAACAGTCCACTAAACCCTTTGACCTTAATGGAACTTATGCATAAGGTAACATGGTCTTTGGCACCTTTATGTGTGGAATATTTGAAGTCTTGAATAAATTAAACAATTTAAGGCTATTAGAAAAAGAATTTGCAAGCTAACCCATCACAGGGAGATATTCCTTGTCAATCCATTTTTGTTGATATGTGGATCATATTCTAACTCCTTACGGTTGGAGAGATATGAATTTTTGAAGTTGGTGTACCCCACCTTTTTGGGTCAGTCGACCAAACAAAAGAAAATTTAATTATTTGTAATTTTGAATTGCATGTCGACCCAGTTTGAGGTACTAAATTTCCCACACGACCTATATAAATAGAATACCAAACATTTCATTTGTTCATCAATCAAGTCTCTCTTTGGTATTTCGCAACTCTTGGAGAAAAGTGCGAAACTTTGTGGAGGAGAAAGTTTTGGGCATCTTTACTAAAATTGGCATAAATTTATTATACAAAATCAGAATTACAAAATTCTTGGCTCATTGGAAAGCTTGTTATGAGGGCTATGGGATGGCATGATATAAAGTTTATTTTGGTTTTTCTATTATTTCTTTATCTTGTGATCTTAAAAAGGGTATGGTTCATGCTTATGGGATTCTCTTGTGATGACACATGTCTCTCATGGATAGAGTTTATCTTTGATCTTAGTATGTGAGCCTATATATTGGTATATATATTTGAAGTCATTGAATATGTTATGGAGGTTATGGTGATGGTTATATTGGAATATATCTTGATTTGATCTTGATATATATCTTGATGATTATCTTGGATATTGTTGGCATAGATTTTGGTGTTTCTCTTAAATGTTGTACAGTGTAGTATTGAATGATAAGTTGGCATGTAAGCAATAGATATCGTGAGTGATTTATTTTATTAACCTAAGTGTTTTCTTTGAAAACTAGTTTAGCAAGTGTTGATGATTATGTCTTTGACCTAAGTGGAGCTGGATTGTTATTGATTGTCAATGACAACCTTTGAAAGTATTGTAAGTGACTATTTTCTTAATATTTGTTTGATTTGTTGAATTGATTTGAGTGGAGTGAAAAATCCTTTTGTGTTGACACAAATCCTTCGATGGGGGTTCACTCTCTATCGACACCCTTAACTTGGAAATCTCCTTGAGCCAGCCCAGACTAATTTTACCATGTCCAACAACACCTTTGGAGCAAATGAGGTCTCACCCAAGATGTTTAAGGGAGAACTGTTGGAACCATGTTTCCGCAGTAAGAAGGAGGGTTTGTGCATCTAGAGTTCAACTATCACAACATTACTTCACAGATCAAGAATTCGTTCATTTATAATCAATTCATATAATCACTCATCAGATCAACATATTCAGGTCGCAAAATGGGAATCAATGCATAAAAAGATCTACCAGCATAGCATGATTTAAAACATAAAAGCATCTCAATGATTTAGAAAGAAGCATTATATTTCCTCATTAATCCATCCATATCACATTGTAGAAAGCAGGAAAGTAGAAAGATGCAGAAATACACAATATTTCCATCAAATCCCTGTCATCTATTACTTCGCATCAAAACAAAGAATAATATTCACAAGGTTTCTTCAATTACCCCAAGATGATCTCAATATTACAATCCTAGACCTATTTATAGGCTTGTTCCTTCTACAAATTGGTCCAATTAGATCAACTTCCTAACTACTTGGACCAAAAACTACAAAATACCCACCAAGTTTGCAAAATATGACCGAAATCTTCGAAACATGACCAATCTGTCTTGCATGCCAAATTTCACCCTTGCGTGACATATTTGACCTTTTGCATCATCCTCGTTGTTGCATAGCTAATTACCCTCAAAATGGTCTACCAACAGGCCCGCAACACAATCTTATGGATTTCCCTTGAGCCATGTTAGTTGGAAATGGTGTAGCCACTGATCTTATTATTGAAGTCCTCATACTATTTAGTGACTTCTTTGACCTGCTCCTTTATCTTATCATTGATTTACATGCATTCTGTCACTTTGTGCTCCAGTGGATTCTCAACAATATTTGAATTGAAATCTCTTCAGCCATCCTAAACTGCTTGAAGCAAAGTAACCTCTTTTATTAAGAGCTGCGCACCAATATCCTGAAATTATTCAAACTATGTTGTGCACCTCTACTAACGCTCCCTCTCCTTTGTGCCTTGCTGCCGCAACTCCTTCAGCTCTTCCACTTTTTCTATCTGCACAACTAGAGGCATCACTTTTATTGATTCCCTCAATGTATCTAGTTTCCTCTTTGCTTCCTGCAACTACATGTTGTGCTGCTACAATTGATCATCTTGAACTACACTTCCCAAAAATTGTGTAGTCGAATCGGTAACCTGTTTCTCTTCATTTTCCATCTCGTCTAGTTGCACCGCAAAATGTTCAATGGCACTCTTGAGCTCTACAACATTCTTTGGTGGTTTTCTGGGGTTTACTAGTGCATGAAAATATCCATTGTCAAGCTTGAATACGTAATCACTTCTCCGAGCCTCTTTGTTTTTTCCTCGGCATCCATGTCTTCTGTAATTTCTGGAACTTGCTAACATGCGACAGAGACCACATTTTCTAATTGCGCTCTGTCATCCCATAGTTGAGCCTTTTCTAATATCATCTTTTCTTTCTCCTTATTTAATTATTTAATATCCTTCTTTGCTGCTGCTTCGTTCTCATACGAACTCAACAGGTGGTCGTCGATGATCTGCTCCCTATCGACCAACTCTTGCGCAACCAACCTCTGCAGTCGTACCAATGTGTGCATTGAAAACTCATTACCTGGTAGCCGAACCATTTGTTGACATAGATCCATCAACATGGGTCCACTCTCTGTCGATAGCCTTAACTCAGCGATCTCCCTAAACAACAGCCCAGACAGGTTTTACCCTATCCAGCAACACTTCTGGAGCGGATGAGGTCTCACCCAATATGTTTAAGGGAGAAATTTTAGAACCACGGTTCCGCAGTAAGAAGGAGGGTTTGCACATATATTATTCAACTATCACATAATTATTTCAAATATCAAGCATTGGTTCATTTATCATCAATTCATATCATCACTCATCAGATAAACATATTAAGGTCGCAGCAGGGGAATCGATGCATAAACATATCTACGAGCATAACTATTCTAAATGATTTTACCACACATGGTTGATCACATGTTTATGGAATTCCCTATCCCTCTGCAGACTCTTTATACCCCATGGACTGATATTATACTTTTATGTTTCCAATTTCATCCCTAAACACACATGTTTATTGTTGTATGCCACTTTTAAACCCATACTCGCGTGTACACGCGACTTTTGACCTCAAACCCGTGTACATCGGGATGTGTGCATAAATCCAAATATTTTTGGATTTTTCCTTCATGTGTTTCCAAACCAATTGAATATTGGCCTTCCACATTCCTTGATCTCACTCAGATTTGACCCTCCATTACCCCTTTGGAGTGCTATATAAGGAACCCCTTGGATACATTGAAGAGCAACGAAACTATAGTCCATTGTTGCTATAGCTTGCATATACTTGAGTCTACATCCCTTTGTCCCTTTGGAGGAATTTTTGTTCTTCCCAAGATTTTCTTTTCTTGTGAGATTGCTATCAAGAGATGGACGATTGAGGTGGTGGAGGCCCAGGCGGAGGACTCAGTTTCTCTAGTTCGCAGACATGCCGACAGAGGTTGTCACTTGTGTAATCTCTGATTTGATTAATAGAAATATCTTTTCCTATCCAATAATGTGCATTTGAATGAATATTTAATCCATGGATATGTTTAATTGCTTATAAATTGTTGATTATATATGCTAGAGTATATCTAACTCCATATTATATAGCATTCTTGTCTTGTTTGTTGTTGTTGAGAGAAAATTGCTAGCGCAAGTGAGATTGGAAAAAGCTCACCGAGGATCTACTTCAACCGTTCGGAATAAGGTATGATTCAAGGTCCCTTAGTGTTAGATGTTTGGTTTCTCTTACATATTGGGAAGGGATTGATTTCTCATGTCTAGCTGTCTATTGTGGTACACCCCAAGCCATATGAAGTTTCTCTCCATAACAGAATTGGTGACTCCGCTGGGGAGGTTCCTAGTTGTTTTTGTTTGGGGATTGGGGGCACAATGTGTTTTATACTTTCTCTCCATTTCTCCCTATTTTTGTGTCACATTTTATAGTATGTTCATACATTGACACTTCCCTAGAGTGGTTTGACCATTAGCCTTCTCTTTACCACTTTCTTCTCTGTATATTCGGGTTTCAGCTGAATAGTCACGTACATACACTATTGTTCCTTAAACAGTCGCATACATCCTCCCTTTTGGTTGAGTTTTTGATGCGAGAATTTTTTGGGTGGGTTGTGAGTGTGGCTGGGTCCTACTAGGTTCTGATGTTGTTTGTTGAATGCTTCTGTTGTGACCAAAGACCGCTTTTTCATTGATTTTTCTTTGAAAGTAGTTTTAGTCATTTATCTTTTTGTTTTTTCATTAGTGCATTACAATTTTTGTCTCGGTGTATTACTAGGATTGTGTTTTATACTTGCTATAGATACTGATAGTTTTAAATGAATTTTATTGCATTTTAATTATTTTCTATTGAAAAATACAAAACATTTTCACTCTTAGTTGCATCTTAGATATGGATTTGAGGAGGTACTTGCATTGTATTTCTTGGATGAGAGTTGTATTTAGACTTTCATATAGGAAGGATTGCATTGGCATTTGGAAATGAATGAGTATTTTTGCATCTCATGTAGTGGCATATCCCGTTTTTCACTCTACAAGGTTTCACTTGGCATTTCTTGTTAGGTGTGCATATTTAATTCACTGCTAAGTCATAACTTCATTAGTTTCACGACCATTTTACCCTTTGAGTAATCACAACCAAATAAAATCAACGCTTAATAAAATGAATTACACTCTTTTCTTTTCTAGGGTGCATCAACAAGATTAGGTTTTAGGTTCTTGGAATAGTTCATTGTAGTTTAATTCTCCAAGACCACTAAACAAAACAATTAGGTGTCTGTCCAGGTGAGAGTGTGAAACCCTTGATATAATTAGTGTTTCTGACGACACTCCTATTACACGAGCGTTAAGCATGAGGTAGTGCATGCGATCGTGATTAGGATGACCCCTGGTCACTTTCTGTGAGCACTGGAGATATTTCCAATATTGTATTCATATATGGGGTCATTTGAGGTATTGATTGCTGCACCCTTGGGGTACCAATTGTGCTTTCAGGCTTCGGGCTTTGTTACCCTGCCCATACGGTTGATCCTACCTACGACTATCTGCCTAACCATTGGTTATATTGAGGTGACCTTAGTTTTCTTACCTAGGTTATCGAGGGGGGATTTGTAGAGGTTATTCTGCATGTGTCCTAGCCAGGTAGGGGTCGGACAACACAGTCGCTATATGCGTTGAAGATGAGGGCCACTATAATTGGTTATGTACCTCCACTTGTAGTGTATGGGAGTTTTGGGCCTCTCCTAAGCGAGACATGCTTGTTTCATTCGGGAGCTCACATACCGTTTGCTTGGTTTGCTTATATTTTGGCTGCAGATTCTCTTAGGAGTGTGCTCTTTGTGTGCTAGTGGGATTTTGGGATCATGGTTACTTGAGTATATTTATGTTATCATGAGTTCAGATCCTTTTATTTTCATCATGCCTGGTATCCTGTCACCCGTCCTTGGTCCTAGTATAGACCCTGGTGTTGGACTTGGGGAAATCACAGCCCCTTACTCTGCTCATGGATTTGGGAATGGTCATATTACATCCTGTACTCCATTTGTGGGGGATTTTTATTCCCTTTGCTCGGTCTTTACACCAGTGGTCACCCTCACGAGGGTGATAGTGGATATGTGAATGTTGGTTCTTCACCTTACATTCCTTCTTATGTCTCATCGACCACTGCATTGTTTCCTTTGAATGTAGTTGTCATGATCAATCCTCCTTGTGGCCTATAGTTTGGACTATTTACTGATTTTTTCCAGCTATTTTGGACTAATATTGTTGTCATGTAGGGTCCATGTTTTTGCACACTCTCTTCGAGGTATTTGACCCATTCGTGCCTATTACAGGTATCATGTCTAAACTAGCATATAGGTTAGGATTTCACATCCACCTGCAATTTGCATGATATTATGACCGTTTCATCTTAACCTTAGGTATGAACCCTTTCCATGATGTCACAGAACCTTCTTGATGTTGTTAGAAGTGGTGTTATATGAATGGTAGAGCTTTCCCATACATGGGTGCCCTAGTTATATCCTCTATTGCATTTGGTGCCCATGCTAACATTTATCCTTTAGGTTGTGTGAGTCCTTTTAGTCCCGCCATTTCTTTGGGAAAGAGCTTCATTATCCTCTTGAAATTTATGTTGGCCCTTCCCCCGGGACTCTATTGTATATATGAAGTTGTAATTGAATTTTCATGACTTTTTCTTGCCTTCTTGAGCTTTATGTCGGCTCCCTGACTTTGATTTATCAGCCATATAGCCCAATCTTGTTTCATTTCTAGCCAAGCAGAGCCCTTTTTACATATCTTTTGCAGCTTGATCATCCCTTTTACCAGGAGAATATCTTCCCCTGAGTGTTGTTATCTTGCACATGTTTCCTTGCATTTAGCATAGGTATGTTCCGCTTCTTGGAACTAGTTTACGTGTCCCTTGACACCCGTCCCCTCCTAGATTTGTAACTATAAATCACTTTTATTATTTTTAAAGATTTTCAAAATATCTGAAAAATTCCAAAAAAACCAAAAAACCAAAAAGCTAGACAGGTAACGATGTTATCTTTGGTAGCAGCCAAGTCGTGTCGCCTTCGAACAGAGCATTGTATATCACATCTGTTGGTTGGGTTATTAGTTTGAACTTAGGAGTTGTACTCATTACTCTGAGTTTATCTCCACCGACTGGTTAAGCTTCGAGTCCCTATGGAGCATCTGTTGATGCCTTCTGTGTCACAAAGATGTCCCAGTTTGCATATCAAGTTCATGCTGCCTACCTTTAGTCACCATTTTCCTTTATGCACTTGTTCGAAGGAAGTTGAATCTTGAGTCGAGAATTCCTCAGTTTTCTTGACTTTGCATGTTGGCCATTCCCGGTACTATTAATGGTTCATGCACATCTTGTTCAATTCCTTCCACATTATACATGTTGGGCATATGTTATATTCTTTGCATGTGCATATGGAGGGGAGGTGCGCATGTTAGCGCTGTAGCTCGGTGATCCCAAAGGCACCTTCGACAGAAACAGGTCATAGACCCTGTTTCCAATGCGAGCACAACAAGCAAATTTTTTTGGCTATTTATAGATTTTATGGCTATTTATAGCTGTTTGTGGCTATTTCTAGAATTTGTCTAAAAATATATAACTTAATCATGGTTAAGGGATTGGAGTCTTTTTCTAATTCAGGTTAATGGATTAGGGTATTTGGATGTTGCAAAATACCTATATTTTGTATTGTGAGGATTTCATAATGTGATGAAGAGAAAATAGGAGGTGTGGCTCCAAGGTTTTCTGGTTTTCCCAGTTAAGGGTTTCCAGGGTAAATCTCTGTGTTTATGTGTGAATGATGTGTTGTGATCTCTATTTTTCTTAAAATAATCTGTATGCTTTGCTTCTCTGCATAGGTTTAAAACTTACAATAAAACGTTGTTGAGTACCTCGTGTTGGTTGATGGGAGATGCCTTAATGCCCTCCTTCTAGCGGATTCCATCCCATAGACTTCAGATCATTTATTCTAGGATAGGAGTCTAGAGTCATTTGAGTTCCTTGAGACTTACAGTCATCAATGGTAGGTTCTCTCGCCATCGATAGTTTTTGGAATACATCAATGTATGATGATCAATGGATTCTTCCAAGCGTTCGACCTCAACACATCTATTCACACTTGTTAGATTGCACTCTAGTACCTTGGTTCCCATTTTCATTATCGGTGGGAGATCTCGCCTCTGTTAACGATATACATCAATGACTAGTAACCGGATGATGGACTACTATGTTTGACCTCGACACCTATATTCGCATAGTAGGACATGTACTCATAGAGTTTTGTGTAGAAGACTTCCTAGCTTGATGGAATTCCACATATGCTACCTCCTTGATCGTTCCAATGTTCATGAGACTTTAACTCTTGTGATTTGATTCCAGTGTATGTCAGATATCTTTATCCATTATGGAGATCTTGATCCATTATGTATCTTCAACTTCTATGCAGATCGTGATCCATTGTATATCTTCATCATGGAGATTCTGATCTATTATATATTGTACATGGTGATGACCACACATGCCACAGTTTGTATATCATGCCTATTCATGGCCATTGTATTCTTATGTATCCAGGACTGCTCTATGTACTTGCATTCATATGCGGAGATTGATTATTGTACTATAATGATGGATGGATGGTTCTTCCACCTTGTTCTTTATCACTCCACTTCTGGGATGGATTTTATAATGTATTTCAGTCATCATGTTACCCCTCTAACCTCACACATTAGGGGGCATATGTTATAAGTCATTTTACCACACATGGATGATCACATGTTTATGGCCTTCCCTGTCCCTCTGCATATTCTTTAGACCCCATAGACTGATATTTTACTTGGATGTTTCCAAGTTCATCCTTAAAAACACCTATTTATTGTTGTACGTGAATTTTAATCCCATACTCGAGTGTACACACGACTTTTGACCTCAAACCCGTGTACATCAGGATATGTGCATAAATCCAAATATTTTTGGAGTTTTCCTTCATGTGTGTCCAAACCACTTGACTCTTGGCCTTCCATATGCCTCGTGATCACTCATATTTGACCCTCCATTACCCCTTTGGAGTGCTATATAAGGAACCCCTTGGATAGATTGAAGAGGAGGAATTGAAGAGCAACAAAACTATAGTCCATTGTTGCCATAGCTTACATATACTTGAGTCTACATCCTTTGTCCCTTTGGATCACTTTGTGTTCTTCCCAATATTTCCTTTTCTTGTGAGATTTCTATTGAGAGATGGAGGATTGAGTTGGTGGAGGCCCAGGTGGAGGACTTAGTTTCTTAGGTTCTCAGACGTGCCGACAGAGGTTTTCACTTGTGTAATCTCCGATTTGATTAATAGAAATATAATTTCCTGTCCAATAATGTGCATTTGAACGAATGTTGAATCCATGGATATGTTTAATTTATTATACATTGTTGATTATATATGCTAGAGTATATCTAACACCATATTATATAGCATTCTTGTCTTGTTTGCTGTTGTTGAGAGAAAATTGCTAGCGCAAGCGAGATTGGAAAAATCTCAACAGGGATCTACTTCAACCATCCGGATTAAGGTATGATTTGAGGTCCCTTAGTGTTATATGTTTGGTTTCTCTTTCATATTAGGAAGGGATTGATTTCTCGTGTCCAGCTATCTGTTGTGGTACACCCCAAGCCATAGGAAGTTTCTATCCATAACAATAACATGATTTAAAACATAAAAGCATCGGATCATTCAAAAAGAAGCATTATATTTATGCATTAATCCATCCATATCACATTGCATAAATCAAGAAAATCGAAAGATGCAGAAACACATAGTATTTCCATCAAATCCTTGTCATATATTAGTTTGCATAAAAACAAAGATCAGTCTTCACAATGTTTCTTCAATTACCCCAAGATGATCTCAAGATTACAATCCTAGATCTATTTATAGGCTTGTGCCTATTACAAAATTGTCCACTTAGATAAAATTCCTAACTACTTGGACCAAAAACTACAAAATACCAACCAAGTTTACAAAATATGGCCAAAATCTTCAAAACATGACCAATCCGCCTTATGCCCCAACTTTCACCCTTGTGTGACATATTTGACCTTGTGCATCATCCTCGTTGTTGTGCAGCTAATTACCCTCAAAACTTCCTGTCAACATTTTATGTCTAAGATTTTATGAGATTTACTGAGTTTGAGATAGTTGGTTAAGTTTATATTCTGTGCTGAGGCTAGTTGGTTGAGGTATATCATTTTTAACTATCAAGTATACCTTGACTATGATTGAGGTTGGTTGTGGTGTCATTGAGTTGAGTGTGGTTGGAAAATTTTGGTTAACCATATGTGAAGTATCTTGGTTTCTCAAATGTGTCTCTTACTTGATGAACTAGGCCAAGTAAGAAGGGTTGGTAGACTGTCAGAGAAATTGATTAGGTTAACACAAGCATGTGATTTATTTAGCACAGGTACACAACCAGCTTGGTACAGGTTGTTTCAATTGAGAAGGATTGGCACAAGTTGTCTTATGTGCAGTTGGTATGACTCAGACTCACTAAGTTGTATGAGCAGTTGGTTTGAATCACTTGGACGGATTTTAGTGTGTAGAATCAGATTGACTGAGTTGAATGATGTGTGAAACTTGATTGTTTTGCATAGATTGATTAGATACGTTGTTTTGCACAGGTTTTTGGTAAGTTTATTGGTACAGGTGTGGTGCAGTGGTTAGTTTATGAGCAGTGATCAGTTGGTGAGCAGTGATCGGCTAATGAGCAATTACAATTAATGAACAGTGATCAGTTTATCAACAATGACAGTTATTGTGCAATGTAGTACATATGTTGGTTAGCAGGTCTGCATGATCAGTACGGTTGGTGGTTCAGTAGTTCAGTTTCTATCTTCATATCAGGGTGGTAGGATGGGGTAAGAAAAGGGGGTTGCAGCCTCCTTTTGGGTGTAGTGGGGAAACCCCAATACCATTTTGAAATCTATTGACCATTTATATGAAGTGTACAAATGATGTATAAAAGGAGCTATTCATGTAATTATCAGATTTGAGATCAACTATCACACTCTTTTCATTATCATATAGTAGTCAGTTCCAGCAGTATCCTTGTGACAGAATAAAAGTTCATAAAATATTAACAGTGTCTAGTGATATGGGGAGCAATGCCAAAGGAATTTTGTATTGCCATTAATGAAAAAAAAAGAAAAGTTGACATAGGAAAAGAATTTGATCGCAGGGGGAGCATGCCTTTAGGGGGAACAGTATTGTCAAGGGATGTTCTCTTTTCCATTGATGAAAAAGGAGGAGAGAATTTTTATTGACAGTGAGAGATTGTTCTAAAGAGGAGTTATGGTGTTTTCATCAATGACAAAGGGGGAGATTGTTGATTAAGTTTTCATTCATGCCAACGATGTCTGGTCATTGATGCAAACTATTGAGTCCTTGGTTCCCCTTTTGGACCCCCTTAGGGTTAGTGTTTAGTTTGTCGTTGTCTTTATAATTGTTGTGCCATTTAGATCATCAATCAATTAGTGCAATCAGATTCTTAATTATTATGCAGTGAAGAGGAATGAATTATACAAACTGAATAAATCAAATCTAACAGGAAACAGAAAAGTATTGCTTAGATAATTATAGTATTATCTTCATTACAGAATATGGTGTTACAATAGTGTTACATAAGGAGGAATTCGAATCTTTAGGGAGGAATTCAAATCTTTAGGGATGAATTCGAATCCACCAACTGACTCTAACTGTATCTTACTGCATGGCTAACTAAATATGTCTAAATCACTATCACATTCCAAGTGGTTAACTCCATATGTCTAATTCAGTCAATCTATCAGTTATAATCATTTAAACCAATCTAACTACAGTGGTAGGTGAGAAGTAGGTGAGAACTAGTGCCTTCCCACATGCAGCCATGCATAACTAGCACTAACTGAACTAGAGGAGAACTAACTGTATGTAACTGAAGAGTAACTAAGCTTAAATAGTTACCAACTTCCAAAAACTGAAGGAGGTTGGTACTGGGACTCCCAGTGGCTCCTAAAATGTAGGGATTGGCCTAGGAAGCTCCTAAACTGATGCATGCAAGTGCAGTCAGTCTCAGTTAGCCTCTATTGGTGTTACCCAGACTCTAGTGAATGGTACATGTGGCTTCATTAGGAGAAGTGGACCCAATGGTACTAGTGGCCCAATAATTAATAAAATACTCCTAATTTAGGTTAATATAATCTAATAGATAGTTTGCACAAGGGAGGATTATAAATCCTAACACCCCCCCTGAATCCTAACTTGGACAACTGTGGGCCATGGAAACAAGGCCAAAAGTTACCCATATACAATCTAAAATATAAAAAAGGTTTCTTAATAAACCAAGAAAATAGGAAAAAACCTCACGGGAACCCCTCCGCCCCCCGTCAAGATAAGCAGGAATCAGAAAAGATAAGTTAAAAACTTGCAAAATATTTTGCTGTAATTTGCAGCACTATGCAGCAACAAAGAAGTATTATGGTTCTTATGTGCAGTGGCATCCTGAATTTTTGCATGTGAACCTATGAATCCAAATATAATGATTATGTCTGGGGGAATCTTCCTCTTTGGAAGAAGAATAATATTCTCAACTAAATCAGAAATATAGACAATTGTTGGATGAAAATGGGACCCATGTAGAGCAACTGAAATCAACTGATAAGAGGGAAAAAGTACTTGAGAATTCAAACCATGTGAGGAAAACCCAAGAAACTGATATATTTCATCCTTGAAAAATGAACCATGTGAGGTAAAATCATCCCCAAGTGTTAGGAGCAAGTGTCCATGCTAATGTAGAATGTCTCCATCTTTACTAGTTCTGTGAGGAGATGAGCATGTGATCAAATATATAGGTAGAGAAGCCCTAGTACTATGGAGAGAGAATGATTGAGATCCATAGTATGATATATATTCAGAAATAACCAATGATTCACAAAATAAAATATCATCAAACTCATAAGAAAAAATTAAGATCAAATCCCCAGCAACAAGTTTGAAGAAGACTTGCACTACTTCATTTGTCACACCAAAATTGATGAGAGAAGATACAAGCATTACTGAAAGCTATTGAAATTGAAAATATGAACCAAATAATATTAGATCAGATCCAAATAAATACTATCTAAATAGGTTCATATCAGATCCAATATTGAGGAATGATATCAAATTCCCAGCAACAATTTTGAAGGAGACTTGTGGTACTTGATTTTTCACACCAAAATTGATTAGAGCAGCTTCAAGCATTACTGAAAGCTCTTAAAAACTAAAACCTAAAACAAATAATGTCATATCGGATCCAAATAATATCATATAATACTGAAATAGATTCATATCATATCCAAGAGTGTGCTCGACCGAGATGGTAGATGCACAATTTTTTCCTTCTTCAAAATTCTGAAAATTGGTGCTTGCAATCATGTAGGAATTTACTAGATTATCTAGATCAGTGAGAGTTAATGGATCACTCCTACAATATAATATTATTTCCAAAATATACATGTTATTACTTATATTCACACCATCAACATCATTAGAGATAGATAAATCAAATTGCTCTTCATTCTCTGAAACAATCACCGGTAAACTATGCACATAATTTAAAATAGAAGAATCACTGGAAATTTTTTGCAAAGAATGGAAAGAATTTTTTTGTTCAAAAACAGATATTTGAATGTCTTCTTATGGATCATCCATGTGAGGTGATGAGATATCAGATATATCATACACTTCTGGAGCAGTAGGAGAAGGAGTCATTCCAAGGAGACTTTATTCAATTCGAATTGACTGTGTGGAAAATTATGCTTCTTCTTCATCTTGAACAATTTTCGTTGTTGTAGGAGAGGGAATGAACTCATCATGACGGATTTTATCTAAGCCTCTCTGAATAGGTGGGATTTTAGAGTCATATCACATGTGACTTCTAGGTCATCCTGATAGAGGGAAAGTGATGAAGGATTCCATGGAGGCAACCATGTGGTTGGATGCTCTAGAATCTATCAAATAAGCCTTCGAGAGAGTGAGGCTTGCATGCAATATTGTTAATCCTTCATCATCAGAAATATCTACACATTGTGGAAGGGAAATATTGTTCTATACATAGATCTTTCAAATGGTTGAGGATCTTATTCATGCACGAGTCTTCTGGATGAAAACCCCTAATACAATAGGGACAATTTTTCTTTTCAAATATTTTCTTCTTCTTGGAGTCCGATGCTCCTTCAGATGTCTTCTGATTCTCTTTAGGCTTCGAATCAGCTACTTTAGGATCCTTCCCATTATATTTCCATTTAGCTTGTTCTTTGGTAGAGTCTTCCACTAGTAGGGCTTGATAATTGGAAGTCTTGATGACTCCTATATGGATCAACTTCTCTTGCTCCTATAGTAAGGACTCGACAAAGGAATCAAGTGAGGGAATCTTCCAATTGGGAATGGAAGCCCTTCCAAAATGGAAGATTGAGACAAATACAGAATAATTAGAGCCTAGTTTGTTGAGTATGGATAGCACATGCTTCTCATCCTTTCTTTCTATTCTGCATTGTCTGCATTGAAGTGTAATGAACTTGAATTTAGTAAAGAATTGTTGGATGGTCTTGAAACTACTGGGATGTAAGGGTATCAACTCGTTCTCCAGAATGTGTCCCTGAAGCTCATCTTTCTTTCCAAAAAAGACTTCAAGCTTCTCCCAAGATTCCATGGGTTTCCTCAAACCTTCAAGGTGAAAGAGGAGATATCTGGATATGTGAGTACATAGATAACTGAAAGCTTCATCTAAGCGGTTCAGAAACTTGTTTTTTTCAATTGGATGATGGGGCTCGACCTCCCTTCCAAGTATTATCCTGAAGTAGACCTTGTTGCACAAGGACAACTACATATCTTCCATCCAATAAACATAATTGAAGGGTGGTAGGATACACGGTGTGGGAGGTTGAGAATCCATAATTCTCCTGCTGGAAAAGACAATATCTTCACACAATCTACGTAGCACCTCTAGAAATTTCATTGCAAAACCAAAATCATTCGAACTATGTTAGAATCAAGAATTCCCTCTCGACATGAACACTTCATCAGGGTCCGTCGTACCCGTACCTCCACTCTAAATAAATTTAGAGGAAGCAAGGCACTCTTTGCGGGTCTTCTATGGAAATTCAACTACTTCTAGTGTTCAATGGAGAGTAGACAAACTTGAAGCTTGCTTGAGATGGATCTGACACCATGTTAGAATTGTTGTGACATTTATATAATCAAGCAATGAGTGCATTCATATTCTTAATTATTATGCAGTGAAGAGGAATGAATTTTACAAACTGAACAAATCAAATCTCACAGGAAACAGACAAGTATTTCTCATAGAATTACAGTATTATCTTCATTACAGAATCTGGTGTTACAATACTATTACATAAGGAGGAATTAAAATCCACCAACTGAATCTAACTGTATATGACTGCATGGCTAACTAAATATGTCTAAATCACTATCGAATTCCAAGTGTTTAACTCCAAATGTCTAATTTATCCAATCAATTAGTTATAATCACTTGAACCAGTCTAACTATATTGGTAGGTGAGAAATAGCTCCTTCCCACATGACGCCATGCATAACTAGCGCTAAATAAAATGGAGGAGAACTAACTGTATGTAACTGAAGAATAAATAAGCTTAACTAGTTACCAACTTCCAACAACTGAAGGAGGTTGGTTTCGAGACTCCTAGTGGATCCTAAAATGTAGGGTTTGTCTTAGGAGGCACCTAGACTGATGCATGAAAGTGTAGTCATTCTCATCCTCTATCAGTGTTCCCCACACTCTAGTGACTGGTACATGTGGCCCCATTAGGCCAAGTAGACATAATGGTACTAGTGGAACGAATAATTAATAAAAGACTCCTAAGTAATGCTAAATATAATAGACAGTTTGGACAAGGGAGGATTATAAATCCTAATAGTTGTCTATGTCCAAGGATCCCTTTTGACCTTGTCTAAGCCAAAGATTGAACGCCTTGGAGGCCTTGGAGGCCTTGTAACAATGGAAAAATCCTTGGTTAACCATTGACTTGGTTAAGTGCCCCTGAGTTGTATCTTGGTCCCGTTTGAGTCCATTGTCGAGTTCCTTGATCTTGGCTGATCTTTGGTTACTGGTATTTGTGTTGCTTGTTATGATTGTACTTGTTTTGTTCTGTTGAGTGGTCGTTGGATGGATGATGTGGCTTATGTGTGTAATTCCCTTGATGTGTTGATGTTGGATCGCATTGCTTGCATTGGATGCTCTTGAGGTTGTTGAGTTTTTGTGGGGTCCTTGAGTCCACAAGCTTAGATATTGATCCTCTTTCATGTGGAGACTTGGGTCTTGGAACCCACACTTATGGTGGTATATTGAAACCCATTCTTATGGGGTCCTTGGTGTCCTTGGAAGTTTGTGCCTTGAACCCACACATATGGTGGTTTGCTAGCCATTGGACGCTATATGGTCATTGTCATGTTGTAGCCTTGTTATCATGCATATGACACCCATAAGGTGTTTTAAAGTAGTGGTGAAGTCTGTGTACCCCTATTTTGGGGTTTTGGTACTCTTATTGTGATGAATATATATAGTGGAACCATTGGAAATGTTTTAATGATATGGAGACCTTGAATATGATTATGATATTCCTGAAAAAGTCTTTGTATCCACTTGATTGGTGATGTTGGGGTCCTTGATAGCCTTGATATGATGAGTATATGGTGCATCCATCCTCCTTGTTGATGTGAATTCTATGGATGTGAAGACCATCGAATTCCTCATTCCTTTGATGATGTCCACTGAATCCTTTGACCTTGGAACTTATGCATAAGGTAACATGGCCTCCGGTACCTTTATGTGTGGAATATTTGAGGGTCTTAAACAAATTGAAGAAGTTAAGGGTATTAGAACAATAATTTTCAAGCTAACCCATCATAGGGAGATATTCCTAATCAATCCATTTCCATTGATATGTCAAGCATCTTTTAACTCCTCATCAATCCATTTTTTAAGTTGGAGTACCCCACCTTTTTGTGTCAGCCGACCAAACAAAACAGAATTTAATTATTTGTAATTTTGAATTGCATGTAGGCTCAGTTTGAGGTACTAACTTTCCTCTATGACCTATATAAATAGAATATCAAACATTTCATTTTTTCATCAGTCAAGTTTCTCTTTGTTATTTCACAAGTCTTGGAGAAAAGTGTGAAACTTTGTGGAGGAGAAAGTTTTGGGAATCTTCACTAAAATTGGCATAACTTTCTCATATGGAATCATAATTACAAAATTCTTGGCTCATTCGAAATCTTGTTACGAGGGCTATGTGATGAAATAATATAGATTTTCTTTTGGTTTTTCTATTCCTTCGTCATATTGTGATCTTCAAAAAGGTATGGCTCATGCTTCTAGGTTTCTCTTGTGATGACACATGTCTCTCATGGATAGAGTTTATCTTTGATCTTAGCATGTGAGCTTATATATTGGTATATATATTCAAATTCATTGAATATGTTATGGAGTATATGGTGATGGTTATCTTGGAATATATCTTGATGTGATCTTGATATAGATCTTGATGATTATCTTGGATATTGTTGGCATAGATTTTGGTGTTTATCTTGACTGTTGTATAGTGTAGTATTGAATGAGAAGTTGACATGTAAGTAATATATTTTGTGAGTGATTTCTTTGATCAACCTAAGTGTTTTATTTTAAAACTAGTTTGACAAGTGTTGATCATTGCATCTTTTACCTAAGTGGAGCTGGACTGTTATTGATTTTTAATGACAACCTTTGACAGTATTGTAACTGACTATTTGTTTGATATTTGTTTGATTTGTTGACTTGATTTGAGTGGAGTGAAAAATATTTTTGTGTCTAAGAGTTTAAGATATTTACTAAGTTTGATATAGTTGGTTAAGTATTATCTTCTTGGATGAGGTTAGTTGGCTGAGGTATATCATGTCTAGCTATCAATTATTCATTGACTCTTATTGTTGATCTTAGTTTTGTCACCATTTTCGGCTGGTAAATTACACTTTTTGACATCCATTTTGTCATATTTTTGACAAATTTCTGCCATACAGCTTGTCATTCAACATCAGCTATGAATATATTTGGATTTATGCAAATTCTGGTTTATTATTATTATTTCAGGATTTTATTGATTAAATTTGATATTATTTAGGAGCACGTTTGATATATGTATGAATTTGTTTGCAGGTTATTATATTTTGAATGAGCCAACAACTAGACATGCATCATGCTAGATATGCGCAGAGCACATCCAACTTACCATCTTGCTCGTCGATCAAACAACGCAATGTTTGTTCATAGATTCCCAAGCGTTAAAGCATTGAACGGTTTGCAACTATTCTGTTGTCCACACATCTAGGTGTTTGAATGAACATTGTTATAGAAATATATCCATGTTTTCTCCTCTATTCGACACCACGATATCAGTCCACATCATAGGAAATACTCATGCTACAGCACATGCAAGGGAGAACTGCCGCGCGAGGAAGAAGGAGGATGATTTTGCGTTGGCTTATGGACGTTTGTTTGTAATAATGGTTGACTGTTTTAAGGAGCGGTCGACCACTAAAAGGGTCAACCCACTCATTCCTGTAAACACTATATATTTTTTCCTCCAAACGAGAGCGTAGTTATCTCGTTTTACATTCTTTCAGTCGATTTCAAAGAAAGACGTTGTAATACTGTTTCGAATTTTAATATAAGTTACATCCTTGCTGTGTTTATGATTGTGTTTGTGTAAGCATTTAGGAAGTGTCACCTTGGTCGCTGAGAGGGCCCCTCATCAACCAGTGGTTTTCATTATTATGTGTATTTTTGTTATCCTTTTATTTGCAATTAGTATAGTTTCATTTCCAGTTTGTCTATGCAATTGAATTATTGTAATCGTGTATTTCATTATTTCTTGTAGCGTATGCTATTATAATGTTGTGTTGATAATATAGTTTTATTTAATATATTAAAAGTGAATGGTTGCACACTTAGTTTGCTCTCAATTTCATTTCCAGTCTTTCCATCTTACTGTTCAGTCTTATGTTCACAAGCACATAGAGTAGATTGCTTTGATATCTTAGGATCAAGTTACAATAGGTTCAGTTTTATTTATTTTCATTTTGTCATAAATTCATTTAGTTATATTTTAGTGTGTTTTGTTAGAATATAATCCGTCAGGATTATTGTAAATAAATAATTAAATAGGAATTTGAATAGTTGCCTAGGAAGGTGAAAAGGCTGGTTCTCAACCGCCTCATTGTAATCTATAAATTAATGTTTTAGTCGTGAATAGAACATTGAATCGGGAGTTATTGCCAACAAGTGGTATCAGAGCCAAGCTCCATAACTCCTGCTTGCCAGTCTGCCTGCCATTCTCCGGCTTCCTCTGCCGGTTCAGCTCTGGCATATGCCCTCTGCGTCTTCTTGCCAGGAGACTTTTCAAAAATTTCTGCCCACAGTCTAGAATGTGCTAGTCTGGCATATTCTTTGCGTGCATGCGTTATTGAGATGTTTTACCAGTCCATTGTCATAAACCCTAAGAGACTGCGATCTACGCTAGTCCATATTGTTGGAGAATGTGCTGAAGTTTGAGACTGTGTTTAACTGATATCTCACCACTGCGTTGAGAGACTGCATATTGATGCATTGAGAGACTGCATAAACCCTAATCCTTTTTTTTACCCAATAAAGTGACTGCCATCGTGAAGGGTGTGCCTCCCGTGTGAAAGCTTAATATATTACCAGCTTGTAGGTTGTGTAACTGTGTAACTGTATGGTTTTCAACCTGCGTGGAGTTATTACCAGCGTGGAGATTGCGTTGTGTAACTATGTATATCTCCTCCACCTCGTAGAACAGAAAATGAATATCTTATATACTGCATTGAAGGCATGTTGAAGGCTGCATTGGAGGACATTCTCGCTCTCTCTGTCTTTGGAAATCCTTCGTGGTTACCGTTTTTTTTATGTGCGCAACAAAATAAATCCAGTACTAAATACCTATCAGTACCTGCGTGAAAACTGAAGTATTGAAGACCGATATATTGCTGCCTGCGAGAGATGTGAAGGCTGTGCGCTGTGTGAAGAGATTGTGAAGTGGGAGACTGCCTGCGTGAAGCTTGAAGAGCCCGAGCTGTAATGCTGTGGAGAAGAAACAATGCGTTGAAGCCTGAATGGTGAAGGTCATGAATGGTGAAAGCTGCGTGCACAATTAGAGACTGCGAATCATTTTAATATATTGTGATTTTTGATATATTGTGATATATTGTGATATGTTTTTGTGGGGAATGCACAAACCCTAGATTGTTTTTGTAGACTGCGCACTATTGTATCACTATTGGAGACTTCCTATTTATCAAAGCGACTTGCTGTTGATAAATGAGGTAGGATTGGTGTGACTGCGTTGAGCGTGGAGTCTGTCTAGTGGTGGCTGCGTTGAAGAGAGTCTGGTGACTATTTTGAAGGCTGCTTTCTACTTGAAGGCTGCCTTGGTTTTATTTTATTGACTGATATAAAAAATTGAAGACAGACTAATATATGCTGACTGATATATATGCTAAGTATATATACTGCTTGGAAACTTTTATATGTTGCTGGTGCTTTGAGCTTTGTAAACCTAGACTGCTGAAAACCTATTGAAGGCTGAGTTGTAGGCTGCTGAAGGCTGAGTTGTAGGCTGCTGAAGGCTGTGTTTTATGCTGAAGAATATCATCTATTTCTAGAGACTCATATGTGAAAATGCTGAATGCTGTATAACTGACAGTGTTATATTTTGTATCTACTGATATATTTACTATAAACTTGCATTGTATTCACCTTGGCAGAGACTGTAGACCTGCAAGGTTATTAATTTTTGGTTTCTGATAGTTGTAATAATGCAATCTATAGCATCTATAGTCAGTGCCACTCTCACCGGAAAAGACACCTATTCAGAATGGTGGAGGAAGATCAAATCTGCCTTCATGTA
>LPNX010351903.1:69680-81422 GCA_001517045.1 Pseudotsuga menziesii | reverse complement strand
TGGACACTCCCAAGGAGGCTTGGGACAAGCTTTCTTCCTTATTTGATAAGCATGATGAGATGAGGATCCATCAGCTAGAAAATGATCTGATTACTCTCAATTTATCTAATTTCGAATCTCTACATGAATTATTCTCAAATTTCAAGAACCTGATATATCAGTTGAAGCAATGCAAAGTGAAGAAGGATGAAGATTACCTCATCCTTTCCATTCTCACAAAGCTCAATGCAGACTACTCAGTCTTTGTATCCACCTTCCAAACATTAAGGCTCACTACTCCAAATTGGAAGATGCCCACTCTTAATGCCTTCATCCAATCTCTTATTTCTGAGAATGATAAATTGATCCAAATGGGGATCATCTGATCTCCCAAAGATCTAGCTCTAGTTGCAAGAGGAGATAAGGTAGCGAATGACAAAGGAAAGCAAAGAGATGAGTCCCTTGTGAAGAAAGAGTAGTCAAAAGAACCTTCAAGTTTTAAGAGAAGCAAGAAGAATGGCAAAGGCAAGGTCCTCTGCTCTTACTGTGGAAGGGGATTCCATTTCGAAAGCTCCTGTATTGGAAGACAACTTGATGAAATGGCCCTTCTCTTGAAAAAGCACAACATTTCTGTACCTGCTAGCGCAACGAAGGAAGAATCTGAAGAAGAAGAAGAAGAATACCAAAGGAAAGGACATGCACTGAAGGCTTGCTACACATTAGCACCTGTATTCCTCATTGATTCTGGAGCTTCCAACCATATGGCTGCATCCATAGAATCATTCTCTTCTTATCAGTCCTTTGATGGTCCTAGTATTCAGATGGGCAATAACAGTGTAGTCAAAACAAAAGGGAAGGGATTTATCCAACTTGAACATGGAAGGTTCAAATATGTGCTATTTGTTCCCTCCCTAGCTTCAAACCTTTTATCTGTCTATCAGATGACCCATACTGGATCTCCAAAGCAAGTGATCTTTGGTCCTAATTTAGTGGAGATCATAGATATCTCTACTGGGAGAATCATAGCAAAGGGTATTGCAAATCATGCTTCAAAAGCATATGAGTTCTCACATTTCATGGCTCCTTCAGAACCAGTGCACTCTCAGCAGCCACCTGCAAGGAAAGGTAAAATCATTGCATCTACTTCTTTTCTAGCTTCTACTAGTATTGCAGATCCATCTATATCAGTTTATGACATTGAGATTCAGGGTGACTCAGATCTAGATTCAGTCCCTACTTCCAAACTGGAAGCTAGGAAGATGACTGGAAACTCACCTGACACTCAGAAAGGAAAGAATCTTGTGCTATGTCATAGTATTTCACCTCCTTCAGAGAGATGCAATAGACTTCCTGTAAGATGCAATGTGGCAAGGGCTCAGTCTTACTACATTCAAAATAATGGATATGATCATACACCTCTTCATTCAGCAAGAGACAAAGATTACATTCCTCCTTCCTCTCATCATCATTTTTTGAGAAGAAAGAGAAGTCTACATGCCAGGCCCCAGAATACCCGTGCACAGCACACCATGCATGGTACTTCACTACCTCACAGAGATGAAGATTGCAGCAACATATTTTCAATTTTTTCAAACTTGAGACCTTATTCTACCTGCTTAGATAGAGGAAAGGCTTTTTTCCCATGTGGTTTTTTCCCCGACTCCTTGTATTAAGCAGTTACTTTATTTTACTTGATGTAATGGGTGACCTATGGTCTTAGTTACCAGGGCCCATAGTTTGTCCAAGTTAGCATTCAGGGGGGGTGTTAGGATTATTAATCCTCCCTTGTCCAAATTTGGTCATATTTCTAAATTGGGAGTCATGTATAAATTGGGAGTCATGTCTAAATCAGGAGTCCATCCAGTCTATTTATAGTCATTAACACCATTGGGTCCACTTGACTTAATTGGGGCACATGTTTCAGTTACTAAAGTGTGGGGAACACTAATTGAGGCTCATTGCCAGTTATTGCACTTGATTGCATAAGTTTAGGAGCCTCCTAGATCAATCCCTACAATTTAGGAAGCCACTGGGAGTGCCAAAACCAACCAAGGTCAGTTCACTTCAGTTAATGACTAGTCAAGCTAAGTTAGGAGTCAGTTACATTCAGTTCAAGTCCTCTACATTCAGTTAGTGCTAGGTTTACTTGACTGCACACATGTGGGGCGCATTTCTCACCTACCACAGTCAGTTAACCTTAGTCAACACTGAATGTAACACTTTAGTTGTGTTTTAGAGCTCCGATGAACTCCGGTTATGGTTTAGACAAGGTCAGTTAACCACTGAGTCCTCCGATAGTGATTTAGACAAGGTCTTAGTTACCTACAGTCAAGTAGAGTCTAATCAATTTGAACTTCCTCATGTGAATTCGAATTGCTTGTGGCTATTAAAGCCATTTTACTTCTTTGTAATTATCATCGGATTACTTTTTTGATTAATGAAAGCATTCATAGCTTCAAGCCTTTTGCACTGTTTCATTCTTCAATTGCTGAGTAAATTGTGAGATCTTCTTTGTGAGTTGTGTATTTGTCTACAAATCTATATGCTCAAATTTACAAATACATCATAGAGTTAAAGAAGATCAAGCAATACCCAAATGAGACTATTTGAGATTTTGATCAGCGATTCAAGACACTGATGGAAAAAGTCAGTTTTGGAATGAGTGATGTACAACACAAGGAATGGTTCATAATGGCATTAATACTACATATCAGGCTACCTTTCATGCAGCAAAATATTACGACATGGAGTGAGGCTCTGGAGATTGTGATGAAGTTGGAAGCTTCACTTGTTGGTGAGACTAGAGTTGGTATGAATAAGATTCAATCCCAATTGGTGAAATTGACGATATAGTTGTAATATATCAAGAAAGGAAGAGAGCATCATGATGAAATATGGTGTACTCGATGTCATGCAAAAGGACATCATAAGGATCAATGCCCAGATTTTCAAAATTACTTGCTAGCAAGAGCTCCGAACCCGTTGAGTCATGGCGGCATGCCATGGTGCCGCATCTACCAAGTTCATGGAAATTGACATGAAGATTGTGTCTTTATGCAGAAGATGGTCATGAAACCGATGAATTTGTATTGCACATTTTTTCAATCTGTTGGGCATGAAGATAAGGACTGTCGAGCATATGATTTGTTGTAGGAAAGGAAAAAGGATGCAATGTACTATGTGAAGGGAGAATACCATCAAATGGTACAGACAAAACAGTAACCACAGCAGTAGCCGCAGGTGGCACAGCCACAGCTGTAGCCATAGTTTGAACCAGAACCAAAACCACAGTTTGTGTCGCAAATGTAGTTTGCTCCACCATCGCCATAGTACAACTAGATGTGTTCTGCTCTGCAATAGATACAGTATACTCAGTAACCATACACTCAACCTCAGTATGTGCAACTATAGTCGAATCCCCCGCAGCAGCAGCAGCTTAACTAACCGCAGTATCAACATCAAGGAGGATTCCATGGAGGATTCTGAGGAGGGAAAGATGGAGGTTTTGGTTGAGGAGGAGGACGTAGTCATAGAACTATGCAATGTTATAATTGTGGAGTAGTGGGACATTATCAGAGAGATTACCTAAAATTACAAGAACAATGTACTTATTGTATCGCTGCAGATCACACTCTTGAGATTTATTCGCAATTGATCATGAAATGGTAAGCAAGGAACATTCCGCAGTTGCAGAACTAGACCCAGAACCAGAACCAGAATCTGATTCTGAATTAGAATGAAAATCAGAATGTGAACCATCCAGTAAATCTACCACTGAACCAAAACAAGGGACCAACAGTTGTGAAGATCTCAACAAAACCCGGAGTTCAGTCTGTTGATGTTGTTGTCATTACTCGTGGTGGTGCGATGATAGGAGATGATGGCCTAATTCCATAAGTTCAATTGGTTGGAAAGAAGAAGGTGAAATTTGATGTCGACATTTATAGGGACACATTCTTTGAAGCACGTGATACGATAAGAAGAGATCTGGGTAAGTTGCTTATTTATGAGATTCCACCCATTTTTTATTCCACTTTGGTAGCAGGACCATCGTGGCAGCATGGTACCTTGAAAAACTTCTTTGAAATTTGTCTATCACTAGAAAAATACCCTAATGCCCTTGCCAAGATTGTGATTCTGCTGCATTGATAAGAGAAAGGGAAGAGGGAATCTTCTGTGAACTCCCTACATAAGAAGAAAATGGGGAAAGAGATGAGAATGAATATTGAGATTAGGGATTATGAGATAGATTCAGTCATTCTAGATCTAGGCTTGGATGTCAACATTGTGACAAGGCAGGCATGGAAGAAGATGGGGATTACATAGCTAGTTTGGTCCCCTATGTAGTTGCGACTGGCCAACCAGGCCCGAGTGACACCAATTGGGTGTGTTCCTCATCTAGCAGTGGAAGTTGAAGGAATGAAGACTTACACAGACTTCGATGTGATTGAGGTTATTGATGGTGGAAGTTAATATCCTGAACTGTTGGGGATTAGATGGGCCAATGAAATTTTGGTGGTGATTAATTTTAAGAAGCGCATAATGACCTTCGAGAACCATGACATCGGATTCATAGCTCTGATGGATCCAAATGAAGGAAGAAGGTATGGTGAACCAATTAAGGAAGAATTTGTAGGAGGATGAGATCATGCGTACAACATCTCATATGATTATATCCAACCTACTCTTGACAGAGAGTTGGCATGGTGAAGCTCTAAATTTGCATCTTTGGATTTTGATGACGCCTTGGAGAACTGGCAGAATTGGATGCATGAGGTATCAATTCGGAAGTGTGGTTTAAGCACTCAATCGTTATCCCAAGTCGCAACAGATATTGTTGAGTTTCCAACTTATGAGGGACTTTCTGAGTTACCTGAATTTCTTGTTGAATTTGAAGATAAAGTAACAAAACCACAGAGGTTGTTGGAATTTAATGAAGCATTGAAGGATACTCCAACATAGTGGTTGGCGACCCATAAGAAGTCAATAAATGGGTAGTTGCAGTGTCACAAGTTGATGACAGTTCATTTTGGAGAAGAAGAAGAATACAAGGCTAAGAGGTATGATGGTGGGAATGATCCCAATGGTCATATGATTGCATGTCAAACCATGTGGGTGTCACGACTAAAGGATAAGTGGGTACATGATTTTGCACATGCGTTGGATGAAATGCCACAACAATGGTATGTATCAACTGATCTGCATAGAGAGATCATGATATGGGAAGAGTTGTCGCTCTGTTTCAGTCACACTTTCAGCTTTGTGGATGCTGACCCATTCATTCATAGTGCGTTACAGCATATCCGAGATGTTGTTCTCAAGGTTGTTCCAGTCGCATATCCGATGGACTTGAATGCAGCACCAATGATGCAATAAATGATGGACTGTCAAAATGTAAGAGGAAGGCCAAATGATGGTGATGATCCAAGGAGCATCAACATTCCAGAGATAGAAGGAAGTCAGGATAACGCAGGGCCTAAGATACTGATAGACAAATTCAATCAGCCATTAAAGATTCAGAAAGTCAACCTTGGGAAAGAAGAGAAACCAAAGTTTGCGAATATTGGAGACTACTGGGATGAAGAAACGATGGAAAAGATCACTGATATGTTGCACAAGTTTCAGTATCTATTTTCGACAAAGTTTTTTGAAATGAAAAGGATATTAAGATATTTGGGAGAGATGAAGATCCCTCTAAATCCATATGTGAAGCCAGTGCGACAACATCCGTATCGTCTGAATCCATGATACAAGGAAAGAGTAAAGGTTGATCTCGATAGGATGTTGGACGCAAGAATCATAGAACCAGTTGATGAACCAGAATGGATTAGTACTATGGTGGTGTAGGATAAGAAGACAAGTGAGGTTTGGATTTGTGTTGACCTCAGAAAATTGAATGATGCATGCCTGCATGATCCATTTTTGACACCATTTACTGATGATATACTAGAAGGAGTGGGCAGTCATGAAATCTATTCATTTACAGATGAATTTTCTAGGTATCATCAATTCAAGATTACAAAAGAGGATCGACATAATACAACATTTGTGACTGAATGGGTATGTTATCAGTACACAGTGATGCCATTTGGAATGAATAACGCACCTGAGATATTCTCCAGGATCGTAATTGTTGCATTCAAGTATTTTATTCAGAATTTTTTGGCATCTTACATGGATGACTGGATGGTTTATGGACTGATAAAATATCATCTTCCAAATCTGTGACTAATGTTGGAGAGATGTGGACAACATCATATTGCTCTAAATTTGAATAAGTACATATTTTGTGCACCTTTCGGGATGTTTCTAGGACACATTGTCTGTACGGAAGGGCTGCTAGTCGATCTAGCCAAGTTTACGTTGATATTGAAATTTCTAGCACCTATGAATGTGAAGCAACTTAGAGCGATGTTAGGCCATACAGGATATTATAGCAAGTTCATCAAAGGGTATTCCATGATCACAAAACCTATGGAGAAGTTGTTGAAGAAGGATGTATTGTTCGCATGGAGTTAGGAGTGTCAAGGAAGCTTCGATGCCTTGAAAATGAATATGGCTACAACACCAATATTGTTTTTTCTAGATTGGATGATGGAGTTCCATGTTCAGGTCAATGCATCATCAACCGCAGTGGGAGTGGTGCTAGTGAAACATGGCAAAGGAGATATCGATCACCCAATTTCTTTTTCCAGTTGGAAAGTTCTTTCTACATAAAATAATTATACTATGACAGAGAGAGAAGGATTTCCAATGGTCTATGCATTGTAGAAGTTTAGGCACTATCTATTGGGAGGTCATTTCAAGATGTTCATGGATCACTCTGTGTTGAAATACCCAACGAATAAGCATGTGTTGGGGGGAAAGATATTTCGTTGGCTACTTCTCTTCCAACAGTTTGATTTTGAGATAATTGTGAATCTAGGTCTCTTGAATGCGGGACCTGATCATTTGTTGTGAATCGAGACAGGTGAAGAACCAACGAACATTGAATATGGGTTACCTAATGCACAACTATTCAGAGTTGGAATGGTTGACGAATACTATGAGAAAATAGTTCATTTTTTGGCGACAGGAACAACACTAGAAGGGCTCACTACAAATTAGAAGAATCATTTGGTAGTCCATGCCGTAGATTTCCAGTTGATTACTAGGGAACTCTATAAGATGGGACCGTATGAGATCTTATGGTGATGCATCCTATCACATGAAAAAGAGAAATTATTCGTGGAAGCACATGCAGAAGTTGTAGGTGGACACTAAGGAGGTCGAGCTACTTCCAGGAAGGTACTCTGCTGGGGGCTTTGGTGGGAAACTCTCAATGGGGATGCAACAGACTATGCACGGACTTGTGATGTATGCCAAAGGACTAGAAATCTCTCACGAAGGGAAGAGATGTCATTTGTACCTCAGGTGACACTGCAACCATTCAATAAATGGGCAGTGGACTTTGTGGAACCAATCAACCCTCCTAGAAAGAGAACCAACATGCGGTATATCATTACGGAGACAGATTATATAATGAGATGGGAGGAGGTAGCACCAGTTGTATATTGCACCACTACGACAGAATCAAGGTTCATGTTTGAGAAAGTTATTGCTTGGTTTGGTTGTCTAAATATATTAATGAGTGATTAGGGAAGTCACTTCATCAATCGCACCATTAGTGCGCTGAAAGAGCAGCTTTAGATACAACATAAGAAGAGTACCCCTTATCATATGCAAGAAAATGGGACAGTAGAAGCATTCAATAAGGTGTTGGAGCATCCACTCACAAAGGTGTGCAATGCAAACAATGATGACTGGGATTTGAATATTCCAGCAGTACTATGGGAATATTGTACCACTTGCAAAAGGTTGACAAGGAAAGCACCGTTCAAGTTGGTGTATGGGAAGGAGGCCAGCATTCCAATGGAGTACACTATTCTAACTTTGCGCATTGCAGCAGCAACATGAATGGATGACGAAGGAGCATTAAAAGAATTCCTAGCTCAGTTGATGCAACTAGAGGAAGACCACTTTGTCACGGGATTTGATCAATGCATGGAGAAGAACCGAGAGAAATCTTGGCATGACTGATACATCAAGAAAAAACACTTTCAACAAGGAGACTTGGTGCTTCTATATGATAGTAATTTCACCAAACATCTAGGTAAGTTGTTGATGCATTGGTTGGGTCTGTATGTTATCAATTTCATTATTGTGAGAGGTGCAGTACAACTACAACATTTAGATGGTGCGATTCTTACTAATTTGGTGAATGGAAGTCGACTGAATCCCTACAGGACAGTCCCGGTGCTACGTGATGCTTCAGGGATTGTGCATGAAAAAAAATCTTTGTTTTTGCATGAAATGGTAATTAGGAGGACGGCACTCCAAGAGCAAGTGGTAGCGCAAGTAGAGGTGTCAAGGTCGTAGTTAGGAAATCATGCAGGGACATGATAGGGTCAAATTGACAGTAAATGAAGTAGTTAGACCAGTTATCTGACGATGCTCTTTGTAATGTTCCAAATTTTGCATTGGTTCACATTGTCCAAATCACATTTTCCATGTTCATGAAAGTTATCAAAGGGATGCTAAAAGTCAAATAATTGCCAAGGAGGAAAATCACAAGTTTCTTAGGTTGGGGGTGGAAGATTTGATATTTGGAATAAGGGGGATAATAAATGATGTTTAAAAATTAGAAGAGGATAAATATTTAATAATGTATCTTATTAAGTAAATACAATAGAAAAATTAAATGGCTATGGAGAATGGAGACACATGGAGACTATGGGGCCCACACTAGCCAAAATTCCTATGTTAAATGGTATATTTCTCTTACAAATTCGAATATATGGGAAGACTAATGTTTTTGGATGGATTATAAGGTTAATATACTTATACATATACTTCATCGGTCAAATTTGGGATGTATTGTAACTTACATGGGAGAGGGAGAGCCAAATGGGAGGGATATCCCCTTACATTTATAACATCTATGACACCAATGATGGAGATTCTATGAAAGTTATGACACAATTCAGATATGAAGGCTGACATATCGACATATTGACATGTCAAGACTGAATAGAGCATCTTATAGTTCAAATTTGGGAGTTGGAGAAGGCTAAGAGGCTCCTACTGAAATTTGGGGGAAGAGGGAAGGTGAAGAGAGAGGCCACATGGCATAGCATGAGAAGCCACACCAATTCGAATTGGATTTGGTTTATGGATGGATTTGGAACCTTAGGAGACCAATAATTTTTATAAAATATAGGTATCAACCATGAAAAGAATCTTTTTCTCATCTGTGAATTCTGAGAGCTAGTGGATGACTAGTTTTCTTGCTTTAGCCAATTGCGAGGGTGAAAGATTCCCATCCTAGTTGGTGTTTGGAAAATCCAATCAGGTATTTCATGGATCTTTAATTGATTCTTATTTTCATGTGTAATATATAGGAAATCATGTGGATTCTTCTATTGCAGCACTCTCTCTCAACTATTTCCAGTTTTCACACCATATTCATGCCAATGGAGGGATTGCGCTTTGGGTGAGATATTGATCTCTTTTGGGAAGATTATAATGCCAATTATATTATGTTATGATGTATATTCTCTATATTTCATGTTCCAAAGACTCTCAGGTCGAAATACCCAAAAGAATTCATGTAAAAATGTTGAACAATGAAGAAATAGTGTCATTTCCCCGCTATCTTGTTGTGAACCATTGTAATGCTGATGATTTCGAATCGGGAGAGCCTTTAATTGTCCGTTTCTGATTGTAATCAGTTCAATATTATATTTTATTAATTGTCAGAAAGTTTCAAGTCGAAATTACCAAGATTTGTATGTCAAAATTACTTTTAATGAGAGAACAATGACCATTTCCACTCCATTTTGATATATGTCATGGTAATGCTTATTATTTCGAATGGAGGAATGTATCTCTGATAAATTTATGTTGGATGGACTGTAATAAATGTTTATTTCAAGTCTCATGTTCAGTAATGTCGCAGCTGCAACGTTTTCCCAAATTTCAAAAAAAATTAAAATTTGGACCCTCCTTGTTGATTTTGTTGAGGACCGTTTTGTTTCCAATCTGCTACACGTTTGGATTGTTTGACGGAAGCTGTTTTCTTGCTTTTCAGGAAATTTTTTCTTTCTGCAAATGCTTTGGAGTGTGGAACTTAGCAAGTTTCATGTTGTTTTATCGTTGTCGAAGTTTGGTCGAGGTTTGAAATGGAATTTTAGTTTCCGCTATTTCGGAGGACAAATAGAGATTGGACCGATGATTAGTTGTTTCTTTCGCCGATCACGCGGTTTTAGTGTTTCAATTTTTTGCTTTGCGATGTTTTTCCGGAATGTTTTGACTCTGATCAGAGGCTGTGGGCTGATTGCGTTCCGTCATTGTGGCTCTAGAGTAGACTAACCGTCTGCCACACCACTTTTCCTTTCGCTAATGTTTTGTTATATTTTTCTCCGATGTTGACTAGTCTGCAGAATTTTTGGACCATATAACTTCCACCGTTGTGGCTATGTAGCGTACTAACTGTTCGATGCTGTAGTATATCTGAACTCCAACATTTAGAGTCCCTCTTCTAATGTTTTATCCTACCGATGTTTGGTTTTTCTCCAAAACCCTTAGAACATTAATCACCCGCTGTAGTGGTGGTTTAGTGAGCTAAACGTCCGATGTTTGGTGTTCCATTTCGCCGCTGAGGGTTTATCTGTATGTTGCTTAGTTTTCTTGCCATGGGAGGCCGAGAATTCTCTGTTTTGACCAAGTTAAGGTTTCCACGTTGAAAACACAGTCCTGGGTTTTACTTTTAATACTCATTTTATTGGTATTATGGTTTATGTTTTATTGAAAGAAGTCTGGATAAATGATGAGTTTTCGTTTGATCGCAGACAGACATAGGAAATTTTCTCAGATCCATCTGAGGATTACTGCTGTGAAGAAGATGTAGCTGGAGGACAAAGCATGCTAAAGCATAAATAAGCAGAGTTGTTGCTCAAGGAAAAGAAGATAATGAAGGTGTGAGACCAACAAGATCTTGAAAGGACCAAGGAGTTATAGAGCATAATCATTAAAGAGCAAAGGCTCAGGCTTGGGCAGTTCGTCAATTACCAATCCGGTCTCGTTTTCATAAAAGTATTTATCTGAAATGTAACGTTTGAATCATGAGCATTCACAAAATGACAAAACTATGAGATTAAAATGGTTGGGGGGGAACTCAAAGGTTTTGGATGGTTTTTGTATAAATATAGGAAAGTTAGAGGGAAGAAGCGATTTTTCCCAGTGACACTTGTGAAAAACTTGTTGTAAGAGGAACTATTTCATTTTGCAATAATAAAATTACAATTTTGCCTGTTGGAGAAAGTGCTACGTGGAATGTTCAAATGTGGTGAAATGAACAATGTTGAAGGGGAACTATTTCATTTTTAGCTGTGTTTCATTAGTTTTGAGATCATTCTAACTTTCTGAACCTATGTTCTTGTATGAATGTACTCTGGTTTATTTTATGATAAATTCCACTATGAGTAATGAATGTTTTAACAAACGACGAGCTATCTTTTTGTGCATATCTCTATTCATGTTTATGTGTTTTGATTCTAAGAACAACTATCTTTGATTTATCTTAACATATAAGCAGTAATAAATTACTCATTAATTGATAATCTTTCTCCCTAGGGACAGCTTAGTTAGTCTTGTTTTTTGTTGTGTGTGATTTAGATGCGAGAGAGTTTAAGATGAGAGGTAAGAACCTGCGCATCACATTGC
>LPNX010351903.1:16237-57139 GCA_001517045.1 Pseudotsuga menziesii | reverse complement strand
TAGCTAGAATTCCTATGTTAAATGGTATCTTTCTCTTGCAAATTCGAATATATGGGAAGCCTAATGTTTTTGGATGGATTATAAGGTTAATATAATTATCTATATAATTCATAGGTATGATTTGAGATGAATTGTGACTTACATGGGAGAGGGAGATCCAAATGGGATTTTCATGGACACTTGGCTAGATTCCCCTTACATTTATGACATCTATGACACCAATGATGCAGATTCTATGACAGTTATGACACAAGTCAGATATGAAGGCTGAA
This sequence comes from Pseudotsuga menziesii, assembly GCA_001517045.1. Taxonomy (NCBI): domain Eukaryota; kingdom Viridiplantae; phylum Streptophyta; class Pinopsida; order Pinales; family Pinaceae; genus Pseudotsuga; species Pseudotsuga menziesii. Next base: position 56,867 of record LPNX010351903.1, on the reverse strand, counting down.
ATACTGACATAATAACATGTTAGGACTGAATATATCATCTTATAGGTCTAATTGGGAAGTTGGAGAAGGATAAGAGGCTCCTACTCAAATTTGGGAGAAGAGGGAAGGTGAAGAGAGAGGCCACATGGCATAGCATGAGCAGCCACACCAATTCGACTTGGATTTGGTTTATGGATGGATTTGGAAAATTAGGAGACCAATAATTTTTATAAAATATAGGTATAATCCATGAGAGGAAGCTTTTTCTCATTTGTGATATTGTCATTTGTGAATTGTGAGAGCTAGTGGATGACTAGTTTTCTTGCTTAAGCCAATTTCGAGGGCGAAAGATTCCCATCCTAGTTGGCGTTTGGAAATGCCACTCAGGTATTTCATGGAGATTTAATGGATTCTTATTTGTAGGTGTAATATACAGGAAATCATTTGGATTCTTCTATTGCAGCACTCTCTTTCAACTATTTCTAGTTTTCACACCATATTCATGCCAATGGAGGGATTGCGCTTTGGGTGAGCTATTGATCTCTTTGGGGAAGATTATAATTCCAATTATATTATGGTATGATATATATGATATTTATTTCATGTTAATAATACTCTCAGGTCTAAATACCCAAAATAATTCATGTAAAAAAGTTGAACAATGAAGAAATAGTGTCATTTCCCCGCTATCTTGTTGTGAACCATTGTAATGCTGATGATTTCGAATTGGAATAGCCTTTAATTGTCCTTTTATGATTGTAATAAGTTAAATGTGCTATTTTATTCATTCTCATAAATTTTCAAGTCGAAATTACCAATATTTGTATGTCAAAATTACTTTTAATGAGCAAACAATGACCATTTCCACTCCATTTTGATATATGCCATGGTAATGCTTATTATTTCAAATGGAGGAATGTATATATGATAAATGTATGATATATGGACCATAATTAATGTTTATTTCAAGTCTCATGTTCATTACTTAATAATTGGAAGCCATTTTACTCATTTTTATTGCATTGGGAGAAGATTTGGTGCATTTTCCCCAAGGGTCGAAATTGTGACTTGGGAATTGTTTTGGAAAGAGTCATAAAAGCCTGTATAAACTGAAACATGATGAATATGAAAATTTGAAATGGTATATTACACATACCCATCCTCTTTTCATAAATTTAAGTGAGTTTTGGATCATTTGTGAAGCCATTTCCGGCAATTACCCAGGGGGGAATTGGAGCCCTAATTTGCTAGTAAAGACTCCTACTTTGAACAGAAAATTAAACAAGTTTTGAAAGTGATTGGGAGGTAAAAAAACATACATGATAATGATATTTAATTTATATTATCATTCATGTACCTTCAGAGAAAATTTGGAAGCATTTGGGTCAATTTGGAGGTCTAGACATCAAAACTAGTTAAGGTCAAAATTGGGGAAAAAGTGAAATAATTGGTCATTTAAAAAAAATTCAAAAAGGGACATTACACTCTTAGATGAGGCATGCATTAATGGAGAATCTGATCGTTAGATAGAGAGGATCGGCGATGGATTTGGATGATGAGGGTGGATTTGGTCTAAATGATTGGTAGATCTTTCACACGATCGCCCCTGCGCTATAAAAATTCATGGCCTATAGTGGGAAGCCACCAGTGGTGAAGCTTGAGTTACAAAGATTGTATTATTGAAGTTACAGAGTTGTGATTGAGTGCATAGTTGTGATTGAATAACGAGGTGATTTTTAGTAAGTTGCAAAGTTCTTGTTCCTGATGCAGTGAGTAGCACCGCAAGATATTTTGAGTGATTCACCAATTATTGGGGTCCGAATTGAGGAAGAGGTAGCAAGTATGCTGGTAGGATATTAATTTGTCACAAGGAAGAAGAGGGGGTCTAATAGACAAAAGTAGTCGATGTTAAGGAATAGAATTACAAGGAGATCTACTATAGCGGAAGTTGAAGTAGCAGAAGCCTCCATGACAAGGGAAGAAGTGACCGCGGCATATATTCTGGGCTTTGTTCCACCATGCACACCTAGTGCAAAGTCATGGAAGCTCACGAAGAACCAAAAGCACCCCATCAAGTTACCAGCGATCCCGAGGGGGATGAAATGTGCATTCGATATGGTGCCTTGCTTGGTGAATATGAAATATAAGGACCACGGCCTATTGGCATTTACGGATTGTACTGCAGATCCATTTGAATAGAGAACCGACCAAGAAGGGGATCCAACAGTGTGCACTCCACATGAGTGGGCGTTGGGATTGGAAAAGTCGAGGTTGTTAGGTCTTATTCACATGCCCCACTTTGGTCGATTAAGGAAGGAAAATACACGTGCTCAGTAATTGTTGGCATGTTTCCATGGAGGATACATGTGGCTAGATCGGTCGGTACCAGTCACCATTGAGTTGATCTCACAAATCATGGGGCTACCCAAGGAGGGGCCCGACCCATTGCAATAATTCTGAGGAAAGGACAATGACAAAATTAGAAACAAAGTATGAATTGGAGTGCGACGGGAGCGCATACCTGGTATACATCATCAATGATTAGGTTTTGTGTGTTGCATCCAGGATTATTGCTAATAAGGTTGTCCAAAAGAATCAAATGAACCGGTGCACCTCAGGGGTGGTGGCCTGCGCTGAACAGTGTACTGCAGGTGTGCAAATGAACTAGTTTCTCTTTCTAGTGAACCAGTTGACGGAGGATGCTATGATCATGCAAGAGGGAAAGAGAGCATTTACCTATAGTTGGTTGCTCATATTGATTGCATTAGTAGCCTGGATGGAGCCAAAGGACTACCAAGGAATGGATGTCACAGTCACCCAAGTCTGTAAGGGTGCACGGTATCAGAACCTCTAGCACCTGAGTCAAGAAGAGAAGATGAAGGAATGTGCCATACAGTCTTAGTTTTTTTTGGATGCATTACAGGTAGCAGCTGTGAAGATTTCATGGCTCACAGAGGAGTTAATGGCAAACTATCGGTGACTTGCTCTATTTGCTATCGGCCTACATGCGATCGACATGCAAGCAAGGAGGGACCCTAAAAAACAATGGTTAGTGACACAATTTAAGCTAATGGATGAGGAGATGGATTTTATAGTATCTAAGTGGCCTACAAAATATAAAGCACTGGTAATCCTGGAATAGGTATCAGATGATGAGGAAGGTCCTCTAGCGACACACGAGTGGATCAGGCGCTGGAGCATGATAGTGACCGGGAGTCAAGAGGAATTGTCAAGAACCCCGGTGGATTCATAAGTAGAGAGAATTTGCGAGGAGAACATATCAAAGAAGAGGCATGAGTAGGGAGAGACGAGCAACACAGCGCCAATGACAGATGCACAAGTAGACTGCATTGTGGTGGCAGTTATAGCAGTGACAAGTGCAAGTGGAGCACAACTCAAGAAGCAAGCTAATGAAGGCTTCAATGAGGTAACAACTCGGTTGAATTCTTTAGTTAACACGATTTTGGAAAGAATTCTAGAAGAAATCCTAGCGTAGTGGGTGGCTGATATTAGTACAGCGAAACGGGCCAAAATAGTGCCTATTTCAACAAAATCAGTCGAGACACAGAGTGAAGATGTAGATGCATCCCTATAGCAATTTGAAATCATTGCACTGGATTTTAGTGAATTCTCGACACACACATTGGTGCGACTACAGAGATTGGTTGCAAAAGATTTGGTTGATAAGGAGAATATCATTGGCGACCAACTATTGCAGTCACAGGAAAAAGAAATAGCAGCAAGGAATGAGATCAAAGAATTGAAGAAGGAGAAAGATAGGTTGACAGTGGAAAAAGAACAACTATGGGATGACATGGCATGACAAGAAAAGGAAGTTTATGTTTCCTTCCAAGAAGTGCTAGAAATCACTGCAGACATGGATGTTGAGGCAAAAGCAAAGAATCTCAGAGAAGTGATTACACAATTCAAGTGCGACATTGAAGATCTACATGTGTTGGTGAACCCAGGAACACCACCAAAGTAGGATGCAAAAAAGAAAATTGTTATTTAAGACTTGGCGATGCAGTTGGAAGAGATGGAGAAAGAGGAAAAAAGGGTTACATATGTGACTACACAGTTTTGGGGAAGTGTAGTCCAAGATGATAAATTGGAGCAACTCAACACGTAGTTACAAAAAGAAGAGGGACAACTAGATACATTGACTACATAGCTTAGAGTGATGCCTTCAATTGTGTAGATAAAAAAAGTGGCAGAGCTAAAGGAATTTCAAAAACGTGTCACAAAGGAAAGGGAGAGTCAGTAGAAAAGGACAATGCAGCTTGAAGAATTCCAAGACATTGGTGTGCATCGCTTAATGAAAGCGGTTTCTATGCTGCAAGTAGTTCAGGATGGCCGAAGGGATGTCACTGCAAATATTGTTGAGCATCCATTAGAGCACGAAGTGACATAATGTAGGGAAATGAGCGATAAGGAAAAGGAGTAGGTCAAATACGTCACCCAGCAGTACGAGGAATTCAAGGTGAATATCAGTAGCTACACTATTTCCATCTAACATGACTCGAGGGTGAGCCACAAGATTGTGTCGAGGGCCTGTTGGCATGCAATTTTGAGGATATTTAGTTGTGCAGCATCAAGGATGTTGTGCAAGGTCGAAGATGCCATGCAAATTTGAAAGTTGGCATGTAAGGTGACTGCGACATCCATTCCTTGGTAGTCCTATGGCTCCATCAATGCTACTAATACAATCAATATGAGAAACTGACTATAGGTGAATGCTCGATTTCCCTCCTGCATGATCATAGCATCCTTCATCAACTGGTTCAACAAAAAGAGAGACCAGTTCATTTGCACACCTGTAGCGCACTGCTTAGCGTAGGACACCACCCTTGAGGTGTAATGGTTTGGTCAATTCTTCTGCGCTATCTTGCTGGAAAGAATCCATACTACAACACACACAACCTACTCATTCATGTTGGCAAGAATCCTTCTCCTTCTCATTGATGACATAATGATAACGTGATAATCCATAATATTTAATAATTTCTTGATTGCTAAAACTGAAAAAGTAATAAAAGTTGCGCACATTGATTCACACCCCCCTCTCAGTCTATCGGTTGTGTCCAACAATAATAAGTTTTGTTAATAGGGGGAGATTGTTCTGAAGAGGAGTTATGGTGTTTCCATCAATGAAAAAGGGGGATAGTGTTGATTAAGTTGTCATTGATGCCAAATTTTTCTAGTCATTGATGTCAACTGATGAGTCCTTGGTGCCCCTTATGGATCCCCTGAGGGTTATCATTTAGTTTGTAGTTTTCTATGTCAGAGGAGCCCTTTTGAACTTGTTTAAGCCCAATCTTGAATCCCTTGGAGGCCTTGGAAAAATGGGAACAGGGATTTTTACATTGTTCCAAGGCTTCCAAGGGCTTCCTTCTTGGTCTTGGACAAGGTCAAAAGGGCTCCTCTGACATAGAAAACCAAAAACTAAACAATAACCCTCAGGGGATCCACAAAGGGAACCAAGCACTCAACAATTGGAATCAATGACTAGACATTGTTGCCATCAATGACAACTTAATCAACAATATCCCCCTTTTTCATTTATGACAACCCCAGAAATTCTCTTCAGAACAAACTCCGATTGTCAACAAAACTTCTCTCCCCCTTTGGCATCAATGACAAATGAAACATACTTTTACGATACTCGTCCCCCTTAGGGCATGCTCCCCATGTCAACAACTTATCTTACTTTGTCAACTTTTTTTTATTGTTTTCATATGATTATTTGATTATAATATGTTGTTATAAAATAATAATTTGTTTTATTACAATCTGTATTCCTAGACTTGGAATTTTGTTTAACATATACATTGTTTTTTTGTCTTTATTGGCATGTTATCAATCTGATGAGTCCATATTTTGTGGGATGATATAGGAATGATATAAGAATTATGTAGGATTGATACATACTCATATATTACTAATATAAGGATAAAAAAATCCTTCATAATACATGCGATTTAGGGTTGCATGATTCCTTCATAACTTGTGAACATAGGACTACATGATGGCTAGATAGGGGGATACTTATCTACCCCTACACTATTATCATTATTGGCATCGTTTTGATTATCCTTCCTATTCCCACTCTTTTTGTCATTTCTTCCCTTTTTTTTATTCCTTTCACGCTGTTGGTTACCCTTATCGTCCGACGAATGCACGAAAACTACATCCGCTGATTGGTTAGGAGTGGACGAGGTTGTAGCCTGTCCGTCCACAGATTGGTTAATAGACAATTTTTTCATTTGAGTTGTAACTCAATCTATGAATTTGGTACTTATGGAGCCAAGAATTTCATTGGCATGCGGCCCGGGTTTTAACTTAGAATCAACATTTGACTACAACACATTAGAGGTAATCTCGGAAAGAATCCCAAAATGAGCGTAAATCAATTCCAACTCTTGGGCCCTAAAGATAACACGTTCCTATGTAGTACTACAGACGTTGAAACAGCCTTCACGATATATGGTAATAAATACTTTAGGAACCATTCCAATAAAAATTCAGGTGGAATGTTAGCCTTAATCAACCTCTTTCCTCTACACCACTCTTGAATGTGATCATAGATATGGGTGGCTTTATATTTTTGAAATGTCGACAAGAGCTTGGTACCAGCATCATAGTGTACTGGAAGCTGATAGTGGTTTGTAAACACCAAGGATAAATCATTAAAATTCCGATATGTGCCCCTCGGCAGCTCTATATACCATTTCGTGGAACAACCCATGAGAGTGCATTAGAACAGTCTTAAATGAATGTAATCATGGTTCAATGAATTTAAAGAGAACAATAGGTGCAATGTAGTCACATGATCACCAAGATCCTCTACATTATTTCCCTCAAACTTCAAAATATCCAAAAGAATTTTGGAGGGAAGTAAGCGCCCCAACGGATCATGACACACCAGTTCATTGGTCAATTTCGATAGGTCAAGCATATTTAAAGTGGCTAAAATGGGGATCCTAGGTTGTTCCATCTGGTTCCATGATCCTTGAAAGGAATGGTTTACATAGGGTTGATTCTGATAAAGGCCATGGCCTTGACTATTCGGATAATAAACACCTCCCATATGGCCCATATAAGGATGCACAGGAATTTTATATTGAGGTATTCCCTAAGAAGGAGGAGCCATGTAACCATAGTTATAATACTAATACACTAGTTGACCCCTAGACATATGGGGAGGTATGTACCCTACAGAAATAGTTGTGCAAGTTGATGAGGAAACAACATAGTTATATGGGTCATAACGTTTTGAGGGATCGTGAGAGATGTAAGGAGGGTTTTACATAAGAAAGGAACTTGAAGGAATCAATGTGGTGGATGATGGGACATAATATGGAATCTAATATATAAACCCAAGGCTCACATATCCACTACCACCCCCATGAGAGTGGGCATTGGTGTTAAGACCAGATGAAGGAAGTGAAAACCCTCCCACAAATGGAGTGGAATGTGGAATATGACCACTTCCAAATATATGTGCAAGGAAATGGGTTTTGGTGCCCCCCATTCCAACAACAGGGTCCACACTAGAACCTAGAGCAGGTGACAAAAAACTAGTAGTGATGTTTGGCATGCCAAATGTAAAAGGGTCTGTGCTAGAGGTATTTGTCTGAGTCTCGACACTCGAACTTCCTAAGGAAAACTTCTGGTGGAAAGTTATAAAGTCTAACAACTGTGGTCGTGTAACATGGGAAGTACCAGCCCCATGAGGGTCGGTATAAACCATAGTCCTAGGTATCCATATGGTAGATGAAGGAGGAACTTAAAATGATCCTCCCCCCATTCTAGATGATGTGTATGGAGGGAAATCTGGGGATTCTTTAGTGGTACTCATGTTGAGAAATGTATGGGAATATCTATGGAAAGGAGGTCGCTTAAAGTTCTTATCCTCTTATGAAGAGGAGGAGAAGGATAACAAGGTGGTAATCTTGCTAAACATTGAGATTGGTTTGATACTAGAAATTGATCCACTATGACCTACACATAAAAAGACTCAACTAAATATGATCCTTAAATCCAACTAGCACACAAAGAGCATACCCCTAAGTAAAACTAGGTCAAATCCAAACAATCCAAGAGGGAGGATAAGTGAGCTCCTGAATGCAGAAGGTATGCATCATCTAGGAGAGTCCTAGGACTCCCATACACTACAAGTGGAGGTGTGTAATGAATTATAGTGTCCCTCAACTTTAACGTGTAAAGTGACCATGATCTCCATCCCATACTTGGCCAAGACACTTGTGTAATAACCTGTGCAAGTACCCCCTGCGATGCCCAGGTAAGGAAACTAAGGTCACACCAATATAACCAATGCTCAGGAAGACACTCATAGGAGTGATCTACTGTATGGGTAGGGTAACAAATACCGAAGCTCCAAAGAACCAAAAGTACCTCAAAATCTTTGAGATATGAATAAGATCCTGGAAATATCTCTGGTGCTCAACATAACGTAGTAGGGGGATATGCCCTCCACCAAAATATGTGATCCTCGTGCTTAACTCTTGTGTAAGAGGATCCTCCTGAGAACACTAATTATACCAAGGATTTCTCTTCTCACCTCGACATACATCTAATTGTTTTGTTTCATAGTATTGGAAACATTTTCTAATGACACCCTATAAAATGTTTCATAGTATTGGAAACATTTTCAAAGACTCTACAACCTAAGCTTATTGGTGCACCCTATAAAATAAAATCATTGTAATCTATTTTTATTTAAGAATTAATTTTAGAGATGTGATTACTTAAGGGAAATGGATGTGCAACTAGTGATGTAATGAATCAGTAATAAAGCAAATATGCACACCTAAAAAAAAGCAGCCAAGTGAAATTTTGTTTTAAAGATGGAAAATGGCATGCCACTATATGCAATGCACCAAAATTATTTCATTTTCAAATTTTAGTGCAATCCTTCCTATATGAAATCCTGAACACTAATTTTATTTAAGAAATCCTAATGCAAGTACCAGATAGAATGCATATGCACAATGTAAATAAACATGCAAAGATTAAAATATTTTTGTATTTTCACTATAAATGAATTAAAATGTGATAAAAAGTCCCTAAAAGCTATCAAACCCTGCAATAAGAAGAAAACTAAAGACAAGCATGACACTCAGATGAATAATTATAATGCACTAATGGAAAAACAAAAAATGATATAAATGACACGAACTACTTTCAAAGAAAAATAGATGAAAAATAGATCTCTTGTTACAACAGAGGCATTCAACAGACGACATAGGAACCTAGGAAGAATCAGCCACACTCACAACCCACCCAACACTTCCACACATCAATATCCTAATAAAAAATGGAGATGTACGTGACTGTTCAATGAAAAATAACATATGTACGTGACTGTGTACACTACATACTGTGTATACACACGACTGTAAGTTCTATGAGAAAGGTGGTAAAAATAAATCTAAGAGTCAAACCACTTCAAGGGAATTCCAATTAATGAACACACTACTTAATGTGATAGAGAAGAAAAGAGAAAACTTAGCGAAACATGCACCTAAACCACAACAAAAAAGGAAATTCCCCAATGGATTAGTCACCCATTATGTTACAGAGAAACATTTCCTATGGTTTGGGGTTGACCACAATAGACAGTATGACACAAGAAATCAATTCATTCTCAGGAATGCTATGTATATATATGAAACTAAACACTAAGCGATAAGAATTGTACCTTCCACTAGACATTCGAAGAAGATCCTTGTTGAGATTTCAATAAAACCTATCCCTACACTTCATCCTCAACAACAAAGAGATATACAAGCATGATATATAAAGTGTTAGTTTCTAATGTAGCATATTCAATTTAAACATGTATACAAGTAATTACATCGATGGATAAAAATATTCATAATTACAAATGAAATTGGATGAGAAATGGATATTTATCTTAATGTAAACAGGGATACAAATAACAACCTCTGTCAGCACCTTGTCGAAATCAAGAAACCGATTCCCTCCACTTGGGCCTCCACCACTTCAATCCTCCATAAAATGGAAAGATCACAAAGGCAATGGCAATCTTGGGAAAGAGCACTAATTTTTACATCAAGTACAAAGGGATGAAAAATCAAGCATACAAGAATGGGGAAAAAATTCACTATAATCTCTTTACTCTCCAAAATTCTCCTCTTTCAATGCTTCACAATAAATCAATATATAGCCCCTCCATAGGAAATGAAGGGTCGAATTAGAGTGTTTCACAACATATGGAAGGCTAAGGATCAAGCCCTTCATTACTTGATGGGGAGAACGACAAATATTTTGTATTGTTTGAGAACAAAACCTTATGTATGTGGGTTACAATGGTGCAAGCTACATATGTGTGGGTTGTAAAATTCTGACCGGCGTGTTTATTAAAAAATGTCTTTTAAGGAGTTCAACTGGAGAATAGGGGAAATGTTGAGCAAATGGGATAAAGTGAATCTACATAGGGACATGGAAAGGCCATCAAAGTATGATATATCAAGTGTGGAAAATCATGATATAACATTGGGGTAAAAGCTAAAGTGTTACATTGATAAAGAACTTGTGTAGTTCATTCATTGGTGTATTTGCTTAAGCAATAAATTGATTAATGTAGACTACTTAGCTTAGATATTTAATTGAACCATATATTGATTTATTAGAAATTGTATTGAAGTCTCATCTTCTATGATCTCTCTTTGTTAGGATATTGAAAACTATGTTAATATAATACCTTATTCTTCTCTTCTATGGATTACAAATTATATTACAGGTCCATTTATATTCTAGATTCGTTAGTTTAAAATCTCACATAGTATCAGAGCCTTGGTTATTAGAAGGAAGTTGCATAAATGTTTGTAGGTGTAAGACACATATTATAGCACATTATTTAGGATGGATCATTCTCTATAAATAATCGTCACTCCATTCAACTATTATGAATGGTAGTTGCATGTAGGTATTATCTTATGGAGAAAAGGCATGTACATAATCACTGCGGGGATTAAGAATGAGCCAAATTCCATTGTGTAACATGTAATATGGGTTAGCCTAGTTGATGGAGATTTGCTACATATCTCAGAATTCGTTTCAAATTTTCTAGTGAGATTTTTTGGGAGACTCCATAAATATGGAAATAATACTGACAACATACATCAAATCAGGTGTAGTTGCAGTTAAATACATTAAATTTCCTACCATTTTTTTATATAGTGTAGCATTTACTATTGTTCCATCATAATTTTTTGTTAACTTGGTGCCTAGATCAATGGGGGGTTCTGTTGGTTTAGATTTATCAGTAGCATACTTATGCTGACAAATAAAATTACCTTGATTAGTTTGAGTAAATTCCAGACCAAGGAAGTACTTCATAAGTCCTAGATCAATCATTTCAAATTCCTTTTTTGATGATTGCCCCAAATTTTTCAAGAATTAAATTACCAGTGTGAAAGATATCATCAACATAAAGACATATAATCAACATGTTACCTTTCTTATATGTTTTTACATATAGAGTGGGCTCATTGCTGCTTCTGTTGAACTCATTGTTGATGAGATAGGAGTCAATCCTACTATACCAAGATCATGGAGATTGTTTTAGACCATACAATTCCTTTTTCAACTTAAAAAATTTGTGTTCATGGCCTTTGATAGTATATCCAGGTAGTTGGTCTACATAAAATCCTTCTTGAGAAAGGCATATTTCACGTCCATTTGATAAACATGCAAATGACTTTATGTTGCAATGGAAAGTACAACTTTTATGGTATCCATCCTTTCTAAAAGAGAAAAGGTTTCATCATAATCTACATCATACTGCTGTGGATATACTTTGGCAACCAACCTTTCCTTGTGTTCTTCAAGTTCTCCTTTTTCATTTAGTTTGGTCTTATAGACCCATTTGACTCCAATACTAGTTTTGTCTCCAGGGATATCAACAAGATCCCAAGTTTATTTTTTTCAATCTCCCCCTCTAATTAAGCATCCAAAACATCCGCTAATCTACTTGATTCCCATAGGTTCGAGCGGGTACTGCATGAGAGGGAATTGACTAAGGACATTTGATACTTAGAGCAGAACATGACATTCATTCAGTGTTAAGTCATCAGTCAGATAAAATAATCCTTATTTCTTTAGGCTTAAAAGTCAACAGCAAATTAGAATTGCATGCATGCAAATGCAAAGCGTAAACCCTAATAGTGACATGCAAACCCTAAAAATGCATGAAGTTTTATTTAAGAGGGTGATTGAACTAAAGACACTATCTATTATTATTGTTGATTGATTTTGGAGTTTTTGAGCAGCAACACAGTGTGCAACTGCGGGAGTTGGGGTTGGAGATAGTATCTTCAGCTAGCAAGGGTTCAACAATGAGATATATGCCCTAGTCTCTTACTGGGATAGATCATCCAGGTTTATCCATAGAATTCATCATATACCTCAGTATTAGGAGATCCAACACATTCCGAAGGGTTATTAGTAGATCCATGTTTTGCAGCCAGAAGTTGCTGGGAAACCACAGAATGATTCACTGGGACCACAAAACCTAGTATTTCCTCTGCATGTCATCTTCATGTTTCTCAATAGGATTTTCCTATGGCATACAATGATTATTAGCCATTAGTTTTCTATCTGGAGAAGCAATCATCAAATAGAGAGATTGGGGGGCGTGAGCAGCAGAACCACAGATCAATTCACTAGGGCACTTAGAGGCTGCCAAACCTCTGCATGCTATAGTCTATCTCTTCGGCATCAGTTGATGGACAAGCCCACAAAGTTTTAGCCTGATCTGACCTATCCTCCTACAAAAATGTCACCTTCAATATGGAGGGTGCTTACGGTACATCGAGGCAGTAACACTGGAGGAAAGAAGCACTACTATCCCACCTATCTGGATCTTTATGCATGCGGCTATCTTTGGAGTCATTATAAGAAGTAATATCAGTGGTAAGTGTTGATTTCTCTCTGCAAACCATAGCCCTAATTCAGCTACATTTTAGGGCATTTTTGCATGGCAAGTTTGCATTCACAGTTATTTCATATTTTTGTATAAGCTTGAGTGTGAGAGTCAGCACTACAATAGAACATTAGAGAATATCAATATTTGGGATATTACAGTGGTATCAGAGCATGTTCCTTGCCAGCTGTGGGCTTGAACATGAGAAGTATATGAATATAGAAGAAGACACTTTTGTAACCTATAGGATAAGGAAAAGTAGGTACATGGAGGAATTTGAGGATATCCAACTAGAATATACCAACTAAGACATGGACCCAACATGCATACTCTCTGACAGGGAAAAGGAACGGGAGAAGATGAGGATAGGATGGAGCTTTGCAACCTAGTGAGTGCATTGCAAGACCTAGCCAAAGGGAAAAAGGATGTACTTAATACAATCAACATATTATCAGTGAAACCAGAACCAGGTAATAGCAGTACACCTCTCTAACCGATAGATAGAGGGTCTACAAGAAGTAGTGGGAAGCATGCATACAACAATATGCATAACACACCCCACATATATAGCAGACCTTCTATTAGGCCTACTATTCCTCACTTCTTAGAAGATGTCATAGCAAGTCCATTCATGTAGGTGGAGCCTAGTGAACCCTTCCGGGCCTATGTGTAGGAATACAGGGACTTAGGGGATGAGTTTCATGTAGCCATGTCTTTCTAATATTTTGGCAACATAAAGAGTAGGAACATATCCAAAATTTTCGATAAGGGATTCAATCATAATTATGAGTTGTAGAAAACCTTGGGTAGGTTGACCATCCCAAACTTTGATGGGGCTCGCGGAGGTTCAATGAGGATATGGGTTCATAAGTTGGATACTTATTTCCAGCTCAACCCCATGACATAGACAGATGCCATTAAATTGGCTACACTACACTTATATGGAGATGCTCATGCATGGTGGTACCACAGATTAGTGACATTGGGTCACACAACCATCAACTCCTATAGTGAGTTCACACAGAAGCTCATGGAGCAGTTTGACAAAAATGACCCGAAGATACACTTCAGAGATTTGGCTCAACTCATGTAGACAGGTAGTGCTGAGGCCTTCATCTCAAAGTTTCAGAGGATAGTTGTTATGGTGACCGTTGTTGTGTCAGTCCTTAGAGAACAAGATGACTATGTTTTTCACAGAGGCCTTAACAGAACCACTACAGGGATGGGTGAAAGCCTATAAAACCCCCACTTTAGAGGATGCAATTAGCAGAGCCAAAGATCTCTAGGATTCAATCCTGAAAAACTAGTTTCCTCTCAAGTCCAACTTCCCAGTTAGAGACAAGGATAGGAAACCTTTTCAGCCGGACATACCGAAGAAAACTTGGCTAGATGATGACACAAGGAAAGACTTGACACGAAGGAAGTTGTGTTTTACTTGTCATGAACCATGGGTTCCAGGACATAGGTGCTTAGGAAAGGCCAAAGCCCAATACATAGAGGTATATTCAGACAGTGATGGGGAGGACTACGAGCATGAAACAACAGAAGAATTGTGGGCAGCGGAAGAGGAGTCACTCCAACGGGATACACCAGAGGGAGTGATTGTTACTTTATCCAGGGTACCTAGGTTTCACACTCTTAGGGTCGGAGAAGTATTACAGGGCCACAAAGTAGGAATATTAATTGATGGGGGAGAAACCCACAATTTCATTGATGCAGCATCGGTTGGATAAAACAGGTATTCCGATAGAGAAGTTTGTAGGATTTACTGTAGTAGTAGATAGAAAATCTAGCATGGAGTGCAACTATTGGATTCCAAAACTGAATGTCACATTAGGAAACTACCAGATGACAGATTCATTTTATGTAGTGGATGTGGAAGATACACATGTAGTATTAGTCGCTCAATGGATTTATTTTATAGGGAAATATACTACAAACTACCGACCAATGGAAATGGAATTCTAGGCACCAGATGGGAAACAGGTATTTTTGAGGGGCATGAATACTTATCCCACAAAACCAGTCTCTTCACAGAGAATGGAGGAAGTGCTTAGGCAGGATGATATAGAATGGTCAACAGAATGTTTAGTCACCTTTAGGAAACCTCCAGAGAACAACACCCAACACCTAGCAGATATTCAGGCCTTATTGCAAAAGCACGAAAAGGTAATTCAGAATCTTCTAGTTGGTAGACCTCTAGATAGAGGATTTGAGCATATCATTGAGTTGGAGGAGGGCACAAATCCAGTCATCACCACTCCTTATAGACATCCCAAAATATATAAGGATGAGATTGAGAAGACGATCAAGGAATTACTAGAATTGGGATATATTCGGCCCAGTTCTAGCCCCTTTGCATCATCAGTGGTCTTAGTTAAGAAGAAATATGGCACATTGCGAATGTGCATCAATTACAAATCACTCAACAAAAAGACCATCAAAAATAGGTATCACATCCCCAGGATTGATGAACTAATGGACGAGCTATAGGGTACCAAATAATTTTCAAATATTGATCTTCGCTCAGGGTACCATCAGATACGAATAAGGGATCAAGACATTTCCAAAACAGCTTTTCGTTGCCACTATGGTCACTATGAGTTCTTGGTCACACCTTTTGGAGTCACCAATGCTTCAGCCACCTTCCAATCATGCATGAACCATACTTTCAGAGCTTAGTTACGTATGTATTTTCTAGTATTCTTTGATGATATTTTAATTTACAACAAAACTTGGGAGGAGCATATGAAACACTTAGACGAGGTATTGGGAATTCTAGAAGAGCAATCACTTTACGTAAAGATGTCTAAGTGTGAATTTGGCATGAAAGAGATGTTGTATCTAGGGCACATCATCAGTGCATAAGGGCTACATGTTCATATGGAGAAAATACGAGCTATCAAGGATTGGCCCACACATAAGACAGTCACAAAACTGAAAGGATTCTTAGGCCTTTGCACATATTATCAGAGGTATGTTAAGGGGTTCTCCCAATTTGTTGCACCACTCACCGATCTCAAAAAGAAGGGGGCATTCACATGGACAGATTTGGCACCGAGAACCTTTGAGTAAATGAAATTAATCATAACTTCTTGCCCAGTTTTGGCACTACCAGACTTCTCATAGTCGTTTGTAGTGGAATGTGATACATCAGCAGAAGGACTAGGGGAACTACTGATGCAAAACCATCACTCAATTTCATTTGAGAGAAGGAAACTAAAAATATATGAGCACCACTACTCCATTAATGACAAAGATATGCTAGCCATCTTACATGCTCTCACTAAAATCTGATAGTACCTGGTGGGAAACAAATTCAATATCAAGACAGATCACAACAACCTCAAGTACTTCTTGGAATAGAAGGAGTTGAATGAGCGCCAACAGAAATGGGTCAGCAAGGTGGAGGATTACGATTTTGAGATAGAGTATGTGAAGGGTTAGAACAATGTAGTAGCTTATGCATTATCTAGATGACCCACTTCATTGTCTCTCATGAGTATATCCACAGATTGGGGGTCTCTTCTCTTAGTAGAGTACTCAAAAAAAAAAAATCTTGCGAGTTAATGGATGGACAGATTCAGGATGATAGGTACAGAATTATATATGAAATCATCAATTACAAGGGCAGGATATACCTCGTCCCAGAATCAACCTTAAAAACGAAGATCATACAGGCATCACATGACTCACCATTATTAGGACATCAGGGTTTCTTGAATACCTACAGGAATATTTGAGAGAGGTTTTCATGGAAGGGCCTCAAAGGGGAATTTATGTAGCACGTTCGGGAATGCAACATCTTCCAGTAGAACAAGATCGAACACTTTCATCCGACATGGTTACTTCATCCACTACCGATTCTAGAGCAGAAGTGGGAAAGTATGTCCATGGACTTCATTACAGGGTTACCCAAGGTATAGGGATGAGACTTCTTATATGTCGTGCTAGATCAATTGACCAAATTTTCTCATTTCTTTCTATCTCATCCGATTATTCAGTAGCACAGGTAGCCGAGTTATTTTTCAGGGAGGTCTTCAGACCACATGGGTTACCCAAGACCATTTTCAGTGATTGGGATATTAAATTCACCAGTGCCTTCTGGAAGGAACTATTCAGGTTAGTAGACACAGAACTCGCTACAAGTACAAGTTATCATCAGCAAAGCAACGTGTAGATAGAGATTGTCAACAAGTGGGTTGAAGGGTATCTGCACAATTATGTAGCAGGCCAACAAAGGACACGGGTTAAGTGGATACACCTAGGGGAATACTGCTACAATACCACCTACCATATGTCTAACCGGATGACACCTTTTGAAGCATTGTATGTCTATGAGGAACTGAGCTTCATCGATATAGATTTTGGAGACAACAGAGAACCCAAGGAAAAAGATTGGATACAAGATAGTCAATATATCCTTAAGGTTGCAAGGGAGAACTTACAGGAAACACAGAATCAACAAAAACTATACGCAGACAGACACAGGGTTCAGAGGAGCTTCGGGGTAGGAGATCTAGTATAATTATGGCTACAACCATACAAGAAATATTCCCTCAAGAATAAAGGAGCGAAAAAACTAAAACCTCGCTTCTATGGTCCTTACAAGGTAATTCAGAAGGTTGGAGAGGTGGCTTATGAGATAGAACTTCCGGATAATAGTAAGAATCACAATGTGTTTCATGTGTCCAGTCTCATGAAAACATTAGGACAACACATTGCTCCATCCACTAAGTTACCTCCCTTAGATGATGAAGGGCTGCTGGTGCTGATTCCAAAGAGAATCCTACAGGTGCGAGAAAGGAAACTCCAAAATAGGGTGATTCTAGAGTATCTAGTATAATGGAAGGAATTACCTATGGAGGATGCCAGATGGGAAGGAGAGCAAGTATTGCAGCATCCTAGTTTGTAGTTTCTTGAGGACAATCAATTTCAAGTGGGGAGGACTATAATGCCCCCCTATAATTAAGCATCCAAAACACCCGCTAATCTACTTGATTCCCATAGGTTCGACCAGGTACTACATGAGAGGGAATTGAATGAGAACATTTGATACTTAGAGCATAACAAGACATTCATTCAGTGTTAATTCATCATTCAGGTAAAAGAAGCCTTATTTCTTTAGGCTCAAAAGTCAACGACAAATTAGAATTGCATGCATGTAAATGTAAAGCGTAAACCCGAAAAGTGACATGTGAACCCTAAAAGTTCATGAATTTATATTTAAGAGGGTGATTGAACTAAAGAGACTATCTATTATTATTGTTGATTGGTTTTGGAGTTTTTGAGCAGCAGCATAGCGTGCAACCCACGACAGCTGGGGTTGGAGACGATGTCTTTAGCTAGAGAGGGTTTGGTAGTGAGATATCTGCCATAGTATCTTATTGGGATAGATCATCCAATTTTATCCATAGCATTCATCATATACTTTAGTATTCAGAGATCTAACACATTCCGAAGGGTTATTGGAAAATCCACGTTTTGCAGCCAGAAGTAGCTAGGAAACCACAGAAGGATTCGTTGGGACTACAAAACCCGGTCTTTCCTTAGCATGTTAACTCCATGTTTCTTAGTAGGCATATCCTATAGCATACAGTGATTATTAGCCATCAATTTTATCATCTGGAGAAGCCATTAGAAAACAAAGAGCTTGGGGGCATGAGCAGCAAAACCACAGATCAATTCGCTAGGGAACTTAGAGGCTGCCAATCCTCTGCATGTGATAGTCTATCTCTCCGACATCATTAGCCAGACAAGCCCACAAAGTTTCAACCCGATATGGCCTCTCCTCCTACAAAAATTTCACCTTCAGTATGGAGGGTGCTTACGGTACATTGAGGCAGTAACACCGAAGGAAAGAAGCACTACTAGCCCACCTATCCGGATATTTATGCATGCAGCTATCTCTAGAGTCATTATCATCCAAAATATTAGTGGTAAGTGTTAATTTCTCTCTACAAACCCTATCCCTAATTCAGCTACATTTTAGGTAATTTTTGCATGGCAAGTTTGCATGCACAATTATTTTGTATTTTTGTATAAGATTGAGTGTGAGAGTCAGCACTAGAATAGAACATTAGAGAATATCAATATTTGGGATATTATAATTTTCTCAATAGCATCAATCTTTTCATTCATTTCTTGTACCCACTGTGCATCCTTTACTGCTTCATCAAAAGATGTGGGTTAACAGGAAAACAAAGCATACTTAAGTTACTCATCAGTAACAGGAGTCTGCTCATATAACTCTTTCAATCTTATGTTTTTCTAGTTCTAAGATGGATGTAATCTAGTGTTTCTTCTTGTTGTTGTACATCCAATCTTGGAAGTATGATAGGTAGATATGACAGATCTTAACTTTCTTAATGTTGTATGTCTCAAGGATCACTCGAGCATTTGTCTTCAGGTAATTTCACATCTCTTCTCACCACAATATTTTTGGTGAAAAGATTATACAACTTATAAACCTTGTGTTGTCCATTGTAACCATTGAAAAT
Source organism: Pseudotsuga menziesii (assembly GCA_001517045.1). Lineage (NCBI taxonomy): Eukaryota > Viridiplantae > Streptophyta > Pinopsida > Pinales > Pinaceae > Pseudotsuga > Pseudotsuga menziesii. Next base: position 37,418 of record LPNX010351903.1, on the reverse strand, counting down.
ACACCGCTCACTCTTCTTATCCATCTTTCTACTAAGTTCATCAGGTACATGAGAAAATGCAACAGAACTGAAAACTCTTAGATGTGCAACACTAGTTTTAGTGCCACTCCATGCTTCTTTAGGAATACTGTCCTTGAAACTCATCGTGGGTGATCTATAGAGAAAGTAGACTGGGCATGCAATAACTTCATCCCAATACTCATCTGATAGATTCTTGTGTGACAACATGATCTGTGTCATGTTCATGTTGGTCAGGTTCTTTCGTTCACCAACTCCATTATATTGTGGATTGTATCTAGTGGTGAACCGTCTCTGGATGCCATGTTTCTTGCAGAAATATGTAATCTCATGTGAATCATATTCACCTCCACCACTTGACCTGAGTAGTTTAATGAACTTTCTAGACTGCTTCTCAGTCAGGGTCTTGAACTCTTTGAACCTGGAGAAGGTATCTGATTTGTTCTTGAGGAAATAAAGCGATACTGTTTTGCTAAAATCATGAACAAAAGTTAGAAAATAAAAATTATTGTTATACCAAAATCCTGTCACCATCATGTGATAAGACTCTTAACATACCTACTTGCCCTGAATCCCAGCACTTGGAGTGGAAACTCATACCATTTTTTCAATCTTTCACAAAAATGCTGAGCACCATGCCTTTCCCTTTATCCAAGAGCGGTACCTTTCTTGCACCGCCTATCCCTTGTTATCCACAAGCGGTGCCACTACTTATGTCCCTTACTCCATAAGCGTTTCTTACCTGAACTGCTCTGTCATTGAAGGAGAAAAGCGGTACCCTGGGTAAAATGGGAAAAAAGAAGATTCTCGAGGCTTCTAGATCATGAGCCTCATGTCCTCCCTTATCCCTATCATTGTGGGTTATTTGAGCTTGAGATCCCTCATCCTAGGATCTTTGAGGCCACCTCATCCACAAATCTCTCACCATCCCTATCCATTGAACCTTATAAATACAAGCTCATGTCCATGGTTGAGGGGAGAACTCTTAAGGTATCGTTATGATATTGGATTGATTACTTGTCCTAAGCCATTGAAGAGCATAGAGAGAAAAATTCGGATTTTATGGGGATGAGAGTGCTTGGTTTCATGGAGATCCATGTCAACACTAAGGCTTAATTGGTTTAAAAATTCTCCATTTTATCTTAATGCAAAGCTGATTTCCGTCCCACATTAATGTTGTTGTTTGATTTCACATGTATATGTTGTTAGATTCCTTAGTCACTAACATGGATGAGCAGATTATATTCTGGCAGCTTTGATGTGTTTGCGTGTTTAATCTGATTGCAGGTACACAGGGTTACTATCGAAGCATCACATTCCAGGTATCTACGGCATCTAGGGAGGGTCTTCAACCTTTGTGCTTCATTTGTTCTGGATATAAACCATTCAGACCAGTGGAACACCTTACTGTTCGCAGAAGGTGAAATATTCCAACTAACAAATCTGGCAACTTCGCTGGGGATTTGTGTATCAGTCATTCTGATCTTCCTCAGTTCTTCAACTCTTGTCCAAATCTAGGCTCCTTATCCAAATCTCTTCAGTCAAATCTGCTATCTGACTCAGTGGATTTTGGTTTGAAACTTCCAGATCTGTCCAAATCTGAATTATTTTTGACCTTTTGTGCTCTTTCTCACTCTCAATCTATCAGTTTTTACTTTGGTTTGGTCTTTTTCTGACCTGATCTATCATTCTCCTTGATGTTTTGGATTTACACAGGTAACCGGACATGTCCTGTTGGAAAGAAACGATGCCACCGCCTGAGTCAAGTGAGCCATATGTAGTGCCACTACCTGAATCCAGTGAGCAAGAAGTGGTTCTGCCTCAAAACTGCCTGTCAGCAGCTTCATCTGCGCGGTGCCAGGTAGACCCTGTTCCAGACTTTGTATTTTGATTTTTGTGTGTTTTTTGGCTTACTTTTTGATGAAAATGAAGTGTATTTTTGAAAAAAAATGCTCCCTCACAATCGAGAGGGGCCATGAATTGTATATTCTACAGTCGCTTTGATTGTTGTATTCTTTCTGCATTCAAAGAAAGTTTGTGTTTCTTGCATTAGATTATACATTATTTTCTTTGCTTGAAACCTCTTGCTCTTTTTTGTAGATATTATTCATTGGAATTGGAAATATACATTTCATTTTCATGAGTAGGTTTTGGTTTGTTTTGGACTTGGAATGTGTGTGTGATCCATGTTGTTTTGAGACTTTCTTTGCTTAGGGTGATTTTTGTTTCCTTCCGCATGTTGATTTTTTCAGTTCTTGGTAGGAAAGGTTGGTTCTTCATTTCCCTGCATGTTTCAAAGAGAAGTTTTAGTTTTCTCTCTCTTTTGCTTTATTCGCAAGTTTGTTGAATGATTTTCTTCTTGTTTTGTGCATGATTGTTTGAAATTCTAGATCTTACTTTCATCAAGAAGAAATATATGTTTTCAGCTTTGCATGCATTAGAGTTAGATTTGTTTGGAAAAGTTAGTGAAATCATCTTTCCATTAATTTTTTATGCATCTTGTTCAAGAATTAAAATATAGGAAATGTTAGAGCAGGGCCCTGCAGCTACAGGAAAAGCTGCTATTTTTGGTAGAAGATGGACAATTTTTTGAGGAAAGACAGTTTTGGTGATGCCGATAAGCTAGCGATATAAGAGATACGATGTGATAAAGGTACGACTCCATAGCACATTTCCTGTCGTGGATCGCGGGCCAAAAATCACGGCGGTCGGAACAAGGAAGTCAAAGGAAATAGTACTTGAAGCGACCGAGAAGAGAGCTCAACCACTGCATTTAAGGCAGCGGTGACGACAGGAGGGCTCAGCTACCCTCATAAATGGAGAAGGAGCAACAAACCAAGGTATTAAAGATAAAGGACAGAAGAGGAGCGACCGAGGAAGCGGCGCCCATACCCGTGATCAGCGCCGAAAATTGCAGAAGACTGCAGGAAGCTGCGGTGTGACCAGTAAGCGGTGGTTCAAAGTACAGATAGGCCAACTGTCACAGTTAGGGTTTTGGGTTACAGTTGGGATAGGCCCACAGTTTTGTATCATGGTGAGACTTTCGGGCCACCTATTTTAAGCATGTATTTTGTATTATGAAGGGTTTGTTGGTTGGTTGGGTTGTGACTAGTTGTCGTCAGTATTGTGAGACATTGAGGAAGAGTCGAGCTCTGGTTCTGTCGTTAAGTCTATAGTTATCTTACTGTAACTAGTGGATGGCTCCTTGAGCATGAATGTAACAATCCACAGGGATTGAGAGAGAGAGGAAGGGTATATTGTAAGAAGAAAGAATTATAGGAAGAGAAGAGATCTAAGAGAAGGGCTCCCAGCTGTGTGCGTGGAGTTTCCCAGAATATCTCATGCTGCATAAGAGGTTGGAGTGAAAATATGTTTACTCTCTCAAGATATAATATAAACATAGTTCCCGTGGACATAGCTTCCCCCCTGGAAGTGAACCATGTAACATCCATGTGTTGTGCGATTGTTTCATGTGATTGTGCTCTACTTATTTTCTATCTGTTATCCGTTACATGAACTTTGCTTATCAGTTAATGAATGTATGTATGCTATCCTTCAGTTTATAGTAACATAGAAGGTTAAATGCGAGATTAATGTGTCGAGTATTCTATAGATGAGTTTATCAGTGCTTGATTCACGACAGCTAATAGCTACAGTGTTAAGTGACTTCTATATATTTAGTCTGGTGAGTTGAGCGTAATTGATGTTAAGCATGTTAAACTGTAGGAGCTTAAGTGAAGTTGTTTAACACCCTAATGAAGGTTAAATAAGATATTATACCCAGGGAGGAAGCCTCCAGACCTTGAGGGTTGATGATCATATTGAGTCTTACTGTAGGAAATATCGCAGCGTAGAAAGGCGATATCGCACTATCGGGGGAGCTGCAGTGTGAGATATCGCAGGTTAAGAGTTGAGCAGAAGAGAAATTTTGTGCATTGTCCTAGAATATGCGATGTGATAAGAGTCAGTCCCATAGCAGAGTCAGCTAGGAAGAGAGAAACAGCCCTTGCTGAGAGATTTAGCTGGTTAATTAGAGTCCAGAGGACCTAGGATGCGATAGAACCTGGTTGAGGTAGGATGCTATAGAACCTGGTTGAGGAAGCCTGATTCTTCAACCACCCCATCTAGGATCACTTCGGGTGAGACTTCAGGCCATTCTACGGTCTATTGCCAAAAGGGCCAGTGAGCTAGGGGTTTTGTTGGTACAATAGAGTAAACCCGGGTCTACCCAGTAAGCCCAACAAATGGTTTCATCGCTGGTTTTGAACAAATTGAAGAGCTGATGTTCTGTTGGCATCCTACTAAAGAAAAAATTAATTAGTGGGTTGAGTCTAAGGAAAGAGAATTTGTTGAGAAAGAAAACAAGAGTCCTAGGATGAGTACAGAGGACTGGTTACAGAAACATATCTTCACAGACCTCCATGAGATATTTTTTTCTGACCTATGCAAATGATTTGTACGATTGGTTGTCAAAGTTGAATGATAAGCATGTATTCAAGAAGAAAAGGAACATTTTCTGGACACCGGAGCTAATTCACACCGTGAAGAGTGTAGATAATCCCATTTCACAAGCAGTAGACTTCTGGCTTGCGAGTTTGCTAGAAGCTTTCATTACAGAGTTTGCAGTTGATCAAAGAAAAAGTTTCAGCGAAGCAGAGAGGTACTTCTTCAAGGGATACCGCGGTCAGTACTTGAACTCTTTAAATTTGTCCCTTAAGATGTTATTGTATGAAAAAGGAGTACTGGATATATTCTCATATGAATAAGTTAAGTAAGTGTAATGTCACAAGAGTTTGAGAGTGATTCTGAATAAATTCGATGTACATGTAGTGGTAAGAGATTTACAGTAGATTTCATATCTTCCTTCTTTGAAGATAGTTCAGAAAGTACTAGAGTACAGAGTCAAAGTAATAGAGAAAGAACAGTTGGGGGTATCCCTTACCACCCTTATACCCCACAGAAACCAACTGGGACTCAGAATAATCCCGTAGGAACTCCATCTAGTAGTTCACACATAGTACATACTACCTTTATACCACCTACATTTACACTGCCAAGTGGTAGTAATACAGCAAATCAGAATCCACCTCGTAGAAACAGAATGGGGGATGACATGAAATTACCTACCTTTAGGGGTACAGGGGAAAAATACCCAGAACAACATTGGTTCCTATGTGAAGCTGTATGGACCATTAAACAGATCCAGGATGACAATACTAAGCTTGTCCAGTTGGCCACTACACTTAGAGAAAAAGCTTTAACATGGTATATGAAGTATAAATCAGCGCAGAATAGAACACTTGCAGAGGTAAGGACCGCAATGATTAAGGAATTTAAGAAACCCAAGTTTGAGTCACAATGTATCATAGAACTTAAAGACATTAAACAGTTACCCACAGAGTCAGTATGGGATTTCGATCAGAAATTTAAAGCTCTTATAGACCAAGTTAGTTTTAAGTTTGCGCTGGAGCAGCATAAGGAATGGTTCATCGCAGCACTGCTCCTTCATATCAGACTTCCACTAATGCAACAGAAACTCCATATGCAGGATTAAGCATTGGAGATGGCAATGAAACTAGAGGCTTCACCTTTAGCTGAGACTAGTGCAGGTATGACAAACTTACAGAATCAGTTAGCCAATCTCACTTTACAGTTACATGAGATTAAGAAAGGAAAAGAGGTTGGACTAGAATTATGGTGTACAAAGTGTAAAGGACATGGCCATACCAAATATAATTGTCCAGTATTTGTTGATTATATAGCAAGTGGGGCTCCTAACCCCTTAGTACAGAATCAAGGGCCATGGTGTGAAATTTGTAGAACACGAGGACATAGACCACAGGAATTCCCTTTACTTCAGAAGTATGTAAAAACTCCTAAGAATTTATACTGTAACTTCTGTAAGTCAGTGGGACATGATGAAAATAATTACAGAGCTTATGATCTCATGATAGAGAGAAAACATGACTTATATAGAGTCCAGTCAAAGACATCAGGACCAGTAGCAGGTCCACAACATGAACCGGCTCATGATGGCCATGGTGGAGGCTTTGGCCGTGGCCATGGACCGATTGTTTGTTACAACTGTGGAGCCATAGGAAGTTATGCTAGGGATTGTCAGAACCCTACTACAACATGTAAGTATTGCAAGTCCTATGATCATACTATAGAAGAATGTCCTATCTTGATAGCCAAGATTAAGGATCCTGATCCAGCAGTAAACCAGAATATTCAGCTTATTGCTGCTGAGTAGAAAGAACCAAAACCAAGAGTCAATGTTCTGATTCGCAGCGGTGCTTCTACTAGTAGGACATCGCAGGATGTCGAAAAGAATACAGGTCCGAAGTGGGTGCGTAAAGCCACTAATAAATCTACACCACTTGACCTGCAGAAGAACAAAGAAACATTTCAGCAAGATAAAACTTTCTTTGCTGACCCTACACCATCAGGATCGCAGATATTTCCTTGTAGGGGTGTACCGCAGAAAAAACCTTGTGGCATTAGTCCTGTGCAGATATCACAGGCTACCACATCTGGAAGGTGCAAAGAGGATGAGTGGACAGGAAGTGTACAATCCTTCCTGCGGAGCTGCTTGAAACTCGTAAGAAATGAGAAATCCATAGGAGAGCTTCAATGCATCATAGATCAATATCAGCAGTCTTCTTCCATGAGCAGTATGCAGCGTGCTGTTCATAATATTATGGGCCATACAAGAACAGGAAGAGAAATGAGACTCACAACACAAATTGGAGAGTTTGAAATGGATGAGGTAATCCTAGATTTAGGATCAGAGGTAAATGTTCTTACTAAGCAGACATGGGAACAGATGGGTAGCCCTAAGTTAGCCAGATCACCTATCCATCTGCGATTAGCCAATCAGCAGAGGGTATCACCACTGGGTCGATTACCGCAAGCACCAGTTGATATTGATGGAGTTCACAGCTTTGCAGATTTTGAAGTCATAGAAATTATTGGTGATAGAAGACCGTATCCAGCTTTATTAGGTATTGATTGGGAATTTGATAACATGGCTGTTATCAATTTGAAGAAAATACAAATGACCTTTGAGGATAAACAAATTCCAGTCATCGCAGCGTTGGATCCTTTTCATGGTCCTTGATACATTGAACCTATCAGAGCAGAGGAAGAGGTACGTAATATGGAGAGCCTCTATCAGATGATTGCTAACCAGAGTGATTATATCAATCCCACTACAGAAGGAAATATTAGTTGGCGATGCGATAGCTCATGCACATCGGATTCGGATGTTGGTTTAGAAAATTGGCAGAATAGACTTTATGAAGTTTTAGCTCACAGATGTGCATTTATGACTAAGTCACTGCGATGGATTGGAACAGAGATTAAGGATATTCCATCGTTTGATGGATTAGAAAATGTCAATGACTTTTTACAGCAGTTTGAGCAGGAAATCCCTAATGAGTAGAGGATGGTAGTTATTGACCTTGCATTAAGAGCCACACCTGCAAGATGGTGGCATACACATAAAGAAAATATCGCATCATGGGATGATTTTAAGAGATTGATGGTGATCAGATTCTCTAATGACAAGGAGCGTTTACAGCAGAAATATACAGGAGAAAGTGACCCCAAGTCACATATTAAGATTTGTGAACAGAATTGGTCGGACATTCCAGAGGATGAATGGGTTCACCTATTCATTCACACTTTAGACACAGTCCCAAGGAAATTGTACACTGAGACAGAGTTGCGCAGAGGAAAGATTACATGGCCAGTTATGATAGATAGCTTTTTACTCACTTTCACTTTTGAATCTGAGTATCCAAGCATTGATCAGGCTCTAAATATTATAAATACTAAGATATTTGATGATGTACCCTACCGGTGTATGCTCAGCCTGATTGGGCCATCCAGTTAGAACATGCGCTAGAGTGTTAAAACTTCGTAGAAGAGCCAGGTTATGAGGATGAGAATCCTCACAGTATTAACATTCCAAAGTCAGAAGGGACTCATGAAGTTGATGGACCAAAGCTAGAGATTCCAACTGTCATAGAGCCTATTGAGATTAAAAAGATCAATATTGGCATAGAAACAGAACCAAAGTTTGCCTCTATTGGAGACTATTGGGATGATGAAATGGTAGGACACATCGTAGATTTGTTACATGAATATCAAGACTTATTTCCCACTAAGTTTATAGAGATGAAGGGAATAGTAGGAGATTTGGGATTCATGAGGATACCTTTGAAAGAGGATGCTAGGCCAGTTAAGCAACATCCATACAGATTATATCCTCGTTATAAAGAAAAAGTTAAGGATGAGATTGATAAGATGCTAGCAGCAGGCATCATTGAGCCAGTAGAAGAGAGTGAATGGGTTAGTCCCATGGTTGTGCAGGAAAAGAAAACTAAAGGAGAAATCAGGATTTGTGTTGATTTGCGCAAACTCAACGACGCATCACTTCATGACCCATTTCCAACACCTTTTGCTAATGAAGTTTTAGACAATGTGGGAGGACAGGAGATCTACTCATTCACTGATGGCTTTTCAGGCTATCACCAGATAAGAATCCATCCAGAGGATCGACATAATACCACCTTTGCGATAGAATGGGGCTCATTCCAGTATACGGTAATGCCTTTTGGTCTTAAAAATGCACCAGCTATTTTTTCTAGAGTAGTAGTTGCTGTCTTTAAGGAATACATCCATAAATTCTTAGAAGTCTATTTTGATGATTGGACTGTATTTGGATTAATCAAAAAGCATATAGGAGATTTAAGTCTCATGTTAGCGAAATGTAGGGAATATCAGATTTCTCTTAACTTGAAGAAATGTATATTCTGTGCACCATTTGGTATTTTGTTGGTTCATATTGTTTGCAGACAAGGCTTGATGGTAGATCCTGCAAATATTTCCATCATTGTAAATCTTCCAGCACCCAAATCAGTCAAGAAATTGAGGACAACGCTTGGTCATACAGGGTCTTATAGAAAATTCATCAAAGGCTATGCAAAGATCACAGCACCTATGGAATAGTTGTTAAAGAAAGAAGTGAAATTCCTATGGAATGAGGAATGCCAGCAAAGTTTAGACACTCTTAAAGAGAAGATGGTTACAGCACCTATCTTAGTATTTCCATATTGGAACAAACCATTTCATGTACATGTGGATGCATCTGGCATCACACTGGGGATTGTCTTAACACAGCCAGGAGAAGAGGGTATCGATCACCCTATCATGTACTCAAGCATAAAGTTATCTACCATAGAAAAGAACTACACCACTACAGAAAGAGAAGGATTAGCTATGGTGTATGCTCTATAGAAGTTCAGGCACTACCTGTTGGGTGCTCCATTCAAGATGTTCACTGACCATTCCGCTTTAAAGTAATTGGTCAATAAGCTAGTGTTAGGGGGAAGGATCTGCAGATGGTTACTCCCATTTCAGGAGTATGATTTTGAAATTATTGTAAAACCAGGGAGATTGAATGCAGGACCTGATCATCTGTAGCAGATAGACTCAGGAGAAGAACCAAGTAATTTAGAGGATAATTTTCCAGATGCGCAATTTTTTTCTATCCAGATCTCAGATGAGTATTACGCAGATATTATTCACTTTCTCACTGCAGGGTGGGCGCCAGTTGAGTTTACTAAGCAGCAAAAGAAACAGTTAGTTGTTAAAGCAGTAGATTTTACTTTGATCGCAGGACATTTATACAAGTTAGGTCCAGATGAAGTCCTGCGTAGATGCATTATGCCGCACGAGAAAGACGCCATTATCAGAGAAGCACATTCAGGTACCGCAGGAGGTCATTTCGCAGGAAAGCTGACTGCTCAGAAAATTCTAGCTACAGGATTATGTTGGCCTACTTTGCATAAAAACACTAAGGAGTTTTGTAGATGCTGCAATATTTGCCAGACGGTAGGAAAACCTTCGAGGAGAGATGAAATGCCACTGTGACCATAGATTACACTGTGGGAATTTGACAAGTGGGCTATAGATTTCGTGGGTCCTATCAACCCACCAGGGAAACGAACTGGTGCGAGATACATCATCACAGGAATAGAATACCTCACCAGGTGGGCAGAGGCCAAAGCAGTAAGGAATTGTGATGCTGCTACAGCTGCACAGTTCATTTTTGAAAACATCATAAGTAGATTTGGATGTCCAGCAATTTTGATGAGTGATTAAGGCACACACTTTCTGAATCACACTATTGAGGCCTTGACGGAGGAATTTCAGATACAGCATCATAAGAGCACTCCCTACCACCCACAAGCTAATGGTACGGTGGAGGATTTTAACAAGATTCTAGAAAATGATCTTACTAAGATCTGTAACAACCAAAGAGATGATTGGGACCTCAGGGTTAATGCTGTGTTATGGGCTTATAGGACTACATGCAAGAAACTCATAGGACACACACCTTTCAGATTGGTGTATGGACAAGAGGTTGTTATGCCTATGGAATATATTATTCCCAGTTTAAGAATTGCTCAAATTACTAAGATGGCTGATACAGATACGATGAATGAAAGATTAGCGCAGCTTCTTTCCTTAGAAGAAGACAGATTCATCGCAGGATTTCATCAAAAAGTGCAGAAGGCACAAGAAAAATCTTGGCATGACAGGCACATCAAGAGCAAGATTTTTCAGACAGGAGACCTAGTGCTCCTTTATGACAGCAAGTTTGTTAAGCTTCCAGGGAAGTTCAAGACACATTGGTTGGGGCCATATCAGATTCAGCAAGTCACAGAAGGAGGTGTCGTTCAACTCAGTAAACTGAACGGGGAACTTGTTCCTACTTTGATTAATGGCAGTAGGCTTAAGCTTTATAGTGATAGCCACTCCACCTCCCAAACCTAACTCAGAGAACTAAGTGGTGCAGATGTCCAGTGTAGTTGAAAGGAGGCATCGCACCCATAACTAGTCTACACCAGGTGAAAAAGTTCTAAGTAGGAGGAATCGCAGCAGGAAAGTTTATTTTGTGCAAGTCATAGGATGATTGCGGAGTTTTTCAATGTTGCGGAGTTTCACGCCAAGTTTTTGGTCCAGGATGATGCGGCATTACATCGCAGCGAGGCGATGTTCCCCGTGCTGCGAAGACGATTTTGAAAGGGAAAGAGGGCCAGTCACTTCGCCTTCTGACAAGCAATTAATGTAGATATGACAGGTATACGTTGCCCTAGATTTGGAAACAGTACAATGATTGTCCTAGATTTGGTAAATCTTGGTCGAGACCGCAGCTTGCACACAATTTTCGAGGGAAATTTGAACGGGTTTTCAACAATTAATGAGGAGCAGGGCGTGGGGTGTTGTCTTGTCCATGCAATAAATTCCGCCAATGGGTCCAGCCTAAGAAACCATTGTTTCATAGATTACCACCTTCATTACAAATACACAGATCACTCAGACAGAAGGGTTACTTTTGCGATTTCTGAGAGTTATAGAGTAATTTGTAGAGTTTTCCCTGTGCAGAGATACTCCAGTTACAGAGTGCTGGTTTCCCCATTTTTGCAGCCATTGCCAGTCCAGAGTTTCGCATTAGGTGGTTTATGTTCGAGAAGGATCCTTTAGAAGACGTCGTGTGACAATTCAAGCATGGTGGTCTCGATTCTGCTATGACGACACTGCCCAGGATTGTGAAATTAGGTGCAACACAGGTCAGGAAGACGCCAAGGATGAAGAGTCAAGCTCAAATAGTAGAAGAGTCCAGCTTAGAGAAGGAAGAAGAAGTCCATGTGGCCATAGTATACATTTCACCACGAGTCAAGGATGCACTAGAGGTAACCATTCCCAAGGGTGCTAAGTTTCCTATTCCACTACCGCCGATTGATCTTCGCGTAAAGGAAGATGGAGAACTGTTAGGATATGTTCCTGCTCTCAAATTTACTGACTATAACCTTGGAGACAGTAAGAAATATCCTCAGTTTCGGCAGGATCAGTATCTTATGGTTCAGAGGAACCCAAGGACCGGTGCAGATGAGTTTGTTCCTATGGAACATGTCCAGATCCTTGAGCAGTTAGGCTTGCTCAATTTGTTGAAAATACCACATTTCGGACGAGGTACAGAGGTTAATGTCGTGGTGCGTGTGCTACTTTTCTGTGTACATGGAGGTTACCTATGGCTAGGTAACAGGGTTGATCTGAACATCAATTTGATACACTGCATCACTAGGCTGTCCAAAAGCGGTAAGGACCCTCAGACACATATATCAGGGAAAATCAAGGATACTAAGCTACTAGCGCTTCTAGTTAGCAAGTATAAGCTACAGAGAGGAGGTCGGGCTTATGACCTCATAGCCTTAGCAGATGATACACTCAGATTTACAGCCAATCTTCTTGCAGGTAGACTGTTAACTAAAGTTTGCCCAAAAGAAGTCACAGGAGCAGTAATTCACCTTGCCGTGCAGGTCGCAGAAGGTGAACAATTTAATTGGTGTTTGTTTTTATTAAATATTTTTCTTGCAGATTGTTTGGCAGTGTAGGACGAGACAAACCACCCCTTCCACTTCTCATGGCTTCTTATATTATGTGCATTCATCGGGTGGAGAGAACCGCCCCATACCCAATTTCTATAGCTACGAGGTGGAGAGTGCAGAGGCGCACGATATGCAAACTTATGGGAAAGCAACAGTCCAGCCAAGAAAAAGATCAATATGATAGTATTATATGAATACTATAAGCTGTTGAAGTGAGTCATCCATGAGACACCGCAGATAAACACAGAGGTTGTTGACATGTATCACAATCTACTTGATTTCATTGTGGATAGGCATACAATCTATCTAAGGCCAAAAGGGTTTAGAAAGGATGACTGGGCTATTGGATTGTTCAGGATGACAGCACAGGATGTAGAAGATGTTATCAAAGAATTTGATGAAGAGTGGAAGAAGGCATTAGAAGATGCCACAGCAGAAATTGTACCAATAGATACCACACCGATAGATCCATTAGACAAAAGGAAAAGGTAAGGTGGGTTTCAAGAGGAAAGATGCAGTAGAAGTGCCACCAGCGGCACAAAAGAATAAAAAAGTCAAATTCTCAACGCCAACTATAGAGACCGCACTAACATAGGATGAGTATGATCTCATCGCAGCGAGATTGCAGGAAAAGATGTGGGACTCATTTCAGGTGCTGCAGACATCGCAGGACAAGCTGCAGAGCACGATATATAAGTAGCTTCTGGAGTTGAAAGCACTAACTAAGAAGACTACCATGATGCAGATTCAGCCAGTCAAGGCGACAACAGGAGAAAGCTCACAACCATCGATTTCCCACGAGGAAGTCTTTGCAAAGGATTGCACCAATACAGTGCTGATACTGCCAGGGAGCATCTGATTCCCTGTTTCGATGATTGATGTGCAGATACAGGTTAGGAAACCTGTCAAGGTTAATCTGGCACAATTCCCCATTGATCAACTACAGATGATCCAGCAACAGATAGCCACAAAGCTCAGGGATAGAGAGCTTGTGACTTATAACCAGAACACTCAGCTGATACAACAGAATGCAAAGCTCACCGCAGACTTTCAGACAAAGGTGGTGGATTTAAGACTATATGAAGAAAGAGAACATGATCTAAGTCAGGTCCTGCAGAACATCACATCGGAGTTACCCCAGTGTAACATAGAGCCTGCCTTTCCTCTAACGCAGAAAGTAAGAATAATTGCAGATAGAGCAAAGGCTCTGGAAGAGACAATGGTCAAGATGGAGGAAGACCACAAGGTGCAAATTTCTGAGCTTGAGGCTTGAGCACCAGGCACACCTGACGCAGACAAGAAAGCAAGAGCATAGGCCTTTAGAATCACTTCAACGCAGATGAAGTGTCGCATAGATGATGCAGAGTCATTGCTATCTGATGCAATGAAGACATGGTCGTAACTAGAAGAGCTCCCAGATAGACTGGATTTGCAGCAGAGCATCCAAAACATAGAGAATGCAACAACATAAATAAAGGAAGAAGTCAAGAGCTTAGGATCTCTTGCAAAGATGAAGAAGATGACAGAGATGAATCGTTTGCAACAGGAAGCATAGAGGTTGCGAGAAAAAGAGATACAATTCAATAATATGCTTCAACCGTATCAGGAACAAATCGCAGAGTTGGTCGATGCGGTTGAGAAAAAGGTCAAGGAGTTCACTGCAAGCAAGAGTGTAATTGATAGCATAGAAGACCCCATGTTTAGTCAAGTTATGCTTGTAGCGGCACAAGACTGTGTCGAAGCTATGGACAAAGATGTCGCAGGACTTAAAGAGAGATTCACAAGGACTTTGCAGGAAGCCAAGTAGAAGCTACAAAAAAAGAAACCAACTGTTAGTGGCTCGGGGACGAGACATAAGTAAGTGTTAGGGGACTGTTGGAGCAGGGCCTCGCAGCTACAGGAAAAGATGCTATTTTTTGTAGAAGATGGACAATTTTTGGAGGAAAGACAGTTTTGGAAATGCCGATAAGCTAGTGATATAAGAGATACGAGGTGATAAAGGTATGAATCCATAGCGCCTTTCCCTCTGCGGATCGTGGGCCAGAAATCATGGCGTTCGAAACAAGGAAGTCAAAGGAAATAGTACTTGAAGCGGCCGAGAAGAGAGCTCAACCACTGCATTTAAGGCAGCGGTAATGATAGGAGGGATCAGCTACCCTCATAAATGGAGAAGGAGCAACAGTTCGAGGTATTAAATATAAAGGACAAAAGGGGAGCGACCGAGGAAGCGGCGCACATACCCGCGATCAGCATCGGGAATCGCGGAAGACTGCAGGAAGTTGTTGTGTGTCCTGTAAGTGGCGGTTCAAAGTACAGATAGGCCGACTATCACAGTTAGGGTTTTGGGTTACTGTTTGGATATGCCTACAGTATTGTATCACGGTGAGACCTTCGGGCCACCTATTTTAAGCATGTATTTTGTATTATGAAGGGTTGGTTGGTTGGTTGGGTTGTGACTAGTTGTCGTCAGTATTGTGAGACATTGAGGAAGAGTTGAGCTCTGGTTTTGTCGTTAAGTCTGTATTTATCTTACTGTAACCAGTGGCCGGCTCCTTGAGCATGAATGTAACAATACGCAGGGATTGAGAGAGAGAGGAAGGGTATATTGTAAGAAGAAAGCATTATTGGAAGAGAAGTGATCTAAGAGGAGGGCTCCCAGCTATGTGCGTGGAGTTTCCCAAAAGATCTCATGCTGCATAAGAGGTTGCAGCGGAACTGTGTTTACTCTCTCAAGATATAATATAAACACAGTTCCCATGGACGTAGCTTCCCCTTTGGAAGTGAAACACGTAACATCCGTGTGTTCTGCGACTGTTTCATGTGATTGTGCTCTACTTATTTGCTATCTGTTATCCATTACATGAACTTTGCTTATCAGTTAATGAATGTATGTATGCTATCCTTCAGTTTACAGTAACATAGAAGGTTAAATGCGAGTTGAATTTGTCGAGTATTCTGTAGATGATTTTGTCAGTGCTTGATTCACGACAGCTAACAGCTACAGTGTTAAGTGACTTATGTATATTTAGTCCAGCAAGTTGAGCGTAATTGATGTTAAGCATGTTAAACTGTAGGAGCTTAAGTGAAGTTGTTTAACACCCTAATGAAGGTTAACTGAGCTATTATACTCAACGAGGAAGCCTCTGGACCTTGATATTTGATGAGCATATTGAGTCTTACTGTAGGAAATATCGCAGCGTAGAAAGGCGATATCGCACTGTCAGGGGATCTGCGGTGTGAGATATCGTAGGTTGAGAGTTGAGCAAAAGAGAAAATTTGCACATTGTCCTAGAAGATGCGATGCGATAAGAGTCAGTCCCA
This sequence comes from Pseudotsuga menziesii, assembly GCA_001517045.1. Classification (NCBI taxonomy): domain Eukaryota; kingdom Viridiplantae; phylum Streptophyta; class Pinopsida; order Pinales; family Pinaceae; genus Pseudotsuga; species Pseudotsuga menziesii. Next base: position 21,618 of record LPNX010351903.1, on the reverse strand, counting down.
TAGCAGAGTCAGCTAGGAAGAGAGAAACAACCCTTGCTGAGAGATTTAGCTAGTTAATTAGAGTCAAGAGGACCTAGGATGCTACAGAACCTGGTTGAGGAAGCCTGATTCTTCAACCACCCCATCTAGGATCACTTCGGGTGAGACTTCAGGCCGTTCTGCGGTCTGCTGCCGAAAGGGCCAATGAGCTAGGGGTTTTGTTGGTACAATAAAGTAAACCCGGGTCTGCCCAGAAGGCCAACAGGAAACTTTTCTAGTTTATTTATGTTAAATGTTCTCTAGATCTCTTTTTTATTTGCTTTGAAAATTGTTGGGTGCATTGATATTTCACTTTTCGTTTGAAAAGATAGAATTGCATTTGCATTTGGATGTGCATTTTTGGGAATAAAAGTAAATATATCTCCCTCTCTTAGGTAGAATTTCATTGAAGAGGAAAACTTGCATTATCATATAGATCAGTGTGCATCTTCTTTAAATTCATTTTCACCCCATGGTTCCACCTAAACGCACAAGATAAAATTAACGGTAGTACTAGGTTAAAAATTTTAGCAATTTGAGTGATAAGTTAGAGACGTATTCGAGCATCGTTAAGCATAGGAGCTGTCGTTACTTGTCCGCATTACATCCCGGGACTCTTGCAATTCTTCCACATACCATCGGTATATCGAATGGCCTTTCATGTACCCTTGAGGTATATAGAAAGGTACTTCACATACTTGATTGTATATCAGAAGGCCCCTTGTGAACGGTTATGCATTAGACAACACTACTACCAATTTGAGCTCCCACGTACCTTGCATATATCAGGAGACCCTTTTAGGAATCCTCAAACCATCTGAGTTATCGTTTTAGCCTGCCCTGTGAGGTTCCTGACTCTTATCTACTCCTTTCACATGTTTGCTTGTTGCTTTTAGTTTGAGTAGTACTTTCTTGTGCATGGTAGTTAGGAGTTTTTTAGAGAGTTTAGAGATGGCGTCCCAATCTGGGATTACCACTCAAGAGGTCCCTTTCCAAGGTGTACCTTTTGTATTCCCTCCAAGTGAAGGTATTGGTCCTCCCTTTATTGCCACTCTAAATCTTCCTGGATTAACTATAGGATTACCAGTCTGGATTTTTAATCAGGTAATTCCTGTTACACCTAATGTCTCAAATGTCACCTGTCCTCTAGGAGAGGATCGACCTCAACCTAATCCCTCTCCTTCTTCACCGGTTATGGCTTCATCCCTTTCTTCTTCTTCACTTGACCAAAGCTCTATGGTTAGTAGTCATGTGGATAAGAAGAAGAATAAAGGGAAGAGTAAGAAGAAGGATGAGAAAGAGAAAAAGCAGCAACTATATGCCCTTGATGGTGCTCGCTCTAAGAGAACACTCAGAAAACCCAAGTTCCCTTGTAAGCTTTGCAAGGGGACCACCTTCTTAAGGAGTGTCTTGGTCTCTCCCATGTATAAGAAAAGTGGTATAAAAGGTCCAAACTATCTATGTCATCAACCTCTGATCATCATGTTGACGATACTCCCTCAACCAACGACCCATTGGTAAAAGGTCGTAAGGGTTAAGTCTTGTATCCTTGTTTGATATGCAAGGCTATGCATCATACTTTTCTTTGTCCAAGCATGGATGAAGCTTCGCGTTGGTTGGAAAATATTACTGATCATCAACAAGTGATAGTAAGTTATCCCTCGATTCCTCGCTGGTTGACCAAGTGATCGATTCAGTTACATCTATAATTGATCCCACTCTTCCTTCGGAGAGTGAATTGGTCGAGTCGATGTCATCTCCACCCAATCCCGCTCTTTCATCAGAGAGTGTTAAGACTGAAGTAGTCTCTTTGACCAAATATTCGTCTTGTTCTTCTCTTCTAGTAGAGAATGAACTGAATCCTACTAAATTTTTTATGCTTCGTTCTGATTGTTCTCGACAAGAGGAAATTTTGTCTGTTTCGACAGAACCCTCTCTGAGTAGTGAGTTTATTTCCTTTGACTGGAGTAACCTAACAGAGTCTCTTCTTCATTTGAGTGTTCCTTTCTAGATAGTTGTGAATGTTACTGCTAGTCAGATACTTCGCACTATTGTTGATGAAGGGGCTTCTGTTAGTATTCTATCCTCGACTGCTTGGCAAGCGGTAGGTTCACCTCAGCTTGTGCCATCCACTGATCAGATATTGGATTTTAATTGAAGACCTACTGCACCTTTAGGGACCCTTCCGTATTTGCCTATTACATTAGGAAGGAAAATTGTCTGTATTGATGTTATGGTGGTCCAAGGTCATTTAGATTTTAATCTACTCCTTGGACGTGATTATTTTTATGCCATGAAGGCTGTTGTGTCCACACTCTTTAGAGTTATGCATTTTCCCCATGATGGGAATATTGTGACCATTGATCAGCTTTATTTTGTTACACCTGAACATCACATCACTCCTAGTAATCAGACTGCCCTGAATGTGCCGCATGTTCTTGTGGTTCCTTCCCCTTCTTCTAGTTAGCTTCTTTCCATCATAAGTAAAATGGAGGGCATGGCTCTAGTCTATGGACATCATAATGGAGCTAAGCCACTAGCTTTTATGTAATGGGGGAAACCTACAAACCTATGGATATCATGTTGGATAGGAGTAGGTTTTAGAGCATAGTTTACTTTTGGTTTCAAGCTCATTAAAAAATAAAATCACTCCTTAAGCATAGTTTACACTTTTTGTTTCAAGCTTGCATAAAAATGAAACCATGTTCTGAGCAAAGTTCCCATTCTATGTCAAGCTCATTGAAAAATGAAATGGATCTGCTTAAGCATAGTTTACCTTTTGGTTTCAAGCTTGCATAAAAATGAAATCATGTTCCAAGGATAGTTACCTTTTGTTTCAAGCTTGTGTAAAAATGAAACATATCCCCTTCCCTTGAGTCGAGTCTTCCCTTTAGTGTTAGAACTTAAACCTTCTTTTCACCTGCCTGATTCTCATTCTTCCTACCCAACTGGTGAACATTTTCACATTAGTAACCAAGTTTTTTTAGGTTGGGTATGGAAGAAGAATCGTCAGACGAAACGAATCTTGGGGGCATGTCAAACCGCTAGCAACCATGCTAGGGGTAAGCTTCGCTAGCAATCATGCTGGGGGCAAGATTCTGACCTCTGTATATCATGTTAATGGGATTTTTCAAGCATAGTTTACCCATTGGTTTCAAGCTTGCGTAAAAAAAAACCAATCCCTGAGCATTCTTTCAACTGATCTTCGAGCTCGTTAAAAATAGTAAGATGGTGTTGAGCTTACATTTCATTTTTCGTGCTTTGGTTCAAACATGAAAAGTGGTTTGAGCTTAGTTTATTACTCTTTCATGCTCTGGATTCAAACATGAAAAAGGATGATGGAGTCCTCTTTAAACTCTTTTTAGGCTCCTTAAATACGAAAAGATTGTCGAGTGATCTTGTCTTTTTCACGCTCATTAAAGTATTTGAAGAGTCGTCCGTCCGACGGTAGGTTATCTCTTTTTCAGTTTGGATAGGACTATTTACGAAAAAGAAACACTCCAGCCAATCATGACTGGAAGAGTTCCCTAAGGTATGATTTTATAATTTTTCGGGCCTTAGGGACTAAATTATACGAAAAAAGACCCCTTTGGAGTCTTCTTTCATAATCATTCAAACTCTCTAAACATGAATGATACCGAGTTTTCTTTCAGTCGACTCGTTAAATTAAACATTGGAAGACCCGTTTTGGGAACGAACCCCTCCTCTCTCAAGTTCGTAAAATATATGATTCTGGACTTGTCTTCCGACAAGCTATATCGAGTGTTTGTTACCCTCTTTGAACTCGTAAAACCGAAAAGAGGCACTCATCAACCATGATGGGGGAAATGGGAAGGGAATCATCTTGTAAATAATGGCAGTTGTTTGTCGTTACCTTTGAACATGGCACTTGTCTACACATCATGTCAGTCAATTGGGTATTCAGCTGATCTCCATGATGATCCACTTTCATGAGTCATGTCACTCCTTTGAGAATGAACTGTCCACTGTTGCATTGTGTGTTTTTCCTGTTCAGTCATGCTGCCAAGTCTTTTTGTTGTGCCGCTCAATGTTCAAAGGGGATTTGAAGAAGTTTTACCTCTGTAGTCTACACAGTCTTTTGTGTCAGTATTTTTGAGTCAGTCTTATGGTTACTACATTCACATCATTCTAGAACTATGTTCCGAGTTTTGTGTCATCGATGTGGGACTCATCATGGCCCTGCTTTGACGAGACTATTCCCATCGACATCAGCTCATCATCTGGGAAATAATCTTAGAAACAATATTTAGTACCTTGAGATCTGTATGCCTTAATGACAGATTCTCTTGCTCTCGACATAAGTTCACATCATTGACCTTTGATCGATAGAATCGACTAGGTGTTCGACATCAGGACATCTATTCACACTTAGTAGATTGTACTAGATTACCTTGGACATCATTGACATTAATGGTGATCTCCCTTGAACTTGTTAACGGTTCACATCATTGGCCGGTAATCAAGTGGTTTCTACCATGTTCGACTTCAGATCATTGTAATCACATGGATAGAATTGTACTTTGTGGAAGACGAGATGAAGACCGTGGGTATTTGTTTAAAGCGCTCATTTCTTTTTCCCTAGGTTGTGATGGAGTTTTGTGTATCTAGCATGGATCCACATTTGTATGGTTGTGGCTATGCTCAAATTTGCGTCTGTATGACATAGATCTACATTGTATGTCTGGTAGCTATGTCCAAGTTTGAGTCCTCTATCACATGGATCTACGCTGTATTCTAGTAGCCATGCTTGTTGATTCCTCTCATGGATCTGCCTTGTATTGGTCTGTAGCCATGAGTTGGTTACTTGTGTCTATGAGCCAAAATATTGATGTACTACAGATGCCTACTTGACAACATGCTCCAATCGAGCCGACATTTTCACCTTGTAGTGACAAATTGTTCTCTCAAATCTCTCGTTTATCGTATCCCTCTAAGACTCATGCTTTGGGGGGCATCTTGTTATACCAAAATCTTGTCACCATCATGTGATAAGACTCTAAACATACCTACATGCCCTGAATCCCAGCACTTGGAGTGGAAACTCATACCATTTTGTCAATCTTTCACAAAAATGCTCAGCACCGCACCTTTCCCTTTGTCCAAGAGCGGTACCTTGCTCACACCCCCTATCCCTTGTTATCCACAAGCGGTGCCACCGCTTATGTCCCTTACTCCATAAGCGTTTCTTACCTGAACCGCTCTGTCATTAAAGGAGAAAAGCGGTACCCTGGGTAAAATGGGAAAAAGAGAAGATTCTCGAGGCTTCTAGATCATGAGCCTCGTGTCCTCCCTTATCCCTATCATTGTGGGTTAGTTGAGCTTCAGATCCCTTATACCAGGAT